>CATQJL010000316.1:2686370-3074180 GCA_958299035.1 Cylicocyclus nassatus | reverse complement strand
TTCGAATACAGGCCTTTTTCATTTATTCGACTATTCGAATAATCGAATAACTGGACTTTCTCGAATATTCGACTATTCAAATATTCGAATAGTCGAATATTTCGAATAAATTATTCGAACACGAATATTCGGTTCTAACTATACTCCATTGATACCGACATTAGAATTTATTTGCAACAATAAATTTATGATCATCGCAAATATCTTATTGACATTATCCAAATTGTAAGTTTTAAGCAAAACTTCCTTCAGCACTTTCCAAGCTAAGTATCTGCCAGTGTCCATTGTCTCTGTAATTCTCGGTCGAAATTATCTTTACATACACGTTCGACCCACTTAAACAGGTATTTTTCACCTAAAAATATAGTAATATTTATACGAATCGAAAACAAAGAATGAGTTGTCCAAAAAACTCGGTTCAACTTCTTTAAAGCGTCGAATGATTCTGGGATCAGAGCAGTAGCGTGTTATTAGAATGAAAGGCGATCACTTATTTTGGCGACGTTTAGATTGCTGCCTGTCACCGAAGATTAAGACAAAAATTTCTAGAATGTAAAAGCAAGCTTTTTTATCACTTCCCAGAACCCTAGCAGTCCTTTGGCAAGCTCAAACAATTTATCCTAGAGAGTTTTTAATGTGCCATCACAGGATAATCAATATGTAAAATAACTAGCCGTTCAAGTTCATTCAAAAGAGAAAAGTCGAGATCTTGAAAAAGGGTAGAAACTTTCGTTTTCATCCAACACAAGCCTGTGCAGTGAGCCATAATACGCCCCCCTCTCCCTCCCCACTCCTAGACTCCTTCTCCCTCTTCTTTTTTCCTATTTTAAAGGGACGCTAGAGGGTAATAAGGTAAATTTCTTAACTCAGAGCAGAACAGACATCTCTGGAATTGTAGAATTTCAAAGCTGTCTGACAATGGTCTCTTTTCCATCAAAACGCGGTACAGCTGGAGAGTATCGCTGGATACCATTTCGGGGAGAATGGCAAAAGAAATATCGTTTTCGCGGGACGGTGCGGAGAAGAGCCGCAAGCATGCTGCCCGCATGCCGCTGGCATGCAGGCGGCATCTCTCCCCAGGCAAACAAAAGCGTTGCTCACATCAAATCGCAGTATGGCAATTTGGCGTGCGCAGCACGTGTAACGATTTGAACCATGGTCCAAAATTCGTGACCTATGTGACTGAAAACAGGGCCCGGCACGCGTTGGTTTGGAGCATTTTTGGAAACGAAGTCCCCTATGGATTCTCGAAAATTTACGAAGTCCATTCTGACGTAAAAGTCAGCAGGGAAACCCTTGTTCAATCAACATAATAAAACATAACGATAAAAAAGCGAAAAAAGCGAGTTTTAAGGTACCTAATATAACAAAAAGCAAAAAACATTCTGATTCAGTTTTTGATCATGGTGCCATTTTAGTGTTCAGAACGTTGAAAACCTTTTAGGCCAACCAAATCTGTGACCTCAACAATCTGGCGATGCATTTTTCGCCACAGAGGACCGGCCCACCGCCTCTCACATTCGGCTCAGTAAGCGCCGCCGGCCGCGTCGCAGTGAGCGTTCATCACTGAAGCGCGCTTTTGCTCTGACGTTGCAACTCTGCAAAAACATTTAGCATCACCAGCTAATACTCATTAACACTGTCCGTCACTTTGCAGTTACCTAGCACGGCATATCTGCTTGAAAAGGACAAGGACTTTTTGCAACCCAAAACTGCAGTTTTGACCTCATACCATATACCTACCAGAACTCCTTGAAGATGCCTCTGCAAAAGTAATACGGTAAACTGCTTCGCATGTCAGATAACCTTCTTAAACCAAATTTCGGCCTGATCTGTTATTTTGACCGCGTACACCAAATGTAACCAAAAAATGACGTTGTCAGAAAATACTTGTAATCAGCATGTGGGAGAACGCCCATACTCGTGAGCAAAGTCGACAGCTCTGCAATTTTATGGCCGGAATATTATTAGGTCGTTCCAAAAGCTCGTAGCGTTTTTATAACCAACAAAATCATCAATTTACAGTGAAAAAAATCACTTAAAATTATATTCCCCGTTGTAGCGCACGATCTTTTGGCACCTTCTTGTTAGCTCCTCAACCTCAGTTTTTCAAAGGGCAGCGCGCCGGGTCCCAAGAAAGTCATCTAACTAGCGCTCAAGTTGCTTACTGAAATCGAGACAGGCACCATTCATGAGGTTTTGCCAGAGAGCGGAGCCAGTGGTAATCTGATAGAGCGAGATTTGCAGAGTACTTTGGGCACTGAAGTACCTTCCAGTCAAATCGTGCATGAGAGTTTTGACGAGGTTTGTCGTATGAGGCCATGTTTCTCATGCAAAAAACTCACTGAGTCTGACTTTTTGGCTTTTTTTTGCGGTAAGACCTGGTTTAACCGATGCAGTTGGCTTGCTTACGGTGTGGTTGACCATCGCCTACTTGTGCAGCAATTTTCGCAGGACGTCTTGCCCGTCCCCTGAAAAGTCTTGTTCAGTCTTGCTCAGCTCCTGCTCTTTTGTATCAGTCCAATCCTTTTTGTCTCATATTGATGAGCGAACGCCATGTTCCATAATCGACACAAAAACCTGTGCAAAAGCGCTTTTTTTCATAAGGAAAAAGGCGCAAATGCCGGAATTGCTCCTTTTTGCCTTTCAAGATTTCCATCTTCGGAAGCTGCGAGATCCAGATGGATCAGCTTTCCACCGGAATCAGTACACTATTTCAAAAAAAACACACTTAGCCCTTCCAAATGATATACGCGTCTCGCCGCAAACTGCTCCTCAAAGATATGACTACGAAAATGAAAACGCTACGAACTTATGGAACGACCTAACGACCTAGAATAGCGGATCTCGTTAGTTATCATCGACTTATTTCCTTCAAGTTGAGGTTAATTGCTTGCACATTGCTACATAAAGCTTCATCCACCAACTTGTTAGGGAGAGGAGACGGCACAACACGTAATTCTGCCAGGTAAGGCTACCCAAACAGCTACTCAGCGACTCTTCAATTCCACATCGCTTCTAGTTCATCTTCGAACAATGAAGCGTAAATTGCGCAACTCACAAGTTGGATGTTTATACTTCTTGCGATTAGGTCTGTTGCGAAAAGACGTTTTCTCTTAGGCCTGTACATCCCCTTTGGGAAGGGGAGGGGATCTAAGAGGGGATGCGTCATATCTCGCTATTCCAAGTATCTTTCTTCTTCTTTCGCTATCTTGCTTATGGAGTTTTTCATACACTTGTACCAGCTCATAATGGATGCCAGGTTACTGTTATACAGCATCGGCTTTTTGCCATTTTGTGTGATCCCTAGGGGATCCCCAGGGGATCCCTAGGGGATCACTCCTCATTTTCACAGTGATTTATCTCCCTGAGAAGTCAATGAAAACGCTGCAAAATTGTACTGAGGGCATACTACGGCACTGCTAAGCATGTTTTCGACAGAAGAAATGGATTTGAATATAGTGAATTTTTCGATGATCCCTGACTAGGGATTACCGAGGGTTTCGATATCTTGAGATTTCATTTCTTTCTACTATAAACATGTTTAGCAGTGCCGTAGTATATCCACAGTACAATTTTACAGCATTTTCGTTCAGTTTTCAAGAAGATAAACGGCACTGAAATTGAGAGGTGAACCCCTGGGGATCACACAAAATAGTGAAAATCTAATCAATCACGCCAGTAAACCTGGCATCATTTATGCGCAAGTATTAGGGAGAATCTTCATGAGCAAGATAGAGAAGGAAGGAGAAAGATACCCAGATTAGCGAGATATGACGCATCCTCTCTGTCCCCTCCCTCCCCAGCGGGGATGTACGTGCATACGGGCCTTAGACCAGTGAACCAGTAACTAAAGGTGCTATCTGGGAGAGCATTCGCTTCGGGACCACTACGCAGTTTCTCGCTTTTTGCAGATTTTTGGATTGAGTTAACGATTCTTTGTAAAGGCTACAGCATGACGAAGACGCAGGAGCAGTATCATTTGAGTGGGCGCTAACGCGGCGCGCGTATCCTCACCGTTGTAAATCTTGCGCCTAATGCGCTCTGCAGCTAGTAAAGCCGCGTTAGCGCCTAAAGATATTGCGCCTTTGTCAAGCAGCAGCCTATATATTAGATCGCATACAGTAAGTTTCAACTCAGTTTAGGCGGAAATTGGACTGGCGGAGTCCGCTTCGCAGTGATTTGAGCCGTTTTGCAATCTGCGTCTCCTCTTTCTAATCTATCTCGTTGAGACAGTGGCGGTGCGGACGCGCTGCTCACTTGGAATGTTCGCCTACTTTGGTTCGAAAAAGACTGTACTACTGGCTAAGAGATCACCGTGACTTAGTAAATGCGATACTCTCGTTTGGTAGGAGGGTAGCACCTCAAAATTACTTTAATGTAAGATCCGTAGTTTTGAAGTGATAATACTTAGCGCCAGAACTCTGTTTATTGACAAATTTGGAATCAGCGCTGAGACAGCTTTCTGAATGAGCATGGGATCAATTTTTGCCTGATTGGACTCATGATTATCTACTGCATGGTCTCTACCCTACTGCTTGCTCAGGTTTCAATGTTTGATCCAAAGCTGTGATAAAGTAGATTGATTTCTCTTTCACCACCTGCACAAAATCATACGAAACAAACTGTACAATGATTGGCCAACTAGTTTGTCAAATGAAGTCAGAACGAACTTCACGCACAAAAAACATTGGTAAACAATTTTCACTGTCTGACATACTGTCAAAACAGCAACAGATAAAACTCCCTCATGCTTACTGAAACGAGTACACGGGTGCACGCATCGCCTGTGAATCGCGGCGTGTACTGAGCCGAATATGAAGGGCTTCGGGCCGGTCCTCTTTGCCACATAATTCAAGACGTATTCGAGGCGCACAGCTATTTACTTTGGCTCACGTCGCCCTCGGTCATGCTTATGTCCGCAGAGCGCGGCAAACTCCTCGGACTTGGATTCTTTTTTGCATCTCAACTATAGTTTATAGATTCTTTCTTGTAACTCAACTATAATTCATCTTCTCCTTTCTTCTAGTGATAGGCTTTTATTGTTTATTCATAGACATCTCGTTTTCTTGAAACAAAGCCTAACTAAGACTGATATGGACACTGATACCTGCCGCGGATGGTGAAGAAGTTCATCGCTGCAAAGTCATCACGAAAGTAGATGTAAGAAGCATACAAACTACGATTTACCCTTTGATCAACGGAATTGACGCTGGAAGGCGGGGTTTAAAGGCCTGATCAAGGCTAGAGAATGATAAGAGAGACGTCACGGGTGCAAGCGGTCGCCTTCCAGCCGCCAATCCCCTTGTATCAAAGGGTAGGTGACTCGAATAGCGAACTATCAACTTCATTAATGAAGTAACAGAAGAAAGTAATTGTAAGCAAGTTTTGAATGTAATACGTGGTGATAATGATAGTTTGAAGAGTTCACTCTAACGATAAGACTCTTTTACATGTTCTTCTCTAGTTTGGAACTATATTAAACTATACTGACTAACTATAACCGTTTTGAAATTTAGTGTCCAAGCTAAACTCGCTAGAAGCACCATATTCAAAACCTGAGTTCAGCATAGCAAAAACGTAGCTGGAGATTAGTATCCATCAATCCAGCCTAACAGCAGCCTCAATAGCTTGAGTAAAATTCCTCGTTCATTTGACCAATAGCTGGTATGCTGCTAGATACCGCGATTCGCAGCCATCATTGCAGTTAGTATGCACAATGCGAAGAGTCTGATTCGCTAAGAACTGAAAAACTGGAAACGCAAGAGCAGTGCATAGCGTAACCGCCATGTTTTTGCTCTGGAAGAGTATACACAATATTTTAGCCAAAATGACTATGCTTATGCACCATTCTCCGACCAGTTTCAAGGTCTGAAGGCTTGTCAGGCCATTAGTGAAACAAATACAGCAGCAAGAAAGCGTCGGCCCACGAAAGCATGACAGTTTCAAGGAGACAAACGTACAAAAAACAGTTGTGCAGCGCAAATTTTGCAAAAATAACTATTCACAACTATTTCGTCGTAGTTGGATTGAGAACATACACCTCAACTGACAACTTTGACAGTCCTGTATGCAAATACTAGACAAAAGTCGAGAAATGCTACAAAGGATGATCTTTTATGACAGTGAGAAAAAGAAGAAGATGAACTATAGTTGAGAAACAAGAAAGCTATAAACTATAGTTGAGATGCAAAAAGAATCCCAAAAAGAATCAAGTCCGAGGAGCTTGTCGCGCTCCGCGGACATAAGCGTGACCGAAGGCGACGTGAGCCAAAGTAGATAGCTGTGCGCCTCGAAAACGTCATACACTCTGCCCCAATCGGGATCAGGCCGAACCGTCGGCTGAATTTGCGCGCTCGCAGCGCTAAGGTTTCGCGCTGCATTCGCGCGCCGTCGCAGAGAGCGAAGGGAATGGGGAGAGAGCAGACAAGCTAGCCGCAGATGTGGCGTGAAACCCTCGCGACGCGGACTCCCGCCATGCCAATTGGCCTGGTTAGGATTGGGGCAGACTGTAGTTTAAAGGACACCGCATGCAATTGGAGCGCGAAATCTATCAATGCTTTGGTTTACACTATTTTTGGCTCAAAAAAAGAGGAAAAGCAGTGATTTGATTCCCTCTCTTCGCTATATGATAGATTTTGGAGCGTTCTCTTCGTCCAAATGAAAAAGGTTCAAAACTTATGTGAACTCTCCAACATTTATGCTCCGAACCAACCCAATTGGTTTGGTGTTGGTCTAGAAACCAACAAATTCGGGAACGGTATAAGGACAAAGTTTCTAAAACTTTTCACATAATGTTGTTTGTAGTAATATTGTATATACATAGCCCAAATTCGGCGTCATTTGATTGTTTGTGCGCTGTAAACAAGTCATCTGTTTGCTTGGGTCTTACGTTTGAAATTCGCACGCTTGCCAAAGAACACGTTCAACTCGTAAAACCGGACATGTTTTTCGTTTTTTGGTGCTCCGCCCAGGACCTTATAAAAACGATATCCCCGTTGCTTCTAACCTCAACAACGAAGCCCAGTTGGACCCCGAACCATCTGTGCCGGGCCCTGACTGAAAGACGTGCCCAGTTTTTTCTAAAATTAGCTGGAACTGTTCCCTCCTTATTAGCTGAGCTGGACCGACCCTAGCTCACATAATACTTCGAGATTTTTTCAAATACATATTGTGCTTTCACCGTGAATTTCATAAGAGCGAAAGGCGGCTTCATAATCTTTCCTCATGGCTTTTTTATAGACCTCAAAATATTGTCATTGGCGGCGAAATCTGCCCGGAGTAAAGAAAATATTGTCATTGGCGGCGAAATGTGCCCGGATCGTAAAGTACGCCTCTAACAAGGGAACGATCCCAACTCAAGGTGGCGAATTGGAATGAACCACATATCATTAGATGCGTCTTGATGAGCTGATTGCAAATCTACCTTCCTTATCTGCGACAACGTTATCTGGAAGAAGTTATGAACGGTTAAAAACGTGAATTAACGGGGGTTTTAGTGCATAATTCGCTTCAAATTCAACTTGGAAGTGTATGACTAGCATGATATTGTGTGTACTGATTTCAAGGAATGCTCACACTCTAAAGAAACACAAATAAGTGTTTTTAAATAACTAATTTTCGAGGTATTGCGCTGTATATTTGCCAAATTTGGACTTTTCATTGCTCATAGCTTCTATCAAAGAACTTTAGTTGCTTTTTAGCTGTTCAAAAACAATTATTTGCGTTTCTTTTGAGTGCGAGCATTCCGTGAAATCATTACATTCAATATGATACTAGTCGTGCACTTTCAAGTTGGATTTTAAAGCAAATTATGCATCAAAACCCCCGTTACTTCACATTTTTAACCTTTCATAACTTCCTCCTGATAACGTTGTCGCAGATATGCAAGGTAGATTTGGAATCAGCTCATCAAGACGCATGTAATGGTATGCGCTTTATTCCAATTCGCCACCTTAAAGGCACCGTCCACCCAAAATGGAGGTTGGCGAGATTATGATGGCATACTAGTGTGGGCCCCCATACTAGACAAACCCCCAAGTTTCGCCGCAAAAGAGTGCTTCTGAAGCGAGAAATCCTCTCCGGAAGTAACAAAAGTGGGCGGGGCGCCCCCGGTCGCCCCGCCCACTTGCATGCTTTATCTCGCCTGCACTTGTTGCAGAGGGTTCTTGAAACAGGGATTTTTGGGGGTTTCGCAAAATTTCGACTCCATATTCGAAATCAGGGCTTTCAGAAGGCCTAAGGCGACAAAAACATTGAATTCGAGTTGGGTGGACCGCCGGGGGCCCCGCCCACTTTGTTACTTCCGGAGCGGATTTCTCGCTTCAGAAGCAGTCTTTTGCGGCGAAACTTGGGGGTTTGTCTAGTATGGAGGCCCACACTAGTATGCCATCATAATCTCGCTAACCTCCATTTTGGGTGGACGGTGCCTTTAAGTTGGGACCGCTCCCTTGTAAGTAAATCAAGTTCGGTGTTGATTATGCTTGCTTGTTTTCCCTTTCTCTTGAACTGTTTCTTCTTGTTATGTGAGGGGAGGGGGGTCGAATGAAGTCAAAGAGGACTTCGTGAAAAAAATTTTTTAAATCAAAAGGGGCTTCGTTTTATGATGTCTCTGGTTCCAGTTTGTGTCAAGTCCTGTTATTCATGAAACCTTAGCATTTGTTGTCATCACATGTACGAATCAAATTGAACACAAACTTATCTGGAGATAATTGCTTTTTAGCAATGTCTTCTTGAACTTTATTCCGCAAGAAACGAAGTATGGGTGCGTAGAACAATACTGGAAGCTGCCAGACTATTTGATCACCAATCTACTTTCGATCGAGGAAGTAAGTGAGCAATTTTTTTGGATTTTGCAGGATCTTATACCGTGGTAAATTTTGAAAGTGTGTTCCAAGCGTTTTTTCTACACTGCAAATTCGAGTCAGAAGTTTTTTTTGAATTATTCAGAATCTCGATTCACTTAGAGAGGTTTTTTCTAGAAAGAGACTAAGTTTTTAAAAACTATGGCATTTTTTGACAAATAAAGCCTTTTTCATTGCAGATTCTTTGCATCTACGGAAAATACTTCTCTTTTCAGGCCGGGAGTACGAGAATTACCTTCGTTCTGGGAATTTGCATTTTGAAATTCCCCCTCGCATTCATACCGAAAACTACCTACGGATCGTATACCAAGTCTCAATGTACGCAGTGATTGCTTACCTTCATCTTCTTGCTTGTATTATTCTGTATTATATAGCCTGTGTGGAGAAAAACAAAGACAAGTTACCATGACTGTGTCGTATGCTTGTCGCTTATTGTTGTTTGTTAGTTCAAATCTTAGAGATTTTTCTGATAAATTCAATTTTGTTCGTGTGTCTTCAATGTTCACAAATGCTGTGTAAATCACCATTAATTCCTGCTAATTCTATGCGCTCATAGAAATTTTACGCATTCATTGGGGACGAATGGCATGGTGGTATGAGGCGCAGCTATGACCGAGATGAAGCAAGGTTTGACCGCTCTTCGAAACCAACCAAGCTCTCTGCACTCCGGGGACAGAGCACCTGGGAGGAGAATAGCACTGATGGGTACTGATCCCCGTAAGTTGCTGTAACAGGTCTTACCCATTCAATAGCCTCATTCGACTGTGGCGTTAGAATGCGTTCGGCCCATGCCCCCACAGGTGTTAAAAACGTCAAATCTTGTAATAATCCCTTTCAAGTGGGTGTTCTTATGTTAGTTAGAAGTTAGAACTATTTGCTCACATAAAAGTGTCCCAAAAAGATGTGCACACTGTTTGATCGTTAATAGCTCTCTTCCTTTATGTCTTTTGCCGAGCTTGAAGTATCATTCTGTAGAGCGAGGTTCAACTCAGATTTACAGTATGCAGCGAATTGCCAATCACTCTTCATTACTGTACATTATGGTGTGAACTTTCAGCATGCAGCGTCACTGTGGAATGGGCCTTTTGATAAAAAATAATTTCAAAAAACTCTGAAAATTTGTGTAGCAAGGTTTTGAGGCGTGCTGATTTCACTATATGGCTTTTCACCAGTTTTTCGGCTTTGTTGATGGCGTATTCACATTTCTGACGAACATTGGAAAAACAGTTGTTACCCTGAATGTGAAATAACTTGAGAAAGAAGTATACTGAAGTGCGAACTTTGTATTTACAATCAACGACTTTTATTAGCCCACTTCAAAAGTTTCTGGCTTGTTTGGCTTCCTTTCTGAGGCAAGGTACCGGCAAAAACCGCTTTGAATGGCTTAAAATCTTCCTCGAAGTTCCTACCGTAATCTTACAGTAATGAGGAGCGACCGATGATATGCTCTATTCTGCACATCCAAGTTGAACCTCGCCCTACAGAATGGTACCTCAAGCTTGGCAAAAGACTTGAAAGCAGAAGAGTTATTAACGATCACATACTGTGCACCTCTTTTTGGGACACCCTGTATAACTGCAGTTGAATTACATTAACAACTCTTATGCATCTATAACTAATTTCGGATAGAGCCATACATTTTGGAATATGAAGTAGATTTTCAGGCTAGCTAACTACGACAGATTTAGTGTGAGAAGTATTCAGTTCGGAACGCAAAAAATTATGTGGGAGGTTCTTCCAAGTTCACAAAATCCGCCAAGAAAGATTCCGCTGCCACCCTTTTATTTGAGTCGCTCAAAAATTGCTTTCCAGATTTTGGAGCTGAAACCGCTCTCAACGTCAAAATTTGCTGTACCACATCTATAATTCAGTGGTGAACAGGTGACCCTCCCCCCCTCCCCCTCTCCCTCCCCTATCTTCAACTAGCGAAAGAGGATTGCGTTTGAGCCAGTGGCGAGGGCCAAGGGGAGGCATCCCCCCCCCTAAGAATGAGTCGCGAAATTGCAAACTTGCTTACATGGGTTATAAAATGTGCAAGTGACTTGTTTATTCTTCTGTTCATTCTTATTTATTCTGAATAATCAAAATAATTTTTAAAATTTTCTTTAAAGTTCAAAATGGCTTTGTAAAAAAATACTTTCCAGCGGCGTAGCTGTTGCCATGCCCCTTTTTCTAGATTTGATTATGGACCCATAAAAATTTTGAGGTGCACCTCAAAAAAATTTTAGGAATTTCTTCGCCGCCTCCCCCCCCCCCCCCCCCCCACCTCCCCGGACCGAAATCGTGCGACCGCCGCTGGTTTGAACTTATGTAATTTGCTTGGGTTGTAGAATTGTGCAGGTAATTTGCTTTTATTCGAAACTGAATGCTTTTTTTCAAACATGACATCACCTTCAGATTCCTAGCACAAACTTGCGATGTTTGAGACGCATGTAGGTAAGACCAAAGTTGCTACTTTTCTAAAGCTGTAGATGAGCAAAATTAAAACTTTGTAATTGTATCAGATGATAAAGAAAAGCCTCGCTTTTTTACTTTTTCTAAGCATTTTAGCTAGGATTGATATTGTTCGGGAAGTGAAACAGTTACAAGGCCGAAATTTAATATGAAGTTCCGAGGGTCTGTAAGTATATTACTGCATATATGGGAGGAGCCCAGGACTAGCGGGAGCGGAGATTTTCATTTTTTGTCTTCACCTTTTTCTTGGTCTAACCACGAAATATTAGGCTGTCCGGTAATGTCGCATCGTGTTTTATCATGCAATATCGCGGCAGGGTGAGCAGGAAAGTAAGTAAATGGGGTAACAACCGATAGATTAAAGCAAGTACTACGAAATGAAGCTCGAATGAAGCGCGACAGGTTTGATCTGCTTGGAGTTTGGAACCAAATAAGGCACTAAAAATCTAAAAAACGAAAAAATCGTAATTTCGTTCAAGAAAGTCCTGGGAGCCCCTATCTTGCTCACTCATGGATTCACTAGACCAGACAGTCGTACGCACATTTTCGTGGTTTTTCCATGGCTGGAAATTGACAAAACGAAATTCGGCATATTTTTGTTAAAGCAATCCTGAGCTTTTTTCAAATAGGTGATTCTGTAGTACGAAGCTTTGGGAGTCTAACCATGAATTTTCACTTTAGACAAGCTCTAGTTTTCGAGAAAAACCAAATTGTTTGCAAAAAAAAAACGAAAACCGCGACATACCCGCACCTTTGACCTGATTTTGTTTTGTTGTACTGTGGTCATGGAAGAATACCACAAACTGGACAGGTGAATCTCTAATGTGGAGAGTACATGCCTGTGCAGATTGGAGTCACTACGACGTCTGGACGGAGATACGGTTTTTCGGGTGTCTGAAATTTTTTATATTTGGATTCGAACTTCAGGTAGAGCAAATTTTCGCGGAGATTTGTAAACTATCTTCTAGAGCTTGCTTTGCTCTATCATATGATACCCCATTCGCACTTTTCTGTGGTCTAGGGTGCCATGCGACATTATTTTCCGGACAACCAATACTTACTTACTAATGCTTATCTGCTCTATCGTATGGTACTTTCCACTTTTTTGCTTTTCTATAGAAAGCAGCATTCTCTTCCTTCTAACCTAATAAATTTGCTTCATGTGCAGATTACAAGCTAATGGGAGGAGTCAAGGGTAAATAGAGGTGGGTTTGACACTTTCCTGATACATCGTTCCTCTTATTATTTCAGCGTAGAGCTCATACAACTTTGCCAAGCTAATAAAATTTTTTCGGAGAATACGGCTATTGCCAAGGCTATTTTTTCCCTCCTCTCAAAGATTGGAGTCCGCTTTGAATAGAATCGCGAAGTTCGCTTGAAACGAAATCTTCGACTTGTAGTTTCCTATCGAATGGTTGCAGCACAGTTTTCCTGTCCTGTGCATTTTTTGCATTTGTTATAGATGAGCGAATTGCTTGTGGAGTGCATGCCAATGTGCCATTGGGTTCTCTCCATCCTAATTGCCCTAATTTGTTTTCTTATAAAAAGACTCGCGTTCCCGAGAATGGATGCTTGTACGACGGAAAAAGGGTTGAAGAGTGATGAGAGACATATAGTCATTCTCATTGCATTAGTCACTTTCTGTGGTTTTTTCTGTTTGCTATGGTAAGAAGTCGATGATGCCAGAGCACGACACCCTTTTTGCAGTGGCGGTCCGAAGAGTTTTATTGAGAGGGAGAGGGAGGGCGTCGGACCTTTTTTTATACGAAGATGATGTTAGCTTTGCTTTCTAAAAAATTTTTTGGGATGTTTCATGACTTTTTAGAAAGTCTCTACAGCACTGAATTTCCTTGGAAGGGGGCGTGGCGGCAGTTTTACAAAGCTCAGACGGATTTTTGGAGACTTTTGAAATCTGCTGTAATCATTTGCATGTGGAAACAAGTTACATGCGAGATTTTCTAAGTCAAATAGGTAACTTCAGAAATTACGCAAGGGGCCCCGCTCTCCCCTCCCCCTTCCCCTCCGCCCCTTCCATTTCTCGGTCCGCAACTGCTTTTTTGATGTGTTTGTGTTACTCTCCCGCGTAAAGCTTTTCCTGTAATTGTGATGGTGTTCCAATGCCAACAGTCTGCTCCAATGCAATTTTCGAAAGTTGTGCAATTGCACAAAGTGACTCTGTCCATGAGGACAACTATGAACTACAAGAAATTGTAAGATTGCACCTCTTTCAGTGCCTTCTCAAATGTGTACCTTGTTACGAAGGCATTTCCACCTCCCCTTACTCTTCTCCCCCCTCCCCCCTCCCTCCTCCCCTTTCATCCCGCGCCCCTTCTCACCGATTCTCTTTCACAACGTAGTCGCCCATCTTCATAGTGTGAAGGCCGTGGTGCATTTTCCTCGGGGTAAGCGATGCATAATTCAGAACCTGCCGACAGCGTCGGCAGCTGGAGAAGCCGTCATAAGGAGGACGAGCCCCTCATCCATTAATATGCTCACAAACTCTTCATCGCCTCACTCATTTGCGCGTATTTTTGTTGATGAGCAGTGTTTTCGCGGACCACTCTCATATTGCCTTGAAGTGGATCTTAGTGGACACTTATTGGGAGGCGAACGTTGAAAATAGTCTAGAAGACTGACGTCACTCACCATAGTAGCTTCATCTCCTGCTCGCATATCTTTTTCACCTGATGGCGGGTGTGAGCGGGGTGACGAATGATAGCTGGGGCTTTTTTCCTCTTGTCTGTAGAATTCGCCAAAAATTCTAGTGCGGGTTGTCATTACATATGAATACACGTAGACAAATTGCCTCAAAAAGAAAACGCTCTCACTCTTGCTAAACTTTTGAAGGGGTTTTTGATCTGCTTCCTTCTTTTGGGGAAAAACCTTGTCTCCTTCTCTCATGTTCTCTTACATCACTCGTTGCTGGAGTTCTTCTTGACCAAATGTGTCTGATGATTTTTCCTGGTAAAAGTTATACTTGCGGGGATACAGCTTTTTGAACCCCTTTCATTCAATTACTAGTCATTTCTGAGCTAGGTCGAACAGCAGTGCACTGTCTTAAAAATTATTTTTTTGTACAACTTTATGGTCCAATATCTCATGGTTATTTTGTGCATTCAGCTGTCCACCAGTGGCGATCCTACGATTTTTGTTTTGGTGGGAGGGAGGAGAGATAAAAAAATTTCCCGAATGAAGGTGCGGAGTGTTGTCCACGCACTCCTAAAAATTTTTTGGGATGCTTCTGAATTTTTTGCGCACCCATATAGCTCCATAAAAAGGAAATTTTTCTTCAATGTTTCAGAAATCTAAAAAATTGATTTGATTATTTGCAAGTTATGCAAGCGCTTGCTATTTTTAACCTTATTCGGGTAACAAAATTTTGCGATCCATAATCAGGGAAGGGGGGGGGCACCCAGCACCTTTTGCTTTATTTGATTCTGGAACGAATTTATTCGAGAAAATTTCTGTAAAAGGGGTTAGATATGTATAACTTTTCTTTCGCAATACTTTATCGTTGACCTCTAGGCGTACTCAGTAAAACTTAGTCATGCAATGAAAGTGCAAAGTAGAACTCGTCTGAGAAAAATGTAGTTCGAATTTTATAGTGGATGGGTGAGAGAACATCTTCAGAAGAAACGTCTGGAAGTTTCTTTGAGATTCTCATTTATTTCCCTATAGACAGTGGTTTTCAAATCGAAATCTTTTTTTTTATAAGACCCGTGGGTAAACTAATAATACATCACTAAACGCACATGTTGTCATTTTTCTAATTGCTTCAAAAATTTTCCAATTTTTTGCACAGCTTTCCATTTGCTTCGCAACTGTAACGTTAAATATTATTCTTTTTGATGTAATTAGTCTAATACTACATCCTGTCTGATATTCTCAACTTTGCTAATTCAAAAATTACACCAATTTAAAAGTCAAAACGTTATATCTTTGAGTTATTTTTCCAGCATCGTCTTTATCTTGATTTAGGTTTCTACCTCCCCCCCCCCTTTTAGGTCTTTACATCATACTTCAGAGCTTTAGCGAAGAAGCAACTCTGACCGAGCAATTAGTTCCTTGTCCATTGTTTTCCGCTTCCAGGAATCGTTACGAAATGCAGTTTGAGCCGTAATTGTCTTCGATTTTGATGCCTTTCGTGGACGGAGGTTACGTCTTAAACTCGTCCGAAAGAACGTCCTAGACTCGTCCGAGATGTGCTGTTCGAGCTAGTCTCACTTCATCTCACCTAATGGTGTGCTTTCTATGACAACATTACGACTATGCTGCCTTAAATATCGGGAAATCGGCGCTCATCAAATGAACCCAATCAAGTTCGGCCACGCCCTGCGTAGCAATGAAGGTTCACGGGACCCTTGGGGAGGTTTTGCTTGAACTTTAACACTTCTTCGCTTTTTCCAAACTTGAATTATGGGTCCGTTTCTGTGCGCGGGATTCATTCCAGGATAAACATCTCCTTCATCATTTTCACTTGAATCACCATATTTAAACTCATCTTCTTTTTCACCCATCCTCCTCCCTATCCTCCTTTAATCATGTAAGTGGCCGACGAAGGACCGGGAAAGATCTAATAAGGTGTGAAACTATACATGTGGTTTGGGTCATTTGCAGGAATCAAAATGATTCTAGAAAGACTCGAAAATTCAGATTAGTCGTAAAAATTTTGCTGCGGCACTTCCTTTTTGAAAAGTTGGGATTGAAAGCTTGCGGAAAAAATTAAAAAGATTTCAGATTTTATTCAGGAGTTGTGGCTCACGCTCTTCTTTCCCTAAAAAAATCCCTGTTACGACCCCCTCCCCCTCCCTGTTATACGTTATGCTGAATACATGTCTTAGCAGCGATATGTATAGTTTACCAAAGAGACTTCCTTCCCTACTTTTTTGTAATAAATTTATTTGTGTTGAAGTGATTTTCTACACGTTACTTTCACCACATAATTTCTCCAGAAAGTTCGATAATCTTATCATAGTGCAATCTACTTGCTTCAAAAAAATTATGATTATCTAGGTACACGAATTTTTTGTTGAAACTCGATTTTTTTAACATACAAGATGGGTCCTTTAGGATGAATTTGCAGTCCAAAATACGGCTTTCATCGGTAGTCCGTCCACAGATAGTAAGACGTTTTGTTTTAAGGTTCAAAAATCTTTATCATAAAACTTGTAATCGGAGATTGACTAGATGAAATCAACCTTGTTTTAAGGGTTGCCTGATTTGTGCCCCAACTCTAGCTTGGTCTTCGCTATAAAACAGGGAGAAATTCCCAAATTCTTGCATCACTTTCTTATAGCACATCCATCTATCCAAACTCAATTGAATTTCCTTCATAGTTATTCTTCCCATGCTTCACTCAGCAATGGCCGATTCATCTTCCGCTCTACTCGCGCTACTCGCTTCGTATTTTGATGACTTCTGCCTTTGTCAGTGTTCTCGACACTTCGCTCACTTGATTGCCTCTCGTCGCTGAATAACAGCTTCTCCCATAGTTTTTCTCCAGTTCATGGAATTCGAAGAAGTTCTTGTACTCAATGCATTTTGGTCTAGCACAATATAAGCGTTTGACGCAAATAAAACAACGATATATGAGAAATAAGGACAAATAAGCTTTGTTAGTCGTCATACCTCAGCACTTTCAAATATTTGGGCTCTCAGAATCGGCTAGTTACTCATCAATGGATGTCTATCGTGTAGACGTTTTGCAAGTCTCTCCAATATTGATTGAATCGTAATTACTGAAAAGAACATGAAAATTTCTTTGAAAACCAAGCGCATTACTTCATCTTGGTAGATGTTGTATCGTGTCCCTCCCCCCCCCCCCCTCCCCCCGCGGAGATCGGGTTGCGAATTTTGAGTTACTTACATGATTTATAAAAATGTTGGAGACTTGGTTATACTTCTAAAGAATCAAAATGATTTTTAGAAATTGGAATCTCAAATTAGCCTCGAAATGAAAGGTTTTTGGGGCTTGTCTAGCGCCACGTCTCCTTTTTTAGGAATTTCGGGTTATGGGCTCGCAAAAGAATCTCAAAAAACAAAATGCTTGAGTAACGCCACGCTTATACCCCCCCCCCTCTCGAACGGAAATCCTGGACCATCACGGCTGTGCACATGCCCAAATTTTGTTTGGAATCCAAAAGCGAATATGTTGCTCAGAAATCGATCTGATTAGCACCAATCCTTTTTAGTCAAAAAAATCGTCGTGGAAAAAATTAGTTTGGAACTTCCAGCCCAAAAGTATCTGAAGTGCTCAACAAAACACTTTTAACTTCATCCTAGAATGCTGCTTTAAAATAGAAACTGTTTTTCATAAGACCTGGATCGAGCACTTTTTGTTTGCAATATCTAGGATTTCGTAAGAATTTCAAAATTACCAAAAGCTCATTCTCGGCTGGCTAGAGCCAATGTTGCACGTGCATTTTCTGTTTTCCTGCAGCTTAATGAAATCACACAGAGGCTTTGCACTTTTACAAAAGATTCTCTGTTTTAGGACGTGTGAGCAGGGCGCGCTATTCTTAATCTTATTTGTTCACAAAGCAACAAAAAAAAATGCCAGCCATGCGGAAATCGATGTTTTTGATAATGCAAAAAGCATCTACCTATTTCTTTGAGGTTGATCAATTTCAGGATAGTTTGAAAAAAATGTAACAAGGTCGGCTGTTTCCGGGCGCTGAAGTGTCTTTTGATCTACTTCTTAGCAATAGGATGACCTAAATTCAATGATTAACATTCCCAACTTTATATCAACTTCCATCCATCATTCTTTTTTCAAAACTTCCTTTATTTTCATCTTCACAGGGTATTGCATAGCACCTACATACTTCCTTTTATTCGAACAAGTACATACATACCTTTTATTTCCCTTCGCACAATTTTACTCCTCATTTATTTCCTCGTAGTCCGAATGTTCACATCAATATTATAAATTTTTGATGTGTATCATCATCAGAAATTTCAACGTATTTGACATAAATTCTTCAGAATTTCTTCAAGGACTAGCAATGAATAAATTAAGAATGTCACGCTATGTGGAGTTCTTGGGTACTATTAATCACCCAGGAGTTTCATTCCAAAACATTTTCTTTCTTCAACTCTCAGGAAAACTCTTTTATTGCTTTTGCTGATTAAAATGAGTAACTTAATGCAAGGAGAAAATTTTTCTGCTGTGTGATTAGTTCTGAACTTTGGGCTGCTATAACTTCGATAAATGATCGAGCAAAAACTCTAGGTGAATTTAGAATTTCTGTGACCACATAGCATAATAATTTTACAGATTAGTACCCTCGGTTTTCAGCTTTTTCTCCTGTTGAAAAAGCTTTTTGCTCAACAGTCATACTGGCCAGCAGCGCAGCTGTGTGAGTTTCCTAGACGGAACATCCAAATAGCAAAAAAGTAGTGTTACACAGCTCAAGCTTGATGAATGACTGATTGTTACAAACCACTGCTGCCACCGAGTCAGTCAGTGATGGATGAACTTGATGTGTTTAGAGGTTTCGAATACACTTACGCTTTCTCCACTTCAGCCATCCGAGGTCTCGAACCTAACTTGTACTCTTTTATCGCGAAAATGTCAGCAACAAAGCTTCCTCAAATTTCTCGTCTTCGCTTGAAAGTAGCGGATTAATCGCGATCCTATTGTTCTAGAATTGTCACTCTGAATGACATTCTCTGCCAGAATAATCCTCCGTCTGACCAAAAACGGGTAGTCGAATGGCCATGCTTTGGTTCACATATTTTCTGCTCATCTACATTTACTATTGCACCAATTATTTATTAATTATTATTTATTTATTTATTTATTTTATTCATTCATTATTTCATTTTTTTTATTCCATTCGTTCCTTCTTCGTTCATTCGCTTGTCATCTACCACGGCCTGACAGTTTTTCTTGGTGGGGAGAGAGGGCAGGGTTGATCGTTTATCATTCCATCCGGAGGGTTTTTTGGGAATGCCTTTAGATATCAGCTGATTTATTACCCCAAAGAGGTTCTACAGAAAAAAACCCACTATCTCAAAAAAAAAAACTTTAAAGCTTGATTTCCATACCTTGAAATCAAAATTTATTCGGGTCATCGCAAAGTGGGAACAAGTGATTTCGCAAATCTATAATCCAAGTATGGGGTTGTAAAGAAAAAAATGTCATTTTTGTACAGCAAAGCAATAAGACCCAAAACATATGTGAGGGGTAAAAATCGATAAAAAAAGAAGCTCTACAACTTGACCTTTGAATATTGCCAGAAATCGTGATTTATCCCAAGTATGGAGCTAAAACATAAGAGCAACTCACGATCCAAAAATCGGATATTCACCCCAAAAAATCCTGAGATCCTCTCATCACTTGTAAATGACACTTGCAGTTATCCATAGGTACACTTGCTATAATTCTTTCATGCTTAGAAATCAAAAAAAAATTGAAAAGCGGAAAATGGCAAACTCCGCCCCCAGCAGTCCTGAGATCCTTCCGTATATGCCGTTGTATACTACAAACCTCCATGATTTTGATCATAGAATCTTGGCCTTGGCTATGCTTTAGTTTTTTGAAAAAAAATCAAATTCAGTGGAAAGAACCCAAAAAGCAACATTCTTTTCTTTCCAACCTGATAAAAGTCAAGGCTCATGACCCTGTCGGGCAGGGAGAGGGTGGAAGGAGGGAGGCTATTCATTCATTCATCCGTTCTTTCAGTTACTCGATTGCTCGCTAATCCTTGACATCTTCTTGGATATGCCTTTTTCCAATTTAAAGCATGAATTTGAACGCAAATTTTCAATTTGGAATTCTGCGCCGTCTACTATTCCATTCCTTTTTCCCAGCAATAAACGGCTTCCCAATTTTTTTTGATAATAGTATTTCACTATCGAGCGCACGTCATTCCATGCAGCTATCGCTGCTTTCCTCCCAGAAAAGAAATGTTTTTCGAAAATAATGACTTCAATTCCGCTCCAGTAAATTCGATTGCTTCGAAAACCAAGTATTCAGCCATTGCTCACCCAATCACACTATCTCTGTCCAGCATCAAGCGGTCGTACGTCGTTCGAAACAAATGAGAACGTCTCCGGCTCCCAGCGGTATTAACTTGATTACTCTGCCCGAATGTGAATTCGTGGATGGCCATGCGAGATTGTCGTCCTCTGGCTTTGGCGACACTCTTTATAGACTTTAGCACACAGGACTGGAACAAAAGATAAGGTGCAGAGTAGCCGGGGGAGGAGGGAAGAGGGGGGGGGGAGAGAGAGAAATTTAGTTTTATAGGATGAGTAAATATTTGACGGCATTTGCGATAGGTTTAGCATGAAAAAATGACCACGGAAACTCTCGCTCTAGTCGTAAAATTTGCTCAAAAATAAATAGTGTACGTAGTGTGGTTTGATAGAACTCAATGGCTCAAATAGCAGTCTTGTTTGGTGTAAGGTGTGCGGTTACACCATGCCATACCAATTGTGATAAATTGCATAGTTTTCATAAATTTTGCCAGTTTTTCTAGCTGTGAGATATAATTTCTGTAAATTTGACTTTGACAAAATTCGAAGAAAAAAAACGAGCATTTTCTTTGTGTGTTTGGTGTGCAATTACACCACATTAGTTAATCGCGATAGTTTTGCTACAAAATTTGTCATTTCAAATAATCACTTTGGAAAAATTATGAATTTACAATAACAATTCTTAATCGAGCGTATCCTCTCAGCTTCGCCTACAATATATGGGTTGGTAGATCTCACGGCAAATATGGTGTCCTCGCAATGCCAACAACTGCCGGCAACATTTGCGCGTGAACAAATTGCTACGCTTGCAATGCCTGCGGCCTGCGGGTACAAAGTAGGCGTACTGCGCACATTCTCGACTTTTAGTACGCTGGCAGTTTGTTCACGGACAGATGTTGTCAGCAATTGTATCACTTCAAATACGATATAAAGCGTTAAATCTTCTAGCACAATATTTTTCTCGTTTTTTTCGAACCTACTCATGTCCCCGCCTAAAAAAATACAGATTTTGGTCCTATTCCTGTCACGGTCTCCATGCAATATCCTTGTGCTAGAATCCTGGCAATCTCAGGTTATATGATACCTTCGCGAGTGCTGCGAATCATAATTGCCCCAATCGTTTGGATTTCTCACATAGCCTCGTTTCAGCATCCACTTACTAATTAATGCAACATCCTATTCAAATAAGCAGTGTGCATTCCTCTCAATTCATAAATCCAAATGAGCTTTACAGAAAGAAAGAGATTTTTATTCTCTTAGTGTATTTGATTGGGCTGATGCGGTGCAGGCCAGGGCTGTTTAATGCATAATTCCGGTACGGAAAGCCTAGAAAAATTATGTAGAAGCAATCTTGCAATGTTGATTTTGTTTTGAGAGAATAGGAAAGGATAGTGATGTCATCAGCTTGGGAACATACTGTCGAGTCATTCATAACTTAATGTGGTTGCACACCATGCGGGCTACTTGACGGCTTGTAAGATTGGAATTGCTTGATTCCAATTGTTTTTCCTTCTTTTCTTGTCTATTTTTGAACGAGTAGGTGTGTTTTCGTTAATGTTCACTTTTTGTAGTTTTTTACACCAGAAAAGTTCTTGCTGAGGAGTTACATAAAGCATGTCGTCATTTGCTGTGCATAGTGTGCAGACTCACATATCAAGCAAATAACTCGCGTACATTCATTTGATTCTATCTAGAAATGTTCTAGTGTTACATCCGTCCCTTTCCAGTGCCCACCCGCCTTCTTTTTTTTCGAAATTAAGAGGCGAAATTTTGGAAGTGTCTGACAAGTGCTAAAACTTATGCTTGCAATTTCTAAACAGAGCGTTTTTCTAGGTCTTCAAAAACAATGGATTGCAAGATTATAAAAAAACTGTCACATTAGTCCTAAATGTGGCTAGTCTTATGTCTCTCAGGGAAAAAAACTTTACCCTTTTCCAGAAAGTCCTGGGACCTACACAGCCCCATTGATCACTCTTACTCTTAGTCATTCGCTTTTATACAGCGATTGTGATCGTTCTATACACTTTAGGGAACTTAGTCTTTGAGATAGACAACCTTACGAATTGTAGATATCGTGTAATACTTACTAGCCACTCATAATAATGAACCCTTCATTAGATCTTGATTGTCGCTATGACCTGGACAGCTCGATCGTTTTATGCAGAAGCGGAAATCAACAGTTAGCTGATCTCGCACTGATTTTTTCCTGATCGGAAGCTAAGGCCATTTTATAGAGGTGACAAAGAATTTGGGCTTGCGGGATCGCGAGAGTCGGACGTGCGTACGGCCATTGCGCCGCGCACGTCCGAAGTCACTAAGGTAGGTGTCAGACTTATCCGCTTCAACCGGTTTGTTCAGTTCATAGGTCAAATTACTACACTGTCCAACAGCAAAGGTGGTGAACCGAATGGACCTGTTCAACAGATAAGTTTGGCACCTACTAAGTCGTCGGATGCACATCTGACGCGCGGCGCAATGACCGTACGCACGTCCGACTCTCGCGATCCTGCAGGCCCCTATATTTGTAACTCAATATGTGTATTGCACCAAGTGCGCGCTACTTGACAAACTCGTAAAGTCAAAACCTGCCTATTTCCAGTGATTTCTCCTCGTTTGCTTGCTCTTTTGGTTTTCTTGGATATGTATTTAATAGCACACAATTTTACATGTTACGTTAGAAAAGTTTTTTAAAGGTAGATAGAGTCGACGTCAGTTTTCGCGCGTTATATGCAGGCTCACATACGTTATTTCTTGACGATATGATTCATTTTTTATTTGCAGCAACCACACACTCAAAGATATCACTGCCATGAGATACTTTGTTAGGAAACCGATTAAGTTGGGGTTTTCTGGATCTCCGCCTACCGCTTTTCCTCAAAAATAGATGGAGTGACTGGAGTGCTTCCGACTCCTTTATCAGCTTGCTAGTATCCTCCCAGTGGTCGCATAAATCTTTATCGCGCTCGGCAAGTAAATGGATTTCCAAACGCGCGTAAACGTTTCGAAAGCATTGCCAGGACTCAGGCTCGTCGAGTCGGCTGTGGTTGATTGATGACGGGTCTGCGATAGAATCACTGGCTCGGATTTGCAGACTATCAGGCGGCAGCAGCCCCCTTAACCCTCGGGAGCAACAAGTACTCAGTTTTTGGGGGCTTTTCCATTGGAGTAAATTCTTTACGACACTTTCATATGGTGCAGCTGAAGTTCTTACTTTTTATGGCAAAATTACTGTATAGTTGCACATCGGCACATATCTGCGTCGACAAAATACACACCTTTCAGCCATATATCCATGCAATATTTGGTGAAAACTCTTTAATGCGTCCGGATACTCTGAAATACACAAAAATTTTAATTCTATTCTTGATACTTATCAGAAAAATCCGAAAAAGAGCCGGAATCATTTACGAAATTTGGCCCACCTCCCTCCTCCCCACCCCTCTCCGCCACGTTTTTGTAGGGTCCAGATTTTTCTCTATGTGTTGCATTTCTATTGCACATATTACCCTTCGAACCTGCCCAATAGTTTTTCTCATCTCCTCATTCATCCAACATCCTCTTCTGCTGCTTTTCGCATTCTTCATCCTTCCCATTATCGTCATATTTTGTTCAAATAGGTTTTTTTCCAAAAGGATCCACAATCGTTTTTTTGTGGAAGAAGGTTGCAGTTTTTTATATTCGCTTTGCACTTCTAATGAGAGTAATACTTCTAATAATAGAACCTCCATTGTTTACAAAAATTTGCGTCAATCGGGCTACTTTTGACGAACAGTTGCCCTGCTGCTAATTTGTTTCTGGGTGAATCTACCGATCTGGTAAACAACAGCATTTGTTGTAATCATGTAAAAAAACGACTGACGCTTCTCATGCAGCGTCTTTTCCTCAAATTCTTATTAATGATTATATAAAAAATTGGAATTAATAATTGATATGTTGATTATCGGATTGATCATCAACACTAGCAGCGGCGGAGCAAGGGAGCCCCCCCCCCCTGAAAATGTACCGCAAATTTTAAATGTTGCTTGCATGGGTTATAAGACTGTGCAAGCGATTTGTTTACACTTGTAAAAATCAAAATAATTCTTGAAATTGTTTAAAAATTCAAATTAGCCTTTTGGAAGACAAAATTTTGGGGAGTGTGGCTGCGGCTGCCTCCTTCTTCAATTTCGGGATCATGGGCCGCAAAACTCTTGTGTACCATCTTAGAAAGTTTTTGGAGTCCGTAGTTAACGCCACTCACCTTTACTAGAATAAAAAAATTTTTGTCCCTCCCCCCTAGTCCTGGGACCGCCAGTGTCAGCTGAATATTGAAGTAGTACCATCTACTGAAAAATAAATAAACTGTTAGCATCATACATGGACAACTAAGAAAAGATTTAAGTGTTGATAGATTAAGAATGAAATTCAATTAAAACCCAACTAGGTTTCCAACCCCTCTATATAACTATCCCAGATGTTTTTCAGAGTTAAGCCTCAAATCCGTGCCTCGCTACTTCTCAATTATCATTCTCTGCTTGGAATTTCTTGATAGACCATAAAATTCCCTTATCACGCCATTGTTTTGCAAAATTGAAGCTTTTGTCAGTAGATTAGATGTCCTCTTCTATTTGAACCTCGGCATTGATTTGATGAAGTTTGTTGATGATTTGAAGCTTTTGTTGCAATGTCAAAGGATAATGACGAAAATCATTTTCTCCATCTTTTTTCAATAGCTGATCCTTCCCTAAATTGTTTGAGATATCAAAGTCCTCATCACCACTCAGAGCTTACTGTCATTTTTGTTTGACGGAGAAGAAAGGTAAGAAGAAAAAGCTCCTTCCTCAGAAAGCTCCTTCCTCATTTTCGATCATTCGCTTTATGATTTATTTTGCGCATCCTTCATTTATGACAACTGAAGGTTTCAGTGTTTAATTTAATTTAAACTTTCCACTTCTTCGATGTCACCGAACTTTAAACCTGAACTCAAGTTATTGTTTTTCTTCGATGTTTCAGCTTTATCTGCGAGGAGTTTGAGAGCGTTTTCTGGATGAATTCTAGAGAATCAGTTCCATTTTTTGTTGACACCTTTTTCTATCGAATTTCTCAATTTCGTTCGAGAATTTTATGCTGGTGCTAGGTTTTGTAAACATAGCTCCAACTTTCGCATCCAATGTTTGACCTTTTCGCGATGTCGATAGCGGAAATTGTAAATGAAGCGAATTCTCATTCAATTTCCTGCATTTTCGCCATCTTCTTCAAGAATTCCGCTTTCGATGTATTCTGTTAGCGAAGTGATAAGGTCAAGCTATTATTACTCCATTCTGGTCGTAAAACTAAAAATTATTGCGAAATTCTTCTTGTAGTCTGGCGACCTGGAAAGAACACCGAAGCATTTTTATTTACTTGAACATTGACAAAAAATTCCTGAACTTTACCGAAAGAAAAAACAAAAAAATTCACATAAAATGTAGCGCCTTTGTAAGAATTTGAAGGCGTCAAATCTGGTAAAATAACCACTCCAGAAAAAATTTTTGCTATGTTTCCCAAAATTTCCGCGCACCCATAGCCCGAAATTTCAAATTCCAATAATATTTTTTTTATAGGCCTAAAGTGAATTTGGGAAAAATTTCAAAAAAATTTCAGTTACAACAAAGAAATCACCTGTATATTTTTATAACTCATGTGAGTGACTTATACTCATAACCAAGTATAATCTGCGGACTTCTGAAAGAGTGTCCAATTTTTATGCATTTGAGAATAGCGATGTATTTATCACTCAAACTTTGGTTTAATCGAAATTTCAAACAGCATACTGTTCGCTATTCATCCAGTGATTCACTGTTTTATTCAACGATTTTATCTATATCTTTATCTATTTTTATTTTACCTATTTTTTATTTCTTCTACTCACTGCTTTCGATTTTCGACCACTGGAACATAATCGTACGATTCAATGAAAATTCATTGCATTCGTTTGATTTTTTAAAATCTTCGTATCGTCTTCTGTTTTTCTCATCATGGTTCTCCATTTTGACAATATTTTCTATGTCCTTGGTTTTTCTATGGCCATATGGGCAAAGAAGATTCGTTTTCAATTTACGAATCGTCACATCTTCAATTTCATTTCACCCCTCTTGCATGTTACTTCTTCCATGATATGTTTCGCAACTTATTGAATAAAATCATCCTCCAGGCTTCCCACTTGTAGATTTCCTCTTGAAAGTATTTTTGCTTAGCTTGACCAAGTGAAATTATGGTTACATTAGAAGCTGTGTAGCAAGGCACTGGTTGTTTACACAAGAGAAATTCCAACAATTGTTTAGTGCTTCTCAGCAGCCATTATTCATAGCTGTTATTCTAGCTCAGATTTGAACTCTGTCACTTTGAGGGTTTTTCTGTGACCGCTTGTTCATGAAGAGTGAGATACAGCATGCTTTGGAGTTTGATAGTTTCATTTTGAGCCATTCGTTCTGCCGAAGCAATGTGTTATCTTTGTTCCTTTATATTCTTCCTGCTAACAGGATGTCATATGGAGTGATCAATAGGTGTAGCGGTAGTTTCAGATAAAAATCATTCGTAATCTCAGCCGAAGTTGATGCGGATTGCAGCCAAAGTGTTGAAGTTGCTGTAGCTTAACTTCACTTATCTTGAGTTCATATTTGAGAATTGTAAGTCCCATAAATGTTACTTCAAAATATTCTACTCGATGACAATGTCTTTTCATTAAACCAATTTACGCACATTTGACTGTTGATTAAGTTGTTCAAAGCATGGAATATGCGATGTGATCAGAGCACAAAATTTTGCAGTTTTTAAAGCTTCTTTGTTGCTAGCAATTGAGTCCCCAAGTTTGCCAAAGTCATGGATCACATATTTTGGTGATATGAACTAAATGTTGTGTTTTTCACATATATTGATTGTTTCAGGTTGGAGACAAAAATTTAGCAAAGATTCTGGATATTGTAATCATTAGGTTGAACACTAAGTTTTGCAACTTGTTTCATAACTTCACTCCCATTCAACATGGCGCACTCAAACTTTGGCATCATGTAGAACGCAATGTAAGCTACAAGCGAGCACAAATTGTCTGAATTTTGAACACGAAATAGAAAAGTTTTAGGCATTTTTCGAAAACTAGTGAATCTGTGAATTTTTGGGGTTTCAAGCTAAAATGAAGCCTTTGGCAGCCTAGACTATGCGCAGTAATCCGGATTCGTCTACAAATTATTGCTGGAGGTTGACTCCTTTGGCCTAGTAAGAAAGAAACAATTTAGGAACATGTCGAGATTTGGCGTCCTCATAAACTCGAACGAGTCGATGTACGGAAGAGCTGCTGGGGACGACCGTCATTGAAAAAGAGTCCGAAGCTCAAATTCCACCGAGACTTTACATATTAAGGTTATTTGGCCTGCTAAACACGAATATCATATTCATTTGTTAAACCAACGCCTTTTTCATTGTTTAGGGTAAGACCCCATATCGTACACCTACAGTAATCCTACAAAAAAGCCCTTATCACGCAATTTCGCTATCGTTTTCGTGATCAGCATGTCGGATAACACCCCTATGCCAAGTTTCAGCCAAATCCGTTAAACTTTGAATTTTCCCCTTTATACCATGCACCTACCGTAACCCTCACTGCGACGTCAGAATTTGGTAGGACAGCAGCTGCGCTTGTAGCTTACGTAATTACCAACGCAGTGGCAAAATTTGAGTGCGCCATGTTGAATGGGAGTGAAGTTATGAAACAAGTTGCAAAACTTAGTGTTCAACCTAATATATGTAGATAAGTTTGATCAGCACGTTTCCCTATTTTTTAACAAAGGCAGATAACCAAGAAACTCGACAAAGATTTTGGTACGCCTGCGACCAGAATCGCTGCGATATTTCGTTTAAGATTAATTTGTACTCTAAACGTTACCAAAAAAGAAACAGTTCATCACACACAGACTGGACATCGTTGCGTTCGATGAAGATAGTTAGTTTTTGGAGAGACGGCAGACAGTCAGAGAAATGAAAGTGTGCTTGATCTAAGAGACGTCGACAGCGTCCGCAGCAATGGTGTCTCTGCGTGCAACGAACTGAATATAGTCTCGCTCCAGGATATAACCAATTCAAAAAAACTTTTATGGGAATGAAAGATTTTGAGTCTTTCAAGACTTTTGATATTATATTGAGTTCTATTTGGTATAAAAGCTAATCTTGAGTTTTTACATCCGATAACATTGAAAAATCCTGTGAATCTTTCTTTTCAAATACATCAGCCAGTCTGCAATGTCAACGAGATCGGTACCTACCCAAAACGTGTACCCATACTGAAAAAATCAGGGTAGGAGCTACCCTCTCTCTCCTTCCCCCCCCCCCCCCCCCTCCCTCCTCCGACCTTCCCCCTCATCTCTCTCCTTTACTCTTCTACACCCTTTCTTTTGCTAATATCGTATCAAGTTACGCCTTCATCAAAGCCACAACGATTGCACCGGAAAACTCGAGAGTAGAACTTGCTGATGGTTGTTAGAGAGATTGTCGAAGCCGATTTGGCAACGGATGTGGTGTGGCTCGGATTTCACTCTCGAAGAGATTGAATGTCATATGCCGTGGTCGACGATGCCCTCGTAGACTCATCATTCATCAGTGTTTGCAAGAACTACTTTTACACTGATACCAAAGTACAGATAAGGAAATCTTCAATGAAATGAACACTTTTTCCTGTGATCATAGGAATCAACATTGAATCATTTCCTTCTGTTGAAGGTAATGCAAACATTTTTCAACCCCATCTTCTTATACCCCCACTCTTTCCCAATCTCATGTTTCCAATCCATTTCTAACCTACATCCATTTGTAGTTTATGAGGTTGAGGAAAAACTCCTCAACCTCATAAACTACAAATGGATGTTATTCTATCTTTGCTCCTACACTTATGGTAAAAACCCTCTTGAAAGAAGGACAAGCATTTATGCACACAATGTACAATTTGATTCTGCTTGCGGGATTGTGAGCTCCAGAAAATGAGAAAAATTTCGAGAAAGAACAGGGAGACCTATAATAAAGCTAAGTGAAAATTGAAACATAGGCCTTGTTCTTTTACTATTTCGTGACGTAGAATTTGCTGAAAAATAATTAACAATTTATCCCATAAATAAGAAATTCATCAAAGTTGTACAAAGAAACAACACAACTCAATTTTGATCATCTGCTTTTTCTTGATGATAATTATAGTATCAAACGCTTGCATGGAAAAATTGGTACCTTTTGTGAAAACTTTTTCTTCTTTCGAAAATATTCAATTAGCGTTTTTTGTGATCATTTTTCCAATCTTGCTCTGAATTAAGCTTCTACAAAAATAACCTCTTTTGCAATTACAATGACTGAAATCACAGAAATTGATGGACTCGTAGTAAAGACTAGGTTTGCAAATTCTGCTTCTTTCATCGTAGGATTGTAGACTGGCTAGTGATCAGAATTGAGTGGAAACATGAGAACTTGAATGGAGATGCACGATATCAGTTTGCATTCTGCAGAAAGTTTAGTCCTTCTGCAGTCTTTTCACGAGTTTTTATGAAAATACCAAAAGCACCCTGTCTTGCTGTCTTTTCCATTCGATGCGAATCAGACATCGATCACCATCATATAATGCGAAGGTTGAATCTGCTAAAGTTATTCTCTTCCTCTTCTTCTCGAAATATCTCGCTTCTGACAAGTAAGTAAGTCACACTAGAAAGACGCATAAAAGTCATCCTGTTTTTTGATGAATGATGCACTTTTTTTCTATTTTTCAAACTAGGAAATCAAGCTATCTGACATTCAAAAATATAAAGCAAAAATATTTGCTTCAAGAAGCTGTCAAATCACTTGTAAGGTGGTATTAGGCGTTGTCCGGAAATTAATGTCCGTTTTGAATTTCAACCGCAATAAGTCATACACTTCTCATTTCTGAATAGGTTGCAAAGTACCATTCGATAGAGCAAAGCAAGCACTACAAGATGGCTATCTCGCTTTAGCAACAGCTCTGATCCACCGCGAGTTTCAAGCCAAAAACTAATAAGATTCAACTGACCGAAAAATTGAGAAAAATCATAACTCAGTTTATAAAAATCCTATAGAAATTCTAACTGGCTCACATAAACACTATCCACGAAAGACATCTTTATACGCCGTTGCCGCATTTTTTCCTTTGTTGGAAATCAAGAAAACGGAAATTTTCGTGCATTTGCTAAAGTATCGCTGTGCTGCCCTCACATAAATATTTTCATACTACAAGCCTGTAGAAATACAAACGTAAATTTTCAGCTCTCTACAAGCTTTGGTTCTCGAGAAATATCGATTATGGCTTTTCTTAGTCAGGTGGTCCAAGCCAAAATTCAAATTTCTCGAGAACTAAAGCTTGTAGAGAGCTAAAAATTTGCGTTTGTACTTCTCCAGGCTTGTAGTATACAGGGTTGGGGGAAAGTCTTTGAACAACTTTTTGGTGCCATCTTGTTTTAACATATCATATCATATCTTATCTTATCTTTGGTGTGAATGGTCTCTGAACTGTTCTATAAAAGCCCTCTAAAAATTGGATTGATATTCTTGATCCTACCGGAATTATGCCTTCTCAATCAGAGCGCGAGCTGATAGTGAAGATGCACACGGAAGGGAAGTCTCAAAAGGAGATCGCTCGAATACTCGGAATTCCGCGGAACACAGTGTGGTACAACCTGCGCCGTTTCATGGAGACAGGCAGCACCCAGGACCGTCCTAGGGACGGCAGACCGGCCACCGCGAACACTTCCGCGAACCGGAAGATCGTCCGAGAACGCATACGCCGTAATCCGCAGAGGAGCTTGAATGAGCTGGCATCAGACCTGTCCATTAGTCGTAGGACCATCTCGGACATCGTGAAAGTGAACTTTGGGATGAAGCTCTATCGGATGCAGAAAACTCACGCACTTCAAGACAATATGAAGTTGATCCGACTTCACAGGTGTCGCCGATTGCTGGAGCGCTTCTCCAAGGCACGCCACCGAACGATCCTTTTTTCCGACGAGAAAATTTTTACCGTGGAGCAGGTTTTCAATCGCCAAAATAGCAGGATCATATCTAAGTCGCTCGAAGAAGCAAACAGCAAAGGTCGCCTTGTGGAAAGTAAGCTCCATCCGGCTTCTGTGATGGTTTGGGCGGCAATCACTTCCGACGGCAAGACGCCGCTGATTTTTGTGCCTCAGGGCACCAAGGTAGACGCTGCTGCGTACTTAGATAGCATACTGAAGAAAGAGCTGCTACCCTGGACCAGGATCCATTTTGCCGGTAGAGATTGGTGCTTCCAGCAGGACAGCGCACCTGCTCACAAGTCGAAGGTTGTTCAGGCGTGGCTTCAAAGCAACGTTAAGAACTTCATCACTCCCGCAGAATGGCCTCCGTATTCGCCGGATCTTAATCCGCTTGACTACAGCGTATGGTCAGTTCTTGAGGCCAAAGCCTGCGCTCGTCCCCACAAGACTGTGGAGTCCCTGCGACGCGCTCTTCAGAATGCGTGGGAGGAAATCGACGTGGAGTACCTCCGTGCCACCGTGGATAGCTTTCCAAAACGTCTTCGAGCCTGCGTTCGCGCCAAAGGAGGGATCTTTGAAATGTAAAGTTGCTTTTATATAGTAGACTGCTTGATAAACAATATATATTTATTTCATGTAAATTTGTTGACTAGTCTCGTGACTACGATAAAAATACCGTGTTCAAAGACTTTCCCCCAACCCTGTACAACTACTCATGTGGGGCGGCACAGCATCACTTTGGCAAATGCAAGAAAATTTTCGTTTCCTTGATTTCTAAGAGGTGGAAAAAGATGGCAATGGCGTATATAGATGTCTTATATGGATAGTGTTTACGTGAGCAAGCTAGAATTTTTGTAGGATTTCTAAGAACGGAGTTACGACTCTTCGCAATTTTTCGGTCAGCTAAATCCTTTTAGTTTTTTGCTCGAAACTCGAGGTTAATGAGAGCTCTTGCAAAAACAAGATAGCCATCTTGTAGAGCTTGCTTTGCTCTATCAAATAGTATTTGCAACCTTTTCGGAAATGAGAAGTGTATGACTTATTGCGATTGAAATTCAAAACGGACATCAATTTCCGGACAACCTAATATGTCGTTCACGATGTATTTTATAATAAATGAATAAATGAACAAATGAAGCAATTTTCTTGAGCGGAATTCTTAACTTCTAGTAAAGAAAATGTTTTCATGAGTATGGTTTGGCCTTTTGGATGGCAATATGCCTACTTGTCGGAGGATTCACTTTGTATCATGATATATTTCTACTCGAAATGGATAAGTCAACAATCTTTTTCGGATATTCTTCTTTGCTAGTTTCAAGGTAGATTTTGCGACTCTGAATGATTGTGAAACAGCCATGTTTGCAATAAACAAAGAATAATTGGATCCCCCAGGAGCAGTTTATTGCTTGCAATGAATGTCTTGTTTACTGACTAACACTAAACAAATGAAAACTCGGCAGTGAAGAGCTTTCTTTTCACATGTTCTTTCCCTCCATCAGAAAGAGTTGTGCTCCAATAATCATGCAAACAACTTATTTTACAAATGAGTCCACGTATTATATTTCTATAACTTAAAATAAAAATAGAAATTGAAATTTGTAAATAATATTGGGAACATGGTGCCACCTTGCTTCTTTTGGGAATTTTAACGCTATTATGAGGTTGCTAAAATCTGGAAAGATCTCCGAAAACTGAGAGCATGAGTAGTGCCCATTTTTCCTAGCCAAAACATTTCTGGGAATCCATCTCTATGTACACTTTTACTTTCTATTTTAGAGCAAAACCTAAGCAGGAACCAGCCATCCCTCGGTGGAGTATGTACATACTTGTGTACGCATAAGATATTCAGTAGCGCATTTCTTATTCTATTAGTGATTTATGTGTGAAGCCTTAGCTGCTATCTGGTATTCGAAGAGGGAAATATTACTCGGGCTTGGAAGGGGGGGGGGGTTCGATTTTAGATGGCATCAGCATATTCTGTAAAGGAGTCTGTGATCCATTGAAGCGCTTATCTTGTCCATTTTTTACGGTCTTCTATTGTATATTTAAAACTGAATATTTTTCGGATATTCGTATTCGAATGATTTATTCAAACTAGGGAATTAAAGTATTCAGGAAAGTGCATTTATTTGATTATTCGAATAGTCGAATAAATGAAAAAGACTTTTGTTTGAGTACTTGTTTATTCGGCGAATCGAAAAAAACAACTTATTCGAAATTTTATTCGAATATTCGAATGTTCGAATATTATCAATTGTTATTATTAATTTTATTTCATTTATCCGACTATTCAAATAATCAAATAAATGCACTTACCTGAATACTCGACTTTTTTGTATCTAAACCTAAGTGCTTCTCATTTTATGTGCACTTCAAGACTCCAGTTTTTTATACTTGTTGTACCAAAAAAGCTTCAGAAATGTCAAGAATTTCATTCAAAATCATCAAACTTTGCAGTAACGAGCACTTTCATCCTTACAGCTCTAGCGTTCTCATAGTGATTTTGAGTCGTTTCTCATGATCAGATTTTTGAAAACTGCTAAAATTCCAAGAAGATTTGGAAGATATTGTTAGGTCACTCGCAATCCTGAAGTTTAACGCTTTGAAGAAAACTGTAAGTGTAATTGTAAACTGTAACTTTTTCATATTAAATTAACAATGATAATCAAAAAACGTGGATATGATTTTCTGTTAACTGTAATTCTTACAATTGGAAAGCTCTAATCATAAAAATATCGGGCCATCGTATTTCTTTGAATGCTTAACTATTTAGTTAGAAAGTTTCTAAGCGGTTTGGAAATTTTTACCATGAAGATCCACCTATTTTATATAAACCTGCAGATTCTGGACAAAATTCGCTTGAGATGTTCATAAAAATTCTCGTTCGTGTCTGACGTGTGTTCATCTATCTTGACAGAGGCCACATGCCATCTATTTTTATGTGGAAACTTTTTTCATGCTATGCTGTTGGACTTCAATTTATCTAAATGATAAAACGTTCTCGTCCTGCTCCTCACCTTCTCTTCGTTGCATAACTTTGCACTCGCAATTTGTATGTTGTCATTTAGAAGTACCTCCGCTTATTTGAACCAAAATATCACAAGCATCGATCAATAAATCGATTTTTTGCTCATGACGTCGATCATAGCAAAAAAGTATTGATGAACAAGTTGTTTTTTCAGATTGTACGTCGTCACTTCACTCGTAGGGAGGGTTGAGGCCCTCCCTTGCATGATGTCTTTGCATTCTAATTTGCTATACAGTACATTCCAATCGGCTACAGTACTCCTGCTGTTGAGCGTATTGTCCGCATCTGCAGAATATGTGAGCACTGAATTGGAATTGGACGCAAATGTTAATTCGGTGAGTATTTGGTGCTGATTAGTAAACGAATTTTTCAATAATATTTCTCTGGAGTAATTAATACCCATTTTTCCGTTCACTTAATAGTTGTTTCTTGATTATGAATAAATAATTATTTGTATGCATTGTCCAACGCTTTGCCTTCTAATCGTATCATTTCCACCACATAAAGATACAACGAATTTATTGATTGATTTGCATTTTCAGGTTGAGTGCGTGCAATGCGTGCAGCTATGGCGCGCCGCGTCGCAACGCGACGCGAGGGCTTGCGGTCCGCACGCGAAAACATGCAAAGGAAACGCATGTTTTATGCGTAAGTAGTAGATACATGCAAGAAATAGCACGGAAATGGGGAATATCAATTTCAATTTTAGGCCAATGTAAGCACTGTCCCGTCTATCAGTACATGTCCGGCTGCGTTGTGCTTACGCCTTGGCAAATCGCTGATTTGGAGGTGAGTGCGCATATAAAATATGCTCACGCAGCGGGTATTTTGCACTGCTACAATAGGCTATCGTGACTTGTTGCTTTCATTAGGGGAACAACTGAGAAAGAGTTTTTGGGAAGAGGGGAATTTATTTTATCCTGTAGCTTAAAAAAGCGAAGCATGTAAAGGTTATTTTTGAAGCTACACCTGCGCGTTGGCGCTTTGTACATGGTTCAAAAGTTTATCCATTTAAAAATTGCTATTTCAGAATTTTTTTTACACATTTTTTGTTTTTCGATTTGCGAATTCCTGGTTGTCCGTAATGAAAGAAAACCGAGGAAGAGGTTAGAAGTACGAAAAAGAGTGATTAACATAAAAGAAATAAACATACTTTGGGAGCTTGGAAAGGAAAGAGTGCGAAAGTCTGTTTATTACCTAGTAAAAGTTCGCATCCCTCTCCCCTTCTCCCCCTCCCCCCCTCCCCTACAAAGTGTCTATAGATCTAAAACAAAATGAAGTCCATATTGTATATGATTCAAGAAATTTTTCCACTGCGTTTAGACAAGCTAATACGGTCAATGCGTTCCTATTATACAATTCTGAAATTTTTTGATTTCTATTAGGTCGTTCCGAAGGTAATGTCGCTTTCTTCAAACGTGAGCCACATCTCGTGGAACAAAGATGTGTAGAAGATTCTGGTAGCATTTGATGCAGCATTTCATACTCTTTCTTATGCTTATATAACCACTGCACTTAATTCAATAACCTCTCGAAAAAGTATCAAAATTTGCGACCCATACTTTTTGAGAAGGCCAAGTTTCACAATTTTTCTAAAATTTTACAACAACGCTCAGAAGGAGTCCAAGTAATGGATGGATAGAGCAAACTCTACAGGAAACAGCATAACTTTTTTCTACTTTCCAGATCTCGTCGTAATTTTTGTATAGATTTTTGATGAAACCACCGAATTTTAGCATTCTCGCCTCGAACACAAATGCATCAAACACCAGTAAATCTTCGGATTTTGAAACTTACAAAGATGGATTATGGTTTGACGCTAATTATATAAACTAAATGAACATTCATAGCTTTAGATTAGCAACTTTCGAAATCTCCGGGTACAGCCTGGGGCGCCCTGGGAAACCCGAATTATGATGATTTTATCCCAGAAAACTTGATGAATCGGAAACAAAAAACAGTTGGTAGAAAGAAGAGAAAAAGCTGCGTCGAATGACAATGACACCCGAGTTGATTGCCGGTTGTTTTTCTGTGAGGTTTAAGTTGACTAAATATGGATTTTGATGGCATTAAAAAGTTGATTCCAGAAACCCTTAGGAGCAAGCTGAGGAAAGGAAAAAATAAATCTATGTCCTATAAGATTTGGTCTATCTAAATGTCCCTTGCACTTCTTCGGAGAACAAGTACAAAAATCTAGAAAAATAGCCGAACTTGACCATGGCAAAAAGCAAGAGTCGCAGATTTTGGTAATTTTTCGAGAGCTCATTGAATATTATGCAGTGAATTTACAACCATTAGAAAGAGGATGAAATGCTGCAATAAATACTCCCAAGACCTCTTGAAAATCTTGATTCCATGAAATGTGGCGTTCATTTGAAAAAAGCGACATTACATTCGGAACGACCTAATATAACTTACAAATTTCGTCCGATTTCTTCCAATAGCGATTTCTCGTACTGGATAGATAATCAACCATACTTAACAACGCTTTTGTTCCTAGAAAAGGTAGATTTGCGAAATTGATGCTAGCATTTTTTTGCGGATATCGCTTCTTTTTATCGGGTAGTAGACTCTTCGAAATCTTACCGGCTATAATTCAACTTTTTTCTGATTTCTGTTGTAAAGAAGTGTAACGATATTTTATGTCAGCATCTTATGTGAATAAGATTTTCAACCAAAAAATGCAATTTCAAGTGAGGGGTGCGTCTGGAGTTCTTCTTAATTGTTCAGCGCGATTAAAGTTAAATAAAAGAACTGCGAAGCACCAGATTAGCAAATCATTTAAAGTCTGCCGACAGTTTGAACAATCTAACAATCAAGGAAAAGATGCAAAAGTTGCTCATGCAATCTTTTGTGACACAATAGATTTACACTCTCTAAAACTGATTTTTGTCATCCTTACATTTTGTAGTATGAACAGCTTTTGACGTATTCAAATATACTTTCTTCCAGGTCAATCGCCGACGATCTGAGTTGAAGTTGCGAAGAGTTGGGTCAGAGCTTTTATGCGAAGATACTTTCAATCAAACGACATGTATATGTAACAGGTAGGAGCTCGGAAGGGCGGAAGCGGAGAGCAAATTTTTTTTCGAAATAATTTTTCATACTTCTCAAATCCAACGACTGCTGTTTCAGAAGGGACAAGTGCAATTCAATGTATGCTCGATTACCATTCTCCACCTATGGTGAAGGGGTATTCAATGGTGTCGTAAATTTTGATCAAATTATTGCCGAATTGGATCCAAGGTACGGTAGGAGTACTGTATCAGTGTGTGCTCAAGCAACAGTGCTTTACATTTAGGTACCTCGATGTAATATCCGGTTATCAATACCGGTTTGCTAAAAGCTCAACGGCGGCTAATAGTTTTACATTAGTAACTGTATTATTATTGTCTGTTATCTTATTGATATGTAATTTGTTCTAATTTGTGACTTTGTGTGCACTTACGTACATCATGCAGTTGTGTTAAAATTTTCTACAATATAAAAGTTTTCAACAAAATATTGGACATATACATATTTCCTCACAAACACTCAGTAGAGATGAAATTCCAGCTTTAACATGGAACAAAGCACAACACATTTCCAGAATATGCGTTTAGTTATAGTCTATAAGCAATTTTGAAAGGAAATCAATTTTCTTAAAAAATTTGTTTTTCCTACAAAACCTATGCCAAGGTATTTTTGTCCTCTTGAAGTTGATTTTACCGTTCTCTGCTTTTCTAACAGATTTGTGGGGTCCTTCAAAATCAAGTACTATCACGGAGAATATGGCGAATTGTACGATGCTCATTTGAGCACCTGTCGTGTGTGAACACTTGTCATTCACTGCATTTCGATTCGAAAAAAAAAAGGTCGTGCATATCTCATTTGTGTTCACAAACAGGCTGCTTTCTTAGTATGGAGCAAGGCTTTCTTCCTGGGATCGTGCAAGAGCTTTTCTATCGGTGGTTTATAATGTTAGATAGGTATTACATTTACGAATTTCATTTTTCGACGATTTATGATTAGCGATTTATGAGTCTTCAAAATATTTGTATTTAGTTGAGCCTGTGCTTAGGATTAGATATCTTTGAGCTAGTTTATTCAGGCTTAGGCTTACGCTTATCTACGCTTAGTCTAGGCTTACTCAGATTCAGAAAGTCCATGTTTGCACCTCCTTCAATGACCTGCAGACTTATTGCTACTCGTAGATTTGGATCTGGAATTTGTGGGACTGTTATCCAAACAGACTGAAAAAAACGGACTTATCCATCGGCAAAACTTTTTGGCCATGAAGTTACGAACCTTTTTCGGTCCTTAGGCTTACACTCAGATTCAGGCTTAGACTTAAGTTTAGGCTTAGGCTTAGGCTTAGCTGACGAGGAATGCATGTTTAGTCAAATTGGCTTTCTAGATGGAATGTACACTATCTTGTAGGGCATAAAATGCTGATTCCAGATCTGGCTTCTCTATCAGCAGAACGTTCATGGACGAGAAGTTAAGAGCGCTTATTGGAGCAAAAAATTGAATTGGTAGGACAAAAGTAGCCGTAATACTTTTTTCAGCTCTTTAATGGAGTAGTGATAATCATCAGAACACTCTAATTGAAAATCTTCTAAAGTAAAAAATATGCGACACTCGCTTGCATAATTTGAAATCTAGTAATCTCAGCAGCTCATTTTATCCAAAATGCACATTCAATTTTTGGCTTCAAAAACGCTCATGACTTCCCGGCCATAAACGTTCTGCAGATTAGGAAGGCGGGTTTGAAATACGCGGTTTATGCCCGTTAATATGACATCTTATTTGAGAAGGCCACTTTGATTAAACAAGCTCTCCTTGTTAGTATCAGATTCAAATGTCTGCTTACCACTGTTCTACCAGTGACGAGCAAACTTATTAGTCTTAGATTCTCTGGAACAATTAGGATTTTGAGTCTAGGTTTGACTCATCCGTCAAAATATTTTCCGATGAAGTTATAAGCATTTCCGCGGCAATTGTACTTAGGCTAGTCTTGGCTTATCAGTTCTAAAAAGTCTATGCTTACTACAGTTCTTCCAATGATCAGCAAACTTATTGTTGGGCTTAGACTGTGCTCTAGAATATGTGAGATTCTGATCAAGTATGAATAAGCATTTTTTGGGCAATTGAGCCTAGGCCTCGGCTTAGGCTTGGATTTATTGGATCCAAGAGGTCTATCTACACCTACCACTCTTCTTTCAGTATTCTTAGATTTAGCTCTGGAACATTCGGAACTCTGATCAAGTTTGACTTATCCCGCAGAACTTTTTTTGGTATTAAATTACATGTATTTCTACGGCAATTGTGATTAGGCTTAAACCTGGGTTCAGACTCGGCTTAGATTAGGCTCAGGCTTAGACTTAAACTTACGTTTAGGCTTAGCTTAGGCTTATCAGATTCAGGGATGTGTCCTTTCGGTAATCAGCATATTTTTCAATTTTAGATTTAGCTCTAGAATATTTGGGATTCTGAATCCAAGTCTGACTTTGTCCTCCACGGAACTTATTTCGGCATGAAGTTGTAAACGTGCTTAGGCCTAGGCTTAGGCTTAGGGACCGGCCATACTATTCATGATTCCTGCGGGTCCTGCAACAATTTATATTGCGAAAAAACAACTTATACTGGTTTATACTGGAATTCGCAAAGCGCCCGCAGTGCGGCACATCGAAGTCCAGGAACCATAAAAAAGCTATAGTTACAGAAATTACAAGAATCAGCTCCTGAAATAGTATGTCCGGCCCCTTAGGCTTAGGTTAGGCTTATCAAATTTAGATGGTCTAGACTCATCACAGTTCTCTCAATGATCAGCAGTCATTGTTAGTCCTAGATCCGGCTTTAGAACACTCGGTACTTTGATTCGAAGTCTGACTCATTTATCTGCAAAAACTTCTTAGATATAAAATTATAGAAATTTTCTTTTGTTTAAATTGCGCAAGCGCCATGGTATGGCGTAGTCATATAAGAGTTTCCTTTGAAGATCGGCCAGGTCGACTCCCCTTCTCGTTTTTTTTCGCACAGTATGTACACTAAAAAATTGTGCGAGGAAGGCTCTTAGAACTTAAACTTTGGCAACTTGCTGCTGGAGTATTGTAGGCGACAACTGATATTTGCGATACAAATCCAATCATGGATCATTACCATAGCACCGAGAGTCATCTCATTCTCCTTTGGTAATCAACGACAGTGATAGTTTGAAAGCCGAAAGCGGGATTCAGTCGACTGTACACATCTCCTCCACGTGATCCATCATTCATGCAACACTTTTCGCGGTTTCTTGACGTCGGTGGCTTCAAGCAAATCTATTTCCATCTTTCTTGGCTTAACGGCGAGCACAGGCGATGAACAGCTGTTCGACAGGGGCAACGTTCAACATGGGTTGTTACGTGCTCTGATGGCTAATCGGCTATGCCTCTGGTCTGCAACTAGCGGCAAGCCCTTTGAATGTATATGATCTGTTTCGTCCCGTTATGAAATTTTTTACTCAGCTTCTTTTTGTCATCCGTCCTCCTCAGTGGTCACTGCAAGTCCCCAGTCACCGAATCCTTTCTTAAACTCTAGTTCCGTAGTCGTATTTCCCTCACTCTCCATTCCTCAGTCAAAATATCGCATTTAAACTATTAAATGCTATTGAATTATCCACCCCATCTGTCACAACTTCTGACGATTTTTAGCTTCGTCCCTTTCAGAATCTCAATTTCTCCACAACCGAGAGTCTTGAATTACGATAAATCTTTTCCTATGTCCTGTCAAGTTTTTTTGACCCATTAGAGTGAATGGATTGTATGGTCTGTAAATATGGGCAAATGTGTTTACACAACAATATCCGTATTCGGAGGTGGGAGGCAATCTCTTGACATTTAGTCTCGCAAACATTTCTCATCCAGATCACTTCTGTTTTTTTTTTGCTAATTCGTGCATTATTTCTTGACAAGTTCAATAGGATATGATATTGCCCTCTCTACTATAAAATCAGTTCTTCACTGGAGGAGATCGTATTTTTTTACCAAATTGTTACTTTCTTCTGTTTCTGTCTCTTCCCATTTCCTTCCTACTGCTATTGCAATGGTGAACAATTCGGCATATTCTTCCATGGCATTCCTGACTGGATGAAGACATTTTCAATCGTTTTATTTGCTATACAATCCAAAGCATAAATATTTTCAAGAGGGACATACGTGGAGAAAAAAAGAGCTTAGGGGTACAATCACAATTTCTGAAATAAGATAGATACTGTCATTGACGCATATATTTTCATTGGATTTTCAAAGCTTCCAGAGTGGAGGCACTACACAGGATTCCTCTTCCAGTACTCAGCGTACAGTAAATTTCGACCCGCTTTAGGCAGAAATTGGATTGGCGGGCGTCCGCCTCGCAACAGCGCCGTTTCGCAGCTACAGTATAACCTATCGTGCTGAGGACCGAGGTCTGTGTCCCTTCATTCTCCTCAGTCTTTGCTTGGCAAAATGCCACCGCTATGCGCTCGCGAAGCCCTAGCAGTGCGCACGCGCCGCTCCTCGTGGAATGTTCCGCCTAATCCGGGATGAAATCGACTGTATACAACAATTCCTGAGGAAAACTGACAATTCTGTTTTCTAAAGGAGTCTGGGCTGAATAACGATCTTAATCAATCAAGGTTAAAGAGAATGTTGATGTAGGAATTTCCAGAGAAAATTTGTTAAGTTGGAACATGGTATATGCACGAAAACCTTCGAAAAATTCGTTTAAGCATAGGTAGCCGCTTCAATGTGTATAATATCTTTTCCTTTATATTATATAGTGCTTTATATAATACATATAGCTTTTGAACAGAAACAAAATGCGGAAAAAGAATCGATTTTTCAGTAGAACTTTATTTTATACAAAACTAGTAGGTCATAAAATGTATTCCAAGTAAGTTCAGAGGTCATGGACCATTCAGTTTTTTGAAAAAAAACAAAAATAAAAAATAAAAATTGAGGGGGTTGTCAACATCACTTTTAGCTGCTAAACTATATGCACTACTAGAAAAGGCATTGAGGGATTCACAAATTTCAAAAAAATTGTGGTACAAATTTACGTTTCAACTCAATAAAAAGCTCATAATTATGCAGACAACGATCACAGTCGTATAGAAATTTCTGCAGTTGACGTTTTCCACATGACCGCGCATTTTGCGCGTAGTTTCGTATTACTCTTGCCCTTTTACTCTCCCCCCCCCCCCCCCCCCCACAGTGCTAAAGCCCCCATCATTCGACTAGACTCTCTTATTTTTCGGCAATAATCCATGCGAGCCTGTGCAATATTATAATGCGCAGCGGCCGCCGATCGTAAATAAACATATGCGATCGGCAGATTCTCGCACGTCTTGCGTGAGTGTCTAGTAATACAGCGTATAATTCGTTTATTATGCACGACATCATGCCCGACACGATACAGTTGTTTTGATTCGCTCTCTTGGCTGAGACAGCCGTTTATGAGCCGTTATGTACAGTTCTAATTCAAAAAAGGCGATGTAGACTTTACTTAAAAACAGCTCAAGAAAAAACTAATTTGAGCTTAAAAAATCCTATTCCCCACAGGAACCTGGTAAATGAATGAGTACGATTGTTAGCTGCAATGGTCCGTTTGATTTGGTTGTCCTCCAATGACTTGATGTATAAAGTTACTGTGCTCGCGCCATGCCCGTTTTCAACTCGCCTAAAATGATACATTTTTCTCAAAAAATGAGCACGGTAACAGAGGAGAACAATTTTTTTCAAATTCTAAGGAGTTCAATCAAAAATTCGTAATTCTCAAAAAAAAATGCCCAATGTGCGTAGGTGCTTGATAGACAAATATCTGCGTTAAATTGCAGTAACTAAAGTAATTTCATAGAATCCTTAACTTGCAGTGACCAAGCTGATACATGTGTCCTCCAACTCCAACGAGTCAATTTAATAAGTTGTTGTTACTGTATCTGGGTCACGCCTTTTTTTTGGCACAGCCGCTTACTAACAACGAAATTTTTCTGCGATGATCACGCAAACTTGTACTCCTGTCACGAAGACGGCGCTGATATATGACATGATCTGAAAATAACAATTAGAGTTACTATTCGCGCCACGCCCCTCTTCGTAATTGCTCGCTTAAAACTCCGAATAAATTGGCTGCAGTTCACAACAGCTATTACAACACCAAAAATAGCCAAATTTTTTGGGAATTTAATCACAGATGAATAAAACTTAGTTTATGATGTTTCTAGAAAAAATTAATGATATGCCAACTGCTGGGGTGTCCTGGGCTGGGGGGGGGGGGTCGGCTTGTTGGTGATGGCGCTTTGTCCGTTTCGCACTCCGGCGGTGCTGGCTGTGCTGCTTCTGGGCGTTTGGGCGGTCTTGTTGCGCGGGCCGGGGGTCGTGCTCGGGTGCTGGTGGTGGTGGCGGCGCCTCATGCTACTGAGCCACTCGTCCCACCACCTCCCCCATCAGTCAGTACACATTTATTGGTAATAAAGTGCGTTTTCTTGTAGTTGTGTTGAACGATCAAAAGAATATAAAGGAATAGAGTAGATGTAAGTTTTTTTGAAAATCATAATTTGAATCATTATACTTGTCAAAATAAGAGAAACTATTTATTGAAATTCAAATTTCAGACTTGGACTGGCTTTATTACAAGTCATATTTAACCCTGATAAACATCTTCCCATTATTTTTGGTTGAGCAATTTTGTTCCAACTGTCAGTTTTTTTCAGATTGACGTCATCAAAAGAATTGTCGTTTAGTTCATCAACCCCCCCCCCCCCGTTTTTGAAACACGTGGTCAGCTGTTACTTTTGTTCGGAGTTTCTGGATGATTCGCTCGGCTGTCATGTGTAGCAAATGATTGACTGATCATTCAGCAAGACCTTAACGACTTTGGAAAAATCACTCAATGGCTTCATTTTTCTCCTGGAACTCCATCGATTCGTCGATAGACTTCGATTGAATCACTTTCCTGTTTGCAGTCTCAATTTTGCGCAGAAGAATTTGAAAATTGAAATTTGAAATCTTTATACAAATTATCTATTACTTACTATTCTAACTATTCATTATCTGTTCAAAAGCAAATCAAATAGCGCTGATTCAATGCTTTTTATCCTCTCTCCCGCACCAGCACTCATCCAGAAAATCGGGAAATTTTTTTCTTCTTTCAAACTTTTATTTCACCGGATTTTCTTCTTGTTCTTCTTATCTGCTTTACATTACACAAAAGTTTTGTTGACAATAGCGGCAGCAACAATGGTGATTTACTGACACTTACCCACTCAAGAATGCAGGCCTCTTTGTTCTAGAGATTTTACACAGATAGCAGGTTCTCTTTGAGGTTTAAGCTATCCATAATTCCTGGTTTTCCCTTCTTGATGGGACGCATGCCAACTTCTTTCAGAGTCGTGCGAATATTGTAGGCATCGTGTCGAATACACCAGCGTGATGATAGCTCTGAGTGGTGAAAAAAGAAAACAAAAGAAAACTAATTTTCCATCCTTTTGTTTTCGAACACAGTTTCTTTTATAGCGAAAACCTTACTTGAAAATAGAAAAATAGATAATGTAGTTTGTAAGGAAAGCAAAAATTTCTGAAAACGCAAAGCTGTACCACATGGCACAGAGCTGTATCAGCCATATAAACGGCGAATAGAGTCTTCCATATAAAACCCGTCTAAAATCAGATAGCCACTCTTTTTAATTCACTACTTTGGTTGTATTCTCTCTCTTTCTCTCTTTCTCCCCCCTCCTCCTTTAAGATCCTCCACAAAATTTGGTGCAAATTTTAAAAGTTTTGACTTTGTGCAATGCATTCATTCCTACATGCTTGTTTATCTATCCTGTCCTTCCCTATTCTTCTCTTGTCCTCATTACAATTGATGACATAAGGGCGGATCGGATTCAAAAGTCAATTGTTTTGAAAGTAATCCATGTTCTTCGAATACATGATGTTAAGTTGGTCATGAGTCATGCTCCAAAAAAGCTAAACAATTCCCCTAAACATTTCGAGACTGATTTTCAATACTGTATATCTCTTTTAATCACAGCAAGTGCTCTTTTTCAGTATGCATATTAGAAATTCAATTCGAAATGAAATTGAATTGTCGAGTAAAAAAGTCGAAAATTATACTATTTGTAGACATTAATCACCACCCAAATTTTTCTCAGTCAAAAAGAGTAAGTCGAGTTATGGTAATCAAAAATAAGATTAGATTTTGTACATTCTAGCATTTCTAGAGAGCAAGATTCAGAATACGAATCATGCGTATTGCTTCGTCAGCTTGTATCATTGTGATATATAAACAAAGATTCTTACTCAGCAATATTTAGAAGCTGATGGTTTTTCCTTTCTAACCTACGTTAAATTGAACAAATTGCTCGAAATCACATACTACAACCGAAACTGCTCAAGACTTTTTGGAATTTTGATGTAAGACACATGAATCAATCTAATAGAAAAAGAATTTTGCAAGTAATGTGCAGAGAAACATTTTTGTCCCTAATCTACTGTCAACCAAAACATATGGAACAATGATTCTTAAACATATTATCGCAGCCATTATTCGCCGCATTTGTACCAGATGTGCGCATATCCGGAAGTTTCTTTCGACTCTCCAAAACCATAACAAACACGAGTTGGCCACCACCCTCATGTGCAGCTCAAGTGCATTTCTCATTCACAACATCTGTAGTTGGTTTTTCTCGGCTCACGCATTGTTCTCGTTGAAAACCGCAAAGGCGTTCACACACAGATGCAGCTCCAGCTTTTGCATTAACGAGCCGGCTATTGTTCTCGATTTTGCGACACAGATGTTCCCAGAAGGGGATTCCTATGGCCGCGTTTGTACTAGTGGAAAAAACAGTACTTTCTTTGCTCTGAGAAATTGTCATTGTGCGTCAGAGGCTTTAGAGGGGGTCGACAAAAAGAGGTTGGGTAAAATTTGAAGAGTTTGGGTTAGGGTGGTAAACACATGACCTACATGGGTTAAATTGTGCAGGTGACGTGTTTTTATCTGTAAATGATTAACGACCAAGATTTCTTGAGATTTTCAAAAGCTCAAATTAGCTTTGAAAAAATATTTTCGGGAACTGCCGCGAGGCAGCACATTTTTCCAAGAAACCACGCTTAAAGGCCGGAAAAAATCAGAAAACATCTGGAAAAAATTCCTCTAATTACAAGAGGGGGGGGGGGCAAAAGTCTGGGAGCCGAGTTTGCAGTGTTGTAAATCACGGAACTACTGATGATTTCAACTCCTTTTACTACATAATACTGCGATCATTCTCTACAAACCACACTTTACATAGCTGAATGCTTGCCATATGTATTTGTAAGAATTGATTTTATCAAGCAAGTGCTTCTGCAGAGCGAAAAAATCAAAATTTTTAGTAATCACAACTTACTTCGCAGCTAAAGATACTGTGAACATTCTACAGTAATTTGATGCATACAATGTAGAGGAGGCTTTGCGCTATCACATTGTAGTAGTTGCGTTTACCAGAAACTATTCTTTCGAAAACGCAAAATAAAAATTTGCGAATGTCACCTGCGTGCCAGTGGTCACTTGTCTCTTAATTAATATTCTAGAGCTATAAGAGCGCAGCAAGTGCCGAGTATTAGGCCATATTCTTTCCATGAGTCTTCTATAAGCATCCATTTATATTTGATCGATGGAGCAATTTCAATACTTTTTAGATAGTATTTTTTCGCTCCCGTTCGCGCAATCGCATCCAAATTCCCAGTATGCGAGTACACTTGCCTTCACTTGATTTTCAAAAATTTTATTCCTAAATTTCGCAAAAAAATTTCTTCGTAAAATATGTTGTAGCCAAAAGCTTGCTCTACCATACTGCATATTTGCCTAGTGAAAGAAACGGTTATCATGAAGACATGGGACGAATTTCATTTCGACTGCCTGCGTGCCACAAAGACAGACTTGCCAGGATTGTGAAGGGCTGCTTTGAAACCAAAAGAGGCACTCTCAATATTTGAGAGCTGCGCTATATTTGTATAGATTCGTTCATGTATTCACCAGATTTCCTGTTTCTAGGTACTTTCCTTCTGATTTTATCTGGAAAATTACTAGGCTCCCAGACTTTTGCCCCACCCTGTATATGTTGCCGTTCCTCAAGCAAAGTTCACAGGTTTGCTATCGGCTTCTATCGGCACTCTATTTTTACCATTTTCCTTGATAAACAATCAAAAGCTAAAGTTACTTGTCTCCTTCAAGGCTTTTGTGAATCAACATGTGTTTTCTCGTACCATTTGGGTTGATGCATAATTCTTTTATCTGTAGCAAGACCCTCAAAAATTTTTCAAAAAATTTTAAAATCATGTTAACGATTTCCTATGACCTACGATGAATGTTGTTCAAAAATAAATCAGAAATTTTGTTTGAATCAAACTGAAAAAAAAAGTTTTAAAAACTTTATTCGTCAAAGCACCATTTGCTCAAAATTGGAGCTTAGTGCGATTTATAAATCGGCCCGAAGTTTTATTTTTGAAATCCTAAATGAAACTTGACTTATCTCATCTTTTCCTCCTGCTAATCCAACACTTTTGGATTGTAAAGTTTAGACAAATTGCTTAGCACCTGATGATACGTCTGCTGACCCCTCAGAAAAAAATGTTTCTTCTCTCTTTTCGATAGCAACTCACTTCTGCAGTGCCGCAGCTAGAACAGTTTTGAGCTGCAAATCTCTCATGCCTCAGAATTTTTTTTTGATTTTTGTGCAAATTGCTTCTTAGTGTACGTAGTCATAAATTTTCATTTGTTGCCAGGTTAACGTGATTCTCTCTATGGCAAGTGCAGATTAGACGCGGAGATGCATGAAATATGATGATTCGATCTACTTTGACTTACGATTTTGCACTACATGTTTTTATCCTAGCGATATCTGTAGCATGAACACTTTTCTAACAAATACTAGGTTGGCTAATAAATAAGTTCGTTTTGACATGCAAATTCAAAGCTTCATAACAATTCACGTAACAGCTCTTCAGCTAAGATTTTTTGTGAGAAGATAGCCCTAAGCCTCTACTCAAAAATATCAAATAGACAAGATTCCATGTTACCAAAAAAATGACAGTTATAGCCTTATATGGTCAGACTTCTAAAAAATTGCCTTTTTGACTAGCTTTCGTTCTTAGCCTGCAATGAGTACCCAGGCGAGTAATTTGGTGGCTGGATACATACAGCCTTTGGCTAGGTGGCGAACCGCATTAGAGATTGTGACCTGCTGTTTCCGAATTTCTGCAGTCAAAATTGTGAAAATTTCCAGGTATTTGCGCGTGAAGGTCAGATTTTGGGCATTCCAGATAACTCGAATTTGGCCATCTGTGCCCATGCAATTGGTTGGAAATTCAAAAATTTGTTGTGTGGGTAGCGAATCTACACTTTACACCTAACTTCAGTTCGTTTTTCGGAGCGTGATTTTTCGAAATTTTGAGGAAAAAATCCGACCAATTTTTTTTCCTTTATCATTTCATTATCAGAAAACTTATTTCTGAGAAAACTGAGTTGACCATCCGATTCTCCTTGATTTGCTCTTTCCAGTGGTATCACATGTACACACAAATTAGCCAACCTAATATATTCAAAAGAAGGTTACCGTTTAATCTTTTTTGTAAGTACCCGTGTCCAGCCTTGTCGCTCCGGCTATGACAGACAAAATCGTATTTTATGAATTCCAAGTGGTTGCATTAAAGGTCTCACTGCCTTTCTTATAGGGATTGCCTTTCTCACGCTCGGCTCGGTCACAAATCTCGCTCGTTAAGCCCGTCAGACTCAAGATCACCTCAAATTACCGGCCACTTTGCTACTGAGTGTATCAAATTTGCATAAGCTATTGATTTGGTCGAATCGTAAATTTTCAAAATATAGTTCAGACGAATGAAATAAAGCAATGTCATGTGTAGTTTGAACTTGCTATTTTGGAGACAGATGAGAAAGCTTGTTAATGCAGCCTCCTATGATTTTTTTGGAAGCCTTGCTGATAACTGATTTTTTGATCAAAAGTTTGATTTTTTGATAATTTTTCCATATTCCAGATACATTTTTTTCATTTCCTTAAAGAATACCAGAGAAAGACTTTGTCTGCATTCAAGCATTTTTTGAAGCTAGTTATTCGTGTTACTCAAATTTAGTTTCGTAACGAGCGCAATCCACTTATTTTCACTCCGCGATAAAATTTGTTAGCATATCCAGGATTTGAGCAGCAATAACCCAGAGTAAATTCAAAGCGTAGTGCTATCCATCTCTATGTAGTGATTTCCACAAATCAGTCTCATCGAATCATTTACACTCACACCAAATAATGCAAATGTTTTCTATATTCGACTCCTCAACAATGGAATCATACCACCAGGGCCAAGTGTGAAATAAAACTTATTCTTCACAGTTTCGTTATGAATACGCTCCCAAAATCGAGTCGCGCTGAGCTGACAAACAGATCGTGCGTGCGCGACTTGCGTACTGGTTGCGATCTGTAGTCTAAAGGATCGGTCAGACCTCGTGGGTGGAGGAACGAACACCTCAGTTAGGCACCGCCTCCGCGGACTACTGGTCCCAACACGATGCACAACAGTAGGACGATAGGACCAGCGGTCCGCGGAGGCGTGGCATAATTGAGGTGTTCGTTCCTCTACCCAGACCTCGTCGCCGCGCGATTTCTAATTGCTACGATTGTTCATAATCTTTCGAAAGCGCATACTCGTAACCGAAATTTGGCATGTACGCATAAGATTAAAAAGCTATGCATCTACGCACATGAATTTCATACGAGGTAAATTTGCGAACATCTGCGAACAAAAAATTTTGGAGAAATCGCGGCGATACGAGGTATTTTCGAGGCCTAAAGGTCCTATCATCCCGGCTAATTTTGTCAAACATCAATACAAGCTTCTGATCGCCTGAGCTTGTAGAAACCTATGCATTGGTAAGCTAAGCATGTCTGGCGACTCCATTCACCCTCGCGGGGGGAGCACCCGCCCCGGTCTGGCAACCAGATGCCGACCGTCGGCATTGTCCTCAGCGGGTCAGATTACCAGGAGCGGTGATTATTAGCACTTATGCCAAAAAATGCAGCATTTACAATACTGCTCTCTTCAACTGTCCATTTCTTGGTTAAAAATCCTCGGTGTTTGTTATTTATTTATTTATTTATTTATTCAATCATTGTAATCGAGTGTAAAGAAGAAGAAATATACATATATTAACATATTTAATTATCTATTTTTTACACTAGTCTTTTCGGGTCTAAAATTTGTTATTGATCTATTGATTTATTCATTTATGTTTACTTTTATTTATTGCGATCAATATGCATCAATAAACAAGAAGAAATATACTAACCTACCAGTTGGTCATTTTTCGGTTTTAAAACGCGGTTATCCAATTAATTACTGGTTTATACTCATTACATTTGAGGTACACCATAAGAAGAGAAAAGTATAGATATCAACCAGTTACACTACAGAGATATTGATAATCAGTAAAAATAATTTGATCCTTAAACCCTTTTTTTCTATGAGTGTTGTTTAGTTTTTAATTGCACTTTCACCTTTTCAAATCATCGCTCCTAATTTCGTTGATTTTTCCCTTGCAAAATTAAAATATTAGGTTGAACCGAAAGTTCTGTCGCACCATTTTCAAAAAATCATAACTTCTTTCTCTCACAATGATTTTGCGCAATTCAAATTTTGTTGGAAAGCGTAAAGCATTTAGTTTCCAAAAGCCCCCTGGGAACTTCCCATTATGCTCAGATTGCAGAGATAAAAATGGAAAAACGAGATCATCCGAAAATCGGATTAAGCAAAAATTTTATAAATCTATAAACTGTGCGATAAAATCCAGAACAGCTGTCATCCTAAGCTTTCTTAGATTTGATTATCAACTGAGTCAAGCTTGTGCTGATCGAGCTCTTCTTTCAAAAGTTATAAATTTTTGAAAAAAAAATGCTGAAAAATCGATTTCTCAAGAATTCTTAAAAATTGATATTTCGGCATTTTTTTCAAAAAATCATAATCTTTGAAGGAAGAGCTTGACCAGCACAGACTTGACTCAGTTGATAATCAAATCTAAGAAAACTTGGGATGACAACCGTTCTGGACTTTATCGTGCAGTTTCTAAATTTTTAGAATTTTTGCTTAAAAATTCAGAATTTTGGATGATCTCGTTCTTTCATTTTCATCTCTGCAATCTGAGCATGTCGGAAAGTCACCAGGGAACTTTTGGAAACTACATGCTTTACGCTTTCTGATAAAATTTGAAGTGCGCAAAATCATTGTGAGAAAGAAGTTATGATTTTTTGAAAATGGTGCGACAGAACTTTCGGTTCGACCTAATAGAAATTATCCAACAAAAAGTTGCCCTCACCTTCTTAGATACTTTTCAAAAAACTTCTCAAATTACATTTCTCTTGAAGTTCTCAAGCATGGTGACGTCATTCCATTGCAAGCTTACCTCTTCTAAAATAATATCAATCTAAAAATTTAAACCCGGAAACCACACTTCAGCTGATTACTAACATATTTTGATTGCTGCAGTCTCAGGTGGAATCATTAGAGCGGGAAAGTACCACAACTCCTCAGCGCTCGCATCAATATTCGCACACTACTACTTGTTTATCTTTCAATTTTGAATTCCCTAAATTCGAAAAACGGTGGCTGATTCACGATTTTGCAGCTATGTTTATCTGATAAGCAGTCCCCCTTCTCCAAGCTGGGGTAGCGAAATTTTGAATGGGTTGAGAAGTAATAGCTTATCATCACTCGGGAATGAGAAATGACTTTCAAAATTTGTACAATCAAACTCTCCCTGACTCTTTGTGTTCTTGTTTTCTTCTTGGTGCACGTCCATCACATGGACAGAATAAATATATACATTTTAGAATACTGGAATTCAAATCGACTTTAGGAAAAAATTTTCCGAAGTGAGTGGCTAACCTTATGCCATCCCTTCATTCAAAAAAAATTCTGTTTTCCACTCTTCACCCAGAAAAATCTCCGACCGGCACTATTGATGTGGTACATTTTTGAGCTTTTTGCGCCCTTCAAAAGCATAAAGAATTCCAGCGCAGAAAGAAAATAACTCCTAAAAATTCTTTCCGCAACACTTCCATTTTCCATCACATTACCGCACTGGATTATGTATTTCATGCTCAACAGCCGCACCACTTCCTGTGTGTGTGACAAAAAAACTTGCCCTCTCGCTAGAATTTCTTTTAGCCCGACGCAGAAAAAGCAGAAAAAGAGTAACTCACCTTATTTCCACATCCAAAGCCTAAGTGATTTTCTACGCACCACCAGTTCAGTTCGCGAGGGAGGGGGGGGGGGGGGGAAGGGAGCGCAAGAGCACTTGCGCTTAGTTCGTGCGCCGCCAAGGTCGCCATGCTATTCATACGGTAATTCCGATGCGACCCCATCCGAAAAAGGGCGCTCCAACGGTAATTTGACACTTCACGAGCGCACGGATCTGTTGCAAAGTCAATGACAATGTCAAGTCGTATTCCGTCAAATAGGTTGCCATTTCATCGTAAATACTTTCGGAACACTGTGGGGGATAACCTGGGGGCTAGATAACGTTTTTTTTCGCCTTTGGACTCACTCTATCGCTTGAAATTCCCTACTTATTAGCTTGACTGATAAGGTTACAAATTAGGTAAAGAGTTACTAGGTTATATCATTCATTCATGTTTGGTCACTATCTATTATACTTAACTTTATTTTAGTTACAGGTTATTTTTTGGGTTTTTTGTAAGGACTGGGCTTACTGCAAAACTGCCGCTTCTTTTAAATTTCCATACAATTCTCAAAGTTTCCGGAGCTTTTCCATCAATCACTTCTTGCAAAACATATGTCCAAGCTCACAAACAATTCGTAAGACAGACTCATCACTTTTGAATCCCATGCATCCTATAAGAAAGGCTGTTCGTTTCCATTAGATGACAAATAGAGCGTAGAGGAAACGACATGTAAACATCATCCTTTTCTTCCTTAGTTATTACCTATCTAGCAACACTAATTCAAAGAAGAAAACAAGAAATTGAACAATAACTTATAACACTTATAACAACAACTTTTGCTTATTCTTAAAAATTCTCAAAGTTTGAAGATTTTCTCTGGAAATTTCTACAAATCACTTACATAGCATGTGATTTCTCTACGACTTTATTCAAAATGAAAAGCGATGGGTTGCTCAAATTTGAGAAAATTTCTCGAGTATGTTATTCCTTCTCGGATTTCTGATTTTCAGTGGCTTTATTTATTTAGTCTCTTTCAGAAATCCTTCTCGAATTTCCAGCATTTTATTCCTTTAACCATTTCAAAAGTATTCTTTCCAAAATTTTCTTGGCTGCTTTTGCCTTTAACTAGTTTTTAAACAAGCTTTGCTAGAATAAGTTGATGCTAGAAGTTGCTAGAATTAGTTGACCTTTATGATAGAATATCTTGATGCCGACTTTTTTTACCCCCCCCCCCCCTTCCCCTCCAGCGAGTGCATTTACTATAATAAATAAATTCACAGATAAATCGTAAAAGCAAGTTTGCCGGTGTTGGTGAGATTTTCTTGCAGTGCTAATGCGCGTTTGAAATCTAATGCACTTCATTTCCTATGAATTTCTCATGGACTGAAGAAAAAGCAAAGATATGTGTGATTTTCATGCTGCAAATATGTACTTGTACTCAATTTTCACCTTTCATTCCCAGCCAAAAATTTTTTTAGGAAAGAAATAGACTTCTACCTATCCCGGTGGACTTCGTATGGGCTCCCTTGACTTCGAAAGAAAGATAAAACTAAATAATAGTATGTGTCGCAGATATGGTAACAAGAGTATATGTCACAGATAAGGTAAAAAGAAATTCGTTTCGATCTACACTTCAAGCCAAGCATTGATTTTGATTTATGAGCTCATAAACGACAAAACATAATTGAAACATCAAAGGTGAGCATTTCTGTAAATCCCAGCCAGGGCCTGGCACAGATCGTCTGGGAGCAGGCTGGAATTCGTTTTTTTTTTGGGGGGGGGGGGGGCGGGGGGAGGCAAAGAGAACATCGTTTTTGTGGGTCGAAAAAAAACACAAGTTAGTTGAGGTTCTTTAGCCGACGTTTCCGCTAAGGGTCAAAGGGACCGTAAAATTTCGCGAAGGTCAGGGGGACTTCGTTTCCAGAAATCCTAGAAACGGACTCATGTCGGGCCGGCCCTGAACCCAACCGACCCTTAAACTGCATTGTTTGAATTGTTACGAAATTCAATTTCCGATAGTCATTGATGGCAATTGCGGTTACCCAGATACAAAAACAAAATGTTATTGTTATTCTAGGAATTTCTCCCATGAAGAAAAGATGACTCGATTATTATTTCATTAATGGGTTAGTCCTATTTATCTATGCAAACATTTGATCCATCGATGATCCATGATTAGCATCCAGCTGAATTCGGCAAAAGTTGCGAATTTTCCCTCCTTCCTCTCCTTCTTTCGCTACCTTCTCTGCAAGTCAAACTTTTATTTGACACCTTGATACACACGACTGTTTGCAAATTTTGCAAGAAAATCTAGCGGCGTGTTTATGTGAGTGGAAATAAGCAAACTCTCCAGAAGAAACTTCGATAATGGAGTGCTCGGGTAATCCTGCTGAAGCTTATCCCTTCTTTTGAAGTTGATGACTTTTCCCGCGACGAGAAAATGCTTTTCCATGTTATGAGAAGAGAGGACAGAATGGATAGAGTCAACTTGCAGTTTCTTGATTATTTTGGACATTTCTTGAATTGTCACCATTCTCCAGAATCAAAAAAGTCTCCTCAAATCCTTTTGAACTTCTCATTTACTGACTGAGGATTGCAGAAGATACTTGCATGTAAACTCTAAAATTTGTGTGAAAAACTCTCCTGCGGACTCCTGCAGCCTTGACCACACATTCATTCTGTGCAGAAATTCTAGAACCCACTAATATAAGATCAATGAATGATACAAATCCATTACCTTGAATTTATGTAGGATCATCAGCTTAACTAAACATACCTAGCCTATTTACACACGGTAACGACATTTGTGACAGATTACCAGCTAGGACAACTCTCATATTCTCTGCGTTTCGTCCATTACCTTTCGCTCATGGTGTCATTACTGGACGTACTGTTCCACGGCGGCACTTGAGCAGGCGTTGGCAAACACTTACGGATGCCGCTCTGGAGGCTCTTGAATCTTCCATTAGTATCCTTATGAATCCGGATTAGATGCCGGGATGATGGGCGAAGTGGATTTGTGAGATGGGGAGAGCTTCATTAATCGCGCTTTATCATTGGTTATGTTACAAATGCTGGAGTCTTCAAGACTACTAGCGCATATCCTCTCATTTCACTTCCACACAAAAAGAAATGAGCAAGTTTGTACACAAAGGAGTTTTGGAAAAATTTCATCCTGTAGACAAACTGACTGACTTTGCAAAACCACCGAAAATCAAAATTTGAGTTGCTTGTGTAAAAAATCTCTTCTGGAAAAGCTTTACTCTAACTTCAGCGGCTAATCGAGAGTACGCTACCCATTTTGAAAATTGAGTTGCATTTTCGAATGCGATTTGGGTTGAAAATATAACTAGTTTTCAGCTTCGAAGTAAGCAAAATATCCGAAATATCAAAAGATATCTAAATATATCCAATACATCCAAAATATCAATATATTCAGAAATTCAGATTTCGAAAATTTTCAGAACATTTTATACACTAATTTCGCCGCAGTAGACACGTCCTTTCGTGAACCACTTCTCTGGATTTGAGTGTTTGACAAGTCCATAGAATTCCGGAGAACTTTTCAGAAATTTCTGGGAGAGCACTATTAGGCCACGCCCCTGTTAAGGAAAAAACTGTTTCCATCATTCCAAAAACTTTTTAGAACTGCCACTGCCTGTTTCAACTAAATGTACCCAGTCTTCGTAGTCATACTAATCTATTAGGTCGGTCCGAAGGTAATGTCGCTTTTTTCAAATTGGCGCCACATCTCGTGGAAGCAAGATTTCCAAGAGCTCTTGGAAGCATTCGATGCAGCATTTGATCCTCTTTCTGAGTTCGTAATTTCATTGCATAATATTCAATGAGCTCTCGTAAAATTATACAATCTACGACTCATGCTTTTTGCCATGGTAAAATTCGGTTATTTTTCTAGCCAGTGCGTCACCTCCGCTTCGCGGAGGTTCGCACTGGCTCTCCTATCCGTTTGCCTTCTCATGTTCGCATAATGATGACTTTGAAACCCACCATGCGATGCTGAACATCACAAATGAATAGTAAACAACTGTTCATTCTTAAAGTAACTCCACGTAAGATCGGTAATTTTGAGAGAAAGAAACTCGTCGCAAAGGAACACCTGCGAATTTGATTAGATTACCGAATTTGTTTTGGCTTGGTAGTCGTCATAAGGATAATAGTCAGTTTGAGCTAAATTTCCGTGCAAAAATCTTTCCAGCTCTGAAGGCAAAACCTTGCCAAATCAACTGTCTAAGCGATCACCACTTCTTGGCGCTGTTGCAGCAGAAAAGCAAACTTTTTGAGCACTTTTTGGGCTAGAATTCATGAGGCGCAGATGTACGTGTCAGGCCAATCATGACTTCGCAAAAAGTCGAATTAATGACCTAATTTTGCGTGCCAAAAGCCGTGTGGGCCCGTTTGACGGGCAGTTTTTAAAGCTCCCAAATATCGAATCAGCTTGTGCTTTTGCACTTTTTACCTACCTGCTGGTAGGGTGCCATGACCAAAATTTCAGCTCAAGATCTTGCCTATAAAACGCTCTATGAATTTCTTGACAGACAGACATAAACACACACAGACAGACAGACACGCGCTTTATTATTTTTCTAATTTTTTTGTACTGATTCCCCGAAGAAAACCAAGTGCAGATAGAGCAAATCCTAATGGATACGAAACAATTTTTTTTTCTTTTCCTTAGCTCGCCTCCTAGAATTTCTAAAACCAAATTTTTAATGCTATCAAACTCCTATTTGGTCAACTAAAACCTCACAGAACGATAACCCGCGAGTAACTCGGGTGTCATTCGACGCAGCTTTTTCCCGTCTTTTTATTAGTTCTTCTTTGTTTCTGGTGCATAAAGTTTCCCGGGATAAATCATCATAATTCAGATTTTCCAAGCACCCCACCTGTACCTGGAATTTTCGAAAGTTGCTAATTTGAAGCGGCAAATGCTCCTCTGCTTTGTAAAATTAGTATCAAACCATAATCCATCTTTGTAATTTTCAATCCGAAGATTTATTGGTGCTTAGTGCATTTGTGTCTGTGACGAGCCTGCTAAAATTCAGTGGTTCCTATAAAAAATCTATACAAAAATTATGATGAGCTATGGAAAGTAGAAAAAAATGATGCTGTTTCCTGTAGGGTTTCCTCTATTCATTACTTGAACTCCTCCCGAGGGTTGCTAAAAAAATTAGAAAAACTGTGAAACTTGATCTTCTCAAGAAGTATGGGTCGCAGGTTTTGCTAAATTTTCAAAAGCTCATTGACTATTATGCAATGAAATTACAACCATTAGAAAGAGAATGAAATGCTGTATCAAAAGCTACCAAGGTCTCTCACAAATCTTTGTTCCAGAGATGTGGCGTACCTTTGAAAAAGCGACATTTCTTCGCAACGACTTAACACATGAGTTACGAAATTGGTGGTAACTTGTTTCGTATAAAAAATTGAAAAGCTCAAAATGGTCTTCAAAAACTTCCCAATTTGAATTTTGAATTTATAACTGACTCACTCCTGCGGGAACATTTTTTCATGGACTTTTAGGGTTGGAAACTGTCAGAATTTCCGGAAATCTAGTTTTTAGACACGTTCAAGTCACGCCTCCTCATTCGGTAAAAAACAAATTTGCTCAAAAAATTTTCAACCGCCGGTGCTTGCTTCAACCCAGAAATTTTCGAAATGCTGTCCAAGCAACCATAATTGCAGTTTTTAGCATAAGTTCCTGCGAACGTTAGCATAAGTTATGGCAAAAGTTAGAATCCCTCGCCAACTGTAATTAGTGGGGCAACTCGTCCAATGTTTCCCATCTAACCTCATTCTTCCAAAATTCGTAAATATCAGTCGTCAATCATGTTATTATATTATTCTTTACATGTTGTTGTACTATTATATACAAATTGTATTATTACTACATTATTTTATCGTACTAAAAGCAAAAATGGGAACAGCAGGTCCTCTTATATGGTTCTAAACCTCAGAGCGTTCATAAGCTCATTCAGCCGCAAACACATAATCTTAAGGACTCATGTACTCTTACTTAGGTTATATTGAAGGGAATCTCTCCAAAATCAAATACTCGAAGCTCCGAAAGGGTTCATAAAGATACTACTTCCCTTATTGTTCTAGCTGTACTATCTCAGCATATCGTTTCGTCTTTTTCATACTTAATTGTGGTGACACTTATTTGGAATTGTGGTCAAGTTTACTGTTTTTTCTTTCACTGAAATGATTATCAAAAGTACAGTATTTAAGAATGGTATGAGATATTCGCGTTTCAAATGCTGCAGTGATTGCCTAAATGGGAATTCTTTTAGTGAAGCTTACAAAAATTTCAGAACTTCAAGAAAATTTCAAAACTTTTCATCTACAGTTTTTAAGACATACCGGATCTGTCCTCGCTAGTCCAAAACCTATCGTTTGACAAAAGTGGGCAGAGCGGTGGAAACCCTTCATGTTCCTGTTCATTTATAAGGCCATTAAGACTCACATTTAACGCATAAGAGAATGTTAGAGGGAGAAAGAACAAGAAGCAAAAAGCCCAAATCCCAAGAAACCAAAAATCAATCTTGGCGATGCGGGAACTTCAAAATGCTTCGTACGCCTCTTTTCCGTAATAAATCTCTTTACGTTTTCTTCCTTAAAATCTGCTCACTTTTTACTGTCAGAGCTGAGCTGTAAAGCTGCATAAAAGGTGTTCAAAAACTTTTACCTGGATCAGTAGATAAAACTGCTAGCACAAGTCTTCTTTTCTAAATATGCGCGTCTAAGAATTGAAGTAGAAAAGTCACAAAGTCTTCTGTTCTGTTTCTTTTATAAATGCTTTACTTCTCTTGCATCGAAAACTGGACTATCAATCAGGGCAGACTAAATCGTATTTTATCACTAGCACGAAGAAGGAGAGCGACTGACGCATGCAAAGAACTAACCTAAACTAAACAAATTTTGCAAGTTTTGATTTGGGTTCAAAAAAGTGAAAAAGCAAAAAAATCTGACATCTCCGACTTATTTTGTTTCTGAAATGGTAAACTCTATGCTATTCAGAACCTACCAGAAGGATTTGTAGTTCTTAAGAAATCAATGTGGACGATTAATTTTTCTATTATATTTTATTGCATTTTGGAGACAATGAATCTCTCTTAGAGAACTTGATCAGCACAAATTTTCTTTGCAAAAGGACTAGCTCAAAAGCAGTTATTTGGTACCGAGTTGCGATACGATTTTTAATTCTTTTGCCATCCAGTATCAAATTCAAATTCACTAATTATAATCTGACTCAGATAAGCAATTTTTTCCCAAGTGTTACTAAATACTTTATTTCTCTTTGAGCCTGTACTCGACAACTAAATTTTCCAGAACAATAAAGAAAAAAAACTTTCAAAACTGCGTTTTGTTCTGCGTGCACTGCAGAAGTTCCTCTCTATACCTTTCGACTGCTTAAGCTCAAAGAACGTCTCTACTTTTTTGCGCGCCTGAAAGGAAACATCCGCGAAATTTCGTTTAGCAGCGAAATGCCGGCTGTGCAAACAACATGATGCTCGTGAGAATTTTCTGCAAGTCACCGTTCTTTTCCAAGTAGGCTTAAACAGGGAAAAGCTGAGCGTTTTTGCTGAGTTTTCCAACATTCACGCATCATCACCACAAAAGCCTTTGTAGCATCATTAGATGGAATTCTCATGTTCAAAGCGCTAGTTAAAAGATTTGGAACGCTGGAAAAAGTAAATGAGCTCAAAAATCACAGATGTGTAAAAACGTTTCAGAAGGGGTTTACTCTTCTTCCTATGTTCTACTCTCCATCTATCTTTCTTATACGAAAAAATCGAATTTTAAATTTAACTTCAAAGAGCACCAGTGGAAGAATGAAATAAAGGTAATTGTGAGAAATAAAGGGTTATTGTGAGTTGCCGCCCCCCCCCCCATGGGCTGCTAGTTCAACACAATTGTAGATTTATAGGTAAATTTCTCATAAGAGATCGAACGGCTTCTATTTGAGAGAAAATAGAAAGCTTTGCATAATAAATTTTTTTGAAAGTTACGAGGGTCGAAAATTCGAGAGGTCTCAAAGGAAACGATTGGACTGCAGGTGACAGTGCAGGATGAAAGGATAAGAATGTGGCTTGCCAAACCCCTTTCATTTTTGGAAACGTTGCAAATTCTTTTTGAAATTGGTCGACGTAGTTATGAAATCATGAGGGCGAATTGTTCATTTGTAAATGATTGGAATAACTTCAAATTTTTCGAAATTGAACTAGCTTTGTGAAAAGTTTTTTTTTCGAGGCCACAAACTCGCAGAAGACTTGGAATACAAAAATTTTTTGAAAGCAATTATTATCTACATGGCTTACCTTGACCTCTTTTAAAGTTCCATACTCTCTAACCAAATCAAAATTAGAATACATCTTGAGGTTCTGACAAGAGCTGAAAACTGATGCATTATATTTTCTTGCCCGAAAGGAAAAGCAAACCCAAACACTTCCCACACACTCACTGATGCAGTTATGTACCAATGCAGCCAATTACGCTAACATTATGAATTCTATCATTGCTCTGGCGAGTTTTTGACATCCGCCCTTGGCCCCTGTGAAAACACTCCGCGCCAGCTCGTTATACCAGTTTCATTTTCATGCTGCCGTCATAGCAGGGCCAGCGTTGGCTTAATCCGTCTCAAATTTCATCCACTATGCTATAAAAGTGGAGAAGTAATGCTATAGCACGCATAGTGTGGTTCTGTACTGATCACATTTTTAATCCGTTTAGATACTTCACTCATTCGCTCATTTAACCTCTTAGGGAAGGGGGCAAAGAAGTTACGCATTTGCGGCTATGGGCGCTTCGCAGAAGACACTTGCCGAAATTTCCACTGGAGTTTTCCGCTCAAAAAATGTCAGCCCCGCCCACGCCACGCCCCTATTGGAACAGCTTTCCGCATTTATTTCGCGCATATCATGTCTGTCAATTGCAGCTCACGGGCGCGAAGTTCCATTATTCGCTTTCTTTTTTCAACTGCTCAAATAGTATGAGAAAAATTAGATTATCTCAAAAATAGGAATTCTATCTTGAATGAATCAACCAAGTGTGGAGTCATTTTTCATTATAGTTCAAAAATTTTCAATGTGAAGAGACCTGCTCGTTTGGCAAGAGTTGATATTATACAAACATAAGATGTTCAACTCGCAAAAAAGTGGATTTCCACTGCTGAGAATGTAAGCATCTTACAACCTTATGAACTTCCCTCCCCTGTATTTCCTTCTTCTTCTAAAGCTGCCCAACTTCCATTTCAACAAAAACTCTGCAATTTGTTGAATGGATTACAACGTCAGACTGCGGCACACTAGCAAAGTATTCAGCTTTGAAGTACCTGCCTATTTCCCAGCTCTATCCCGATTTCTGCACATTAGGCTAACTCTGAGTTCCACTTTTTCATTTCATGCATTACGTTTACGGCAATCACCAGCTGACAGCAATTATCTGGCCATTCTTCGTTTTATCTCCCAAACCCCGCACAATTCCACTCAACTAAATGTGCACGGATGCTTGCTTTTTGCACTTTGGCGCCATTAGCCCCTCTTCGTCAAGTTCTCTATTGACGATGTGGAAGAGCGGAAAGCGTAAAAATTGAAAATCGCGCAGTACAGATGAGAACCTCGTGATGAAGTCATGCAGTCACGAATGCCTCGTCACATCCTGCCTCGTCTTGGCCGTGTTTGTGATGATGCAAATGGCAATGATCGCTTTCTCGTACAATGGAATGATAGAAGATCGAATCAGCACTTCGGTGGCGAGTTATGCGACGGAGGAGGACAGGTAAGAAAGATTCATTCATTTCCTATTATTCGTCTATCTATTCATTTACATCTACAATCATTCATTCCTAAATTTTAGGTTCATTTTCATTCATTTTACTCACATTTAATTACTTACTTATTTATTCATTCATCCATTCACCCAAATAATTCACTCATTCATTTATTTAAACATTTAGACATTTTCCCTTCATTCGTCCATTCATTATTCACATATCCATCCATTCTCCATTCATCCCATTCATTCATTCATTCATTCATTCATTCCATTCACTTCATTCATTATTCATTCCATCCATTAAATCATTGATTCAGTCATTCATTCAGTCATCATTCATTCATTCATTCATTCCATTTTATTTCATTCAGTATTCATTCTATCCATTCAATCATTCATTCAATCAACATTCATTCATTCATCCATTCATTCATTCCATTCATTCATTCCATTCATTCATTCATCCATTCATTCCATTCATTCATTCTTTCATTTACAGAATCGAAACCCATCGCTTACCCTCTGTGTTGATAATCGGGGTACGCAAAGGCGGTACCCGAGCCCTGCTCGATGCCATGGCTCTTCACCCAAAAATCCGCGCAGTTCGCAAAGAAACTCATTTCTTCGATTTGAACTTCTCCAAAGGGGTCGAATGGTACCGCTCCTTGATGCCTCTCAGTTCTGCTGAACAGGTAACGAATGAAATTTCCAAGCTTCAAGAACCCCTCACAAAAAACCTCTTTTCAGATTGTTGTTGAAAAAACTCCTGGATATTTTACCTCTGCAATCGCACCAAAACGTGTACGAGAATTCAACCCTGCTATGAAAATTATTCTCATTGTTAGGGACCCTACACAGAGAACAATAAGTGATTTCACCCAGGTACGTAAATCCCTTTGTTTCTCAAAACCCTTGTCATTGCAATCTATTCCAGGTCTACTATAATAAGCTTGAGTTGAATAAAACCCTACCAATTTTCGAGAAAGAAGCCTTTCTTCCTAGTAGTGACAAAATTAATGTGGACTATAAACCAGTGCGAAATTCATTATACGATCTACATATGGCGAACTGGTTACGGTATTTTTCAATGGAGCAGATTTTGCTGGTCAACGGCGACGTCTTTCGTGGGAATCCAATAAATGAGGTGAGAATATACACTTTGATAGTGAAGGGGTGGAAGCGTGATGACTGGGATAAGTTCGTGAATCGATAAACAAAATATCCCGATCTCGCAGAACATTACTTGCAGAATATCTCAAACGTTCGTATCCCAATGTCTCCAGCAAGCTTTCAGATTACTAACGCAATGTTCAATGGCACTTTGAAGAAGTAAAGTAGAAAATAGAGAAAAACGTTGAAGACATAGATCTCTTTTGATCGAATAGACTCATCGAATCAGCAACAGTTTTTTTTTTTCGAAAATACTGATATTTTGTGGTAAGTGAGAAGCCCAAGTCGCCTAAGAAAAAGCGGTCCAAAATCGCCATTGAATATATTTTGAAGGTCTAAAATAAAATTCTCGGCAGTTAGTGGGATTTGAGCATGATAGCAATGGCAAGCTATAAAGTCCATCATGTTCTTGCTTAATATTTGACTTAAATTAAAAATGACTGCTAACAATAAGAGGAGGACGGAAAAGCTGCACCAAACGAACTTAGACGTACAAGTTTTTGACGTTTCGTAATGGCCTAGAGAATATAGAAACTTGTCGCATAAACAAGAAACAATAAACCATTCATATTCCCCGTAAAATTTCTTGAGACTACTTTCCAACATTTCTTGGATACATCACAATCTTTTCCAGCCAACAAACTCTTCAAAACGTTCAAGTTTAAACTACTTTTGTTAAATATATCCAGTTCAAACGAATGATCCTAAGCATTAGAAAAGCTGAAATCAGCTTACGGCCTCCCATAGATCCCATAAGTATGTAGTGTGGGGAGACCGTACGAGTTGCAAATATGAAAACTATGTGAAAACTAACTTTGAGTTGAGAAAATTCAGTAAAAGACTAGCCCGGTTTCCTTCTGCTAGTTAATGGTTAGCAGTTTCTGGCAACAATTTCAAAACATTAGACCAAGCGTAAAGATTTGATAAGTTCACTAAAAAATGAATGACATGTCTAATTGTGCCCCAACTGATTGCAAATGAAAAAAGCTTTTCAGCTTCGTCGAGTCGAAACATTCCTAGATCTGCCACACCTGATAACCAGCGATCAGCTAATTTTCAATGAAAGCAAAGGATTCTTTTGTTTTCTACGAACTCCGACATCTCGTGTAAGATGTCTCGGCAGCTCTAAAGGACGCCCACATCGAGAAATTTCCGATGAAATCACTGAAAAATTACGCGCTAATTTCAAAGAGCACAACATGCGATTTTTTGCACTTGTTAATAGAATGTTCGCTTGGTAACTTCCAGCTTTACTTTGCTTTAACAATTTTGTTCAGATGATTTGATTGAGAAATTGGAGATATTATATTGTTACTCAGGTGCATTTCTATCAAATTACGGGTTCTAAAAATTGTGTTTCCTTTGTAGAATATATAAAGATTACTTTAACGTTTTAGTGTAAAACAGTTATTGAAACATACGAAGTTTCTGTGCAACTCACATCCAGTATTTTTTCTCTGAAAAAGGACGCAGAAAGAGATGATGCAGGAAGAGAATGAAGCCGGAAGAACTAATAAATCAGCTATTCCAGAAGAAGGTTTTGTCAGCCAGTTGTCTTTTGACTAATTGTAAATTCTGCTTTTTACGGAAGAAGGCCAATCGCCTCAGCATTGACATCCGAAAGTATAGCAAATGTTCAGGATAAAGTCGTTACTACCTACAATAGCACTTAGGGCCCGCCTCACGCGTCGCGCGGGCTCCGATTTTTGACTAATCGTCTCGGTTTCGAGCAAATGTCATCCATAAACTCTTGAACGCGGTTGTGGATGCTGGATGATGCTGATTCAAACTCCAACTACTGACGTAGTTGCCTATGCGTTCAGCAAATATTTCACACCTTGTCTCCACTGGTCTTCCTTATATATGCTTCGATGTTCTTAGGATCTACGTCAACGTTTTTTATTATTCCCTTATCGCCTTCGCCTTCTTATTATATGACCGCCATATCTAAAAATTGGTCTCTCGATGATACTGCGCAGGGTCCTGCACACGCTAGAGTTGCTTTGGGTATGAACTCATCCCAAACCTATACGGTTCAGAGGAAGCGTCCACACCAAGTCAGAGTTCTTGAGCTTTTGGCAGCGTACGATATTAGTATCCCTATAAGCCAATGCCTGTTGTGGCGCAAAATGTCGCTTCGAAAGCGGGTTGCTCCAAAAAAATAGAGGCAGGAAAACCCCGACAGTCCCGTCCCGAAAAACCCGCAGGCGGCACCGCCGCTTCCAGTAATGCCTGCTCATTCGTCGTAACCCATCCAATTACCGTTCGAAGAATCTGCCCGCGGGTTTTCCGGAACGGGGACTGTCGCGTTTTCCGCGGATTCTCTACTCCATGTTCATGGACATGAGAAGATCCGGAACGACGAATTCGACTGGGTGGACGGCAGCTTTAGACTTGCTTCTCCTTGGCAGCTTTTTCTGCCTGTGCTGTCCTCAGCAGGAACATTTATACCCTTTCTTAGAGTTCTGAATACTGCCAACTACTCTCTGTTTTATGCTGAGTTCGGCCAGCTACTCTCTCTCTCTCTCTCTCTCTCTCTCTCTCTCTCTCTCTCTCTCTCTCTCTAATGTTGACAAGGGAAGGATACCAACTTAGATTCGGCTTTTGAAATGAAATACGTATACTTAGAATCATCTTGGAAAGCTGATTCCAAATATGTGTTTCTTGCTGCTTAGCATCATTCTGAAGAGAGTTATGGTCTCTTTTCTATGCAAAGTTTGCGTGCTTCTAGACCTGCTGATGCTACGGCGTCGACGTCTAGGTGGTTTTGCAATTGTATAATGCTCCCTTTCGAATCGAAGAATTAATCTGATGCTAGTCTAACATCCTAGCGCTTTTTCGAGCAGATTCTTATCTACACGCCGTCTTACGACGTTCAGAATTTTGCTAGTTACTCACAAATGCAAGCCCATAACTCTCTTCGGAATGATGCTAAGCAGCTAGGAATAGCATGATTGGAATCAGCTTTCAAAGCTGATTTCAAATGTATGTTTCACATCTTAAAAGGCGAATCTTAGTTATATCCTTCCCTTGTAAGTTCGTCCTTCATGTCGTTTTCCTGTTGATGGTGCATCCCGACTGATCGAGCCCGTATGCACGTACATCCCCGCGGGGAGGGGATGTGCGCTTAACCATTGAAATGATCCCCGCTGGGGCTCCCCTCCCTTCCCCATGCGAACCCCCGTATGCACAAAGACAATACCGGAGAAGGGATCCCCTGGGAGTAGGGTAAGGGAACCCCCTAATGCAGAAGGGGAGATCGAGCGGGGAAATCATTTTGCTTCCGTTTTTTGTGGTAATTATTCCACTTTTCTCATCTTTTGGTAGCTATTCGCCTCCAGGATGTCATCGGCAGTACTTTAGTCGCTGCGGAATGCCGTCTGCCGTGATTGCGCTCGACGCACCAAAAAAAGTGTTTCCTACGCACGATATATTCCTGCTGTTTTCATGGATGTTGCTCACTTTCGCTAATGCTGCCCATTTCAGCGTAAAAGTGTTCAACATTAGAAGTCATGATGTCTCTGCAGTGAATTTGTAGAAGATGTTATGCTGCCGAAAAAGGGGGGGAGGGTGCCGCGGACATTCAAACCAGCATTTCCACACATAACAGAAGCTGCAAATCCTGCCAGCTCTTCATGGAGGCTGTAGCTATTAGCGACATACCGTCCATTCCCCCAAGGATATGATCCCCAGCGGCCATCCCTGCTATGCACGAGGGGAACGCTGGGGAGGGGATCACTCCTCTGGGGATCTCTACTCAAAAATAAGCAAATCTGCTACTTTCTAGATTTTTTCAAGACAGCTTATGTTGAAATAACAAGATAAAGGCAACATGTCATGAAATTTGAAAGTTACAATGAGTATAATTAGCATATATAGCTAAAATTATCATTTCAGATAAAAAATGCGCCATTTTTGTGAATGGTCGAAAATCCTACAAATAATCCATATTGGCAGCCATTATACGCTCGGGTTTCTTCACAAGAAGCGAATATAGAAGAGGGAGATAAGATTGCAAGCTGCAGGTCGCCGAGAGAAGAACCAGCTTTCAAAAAAAAATCCTTTCATTAAATGGGACGAAAGGCTCTGTAACATCTGATTGAAACCAGAGTATTCTCTTTCTGGCATGATCTACACTATCGAACCCCTACTCCGTTACAGGGGATGTCGATCCCCTCCCCCGCATCGTTGAGTTACATTCGTGCATACGGGGATCGAGTGGGGAGGGGAAAGGGATCCCCTCCCCTACGCGAACCCCGTATGCACTGGGGTTCGTTGGATCAATGCCTCGGAAACCATTCATATCATCCTCGTTGAGGTGCAGGGGAGGGGAGATTCAAGGGAGGGGATCGTTCCCCTGGGGATCCAGTTCCCCTCCCCTCCCCAGCGGGGATGTAAGTGCATACGGGCCTAAGATGAGGTTTCCTCCGCCGATACATCCGAGTTCAGGTGTTCTTCACAAACTGCGGCTTCTTCCGATTGATCCTGAGCCCTATGCTAGTCCCGCTGTCGTTCAACTCGTTTCCTTCGCTAGTGGACTCCGAGAAGAGATATCGTGCATCAACCCGCATCCCCTTCATTTCGCATAGAGCGACTGCATGCACCATTTCAACCCCCCGGTGGACAGCTTTGAAGACAGCCGTCTTTCCTTACTTTTTATGAATGCGGAGACGATTGTCGAACCGCTGAATTGTAGCGGTGCATCCTTTGTTGCAGTCCGCTACGGTCCTTATAAAAATTAGTTATGTTTCCACCGTTCAAAGCAATTAAAGTAAAGTTAGCCGTAAAGGCATTTTCGTGATTGACGAAGGTGTGGAGCACAGGTAGAGTTTTCGACGGTCCGCGACCCTTGAGACAGTCTGTTGTGATAAATAGAAATCCGGTTTGCTCAGACGTGCGCTTCATTCAACATCCACGAATTACGCGACATGACGGTCTTTGTAAACAACTTGTAAAGCACACTTAGCAAGCTGATCGCTTGGTAATTGTTGGTTACTCCTCCGTCTTTCTTGTGTTAAAAATCGTGCTCCTTCCCTGTCTAAATATACTTTCTTTTTTCAGTTGTCTGTCATACGAGTTGTTAGCCACGTGCAGCTTTTGAATGTTTCTCAATAGGTCGGCAGTGATCCGTCTGGAAGAGGTGTTTCTGGTTTCATGCACTCGGAACACTTTTAAATGACGGGTACCTTGAGGCTGTCCTCCCATGGATGGTAGGTTCCGGTACGGGCGTCGGCTATAAAGAACTCGTTGTGGAAGTCCCTTGTTGTCACTTCCATTTCGCGCCAGGGTGGTAGTTTGTGTTCGGTAGTTTTTTGCAATATCTTCAGGTTTTTTGCTTCCAGTGATTTTAGCAATATCGTTTCAGATTCTTTCGTACAGCCTTTCCACAGATGTTGTTGAATAGATCTTGCTTCACTTGCAGTGTACCTAAATGCGCGCGCAGGCTCCTCTTCTCAAAGAACCTTCTTAACGCTGCTAGCTAGACTCTTAGACTTACCTTGTATGATAAGAACTGCTTGCTTACTAGGAAATGCTCAGAACTTGACCCAACCATTTCAAACAAGCTGTATATCATCGAACTCGACTCTCGACTTAGAATGCCGATTTCAGAAATATGTTTATTGCCTGCCAAGCGACTATCTGCTTAGCACAGCTAAGTAGTCTCTCAAACAACTCAAGATCGCTTGTTGGATAATCGTTTTCTTCCCAGTCGCATCTGCAAAGTTGTCATGCACGGCATCTCTTCTAGATTCACGCGGTGACAAAATCTTCTTTCCATTATACGACTGAAGCGGATCCTCGCATGAAGTAAACGGTAGCCGAATTTGTGCAGAATGAAAAAAATCACTTCGACGATGAACGAACTCCATTTCTTACTGACATAAATGTGATCGATTCCTGCATGCGTGTGCCACTGGCTAACTCCTACGTCCGACCGCCAATTTTCTTTTTACTGAAATTGACGAGTCGATCTTCATTCTTGGTTCAACTTTCCAGACGGCTTCTTGATTCATCTAAGCGGATTTGTATCTATCCTATCTTCGCTGAAAATCGGATAAACTCATAGAACATCAGTCTTGTAGATGGCGTCTTCGACCTTCTCCAGAATTGTCCGCTTTCATCTGCTGCTTTGTATTATAGGTAAGTGACATTTAATGATGCTAATCCTCTTCTGACGTAAAGCGGCAATGGTGCAAGTGATTCATTGATCGTGATAGAAGGACACCTTGAAAATCGCAGAGGTGATTAACGGATGGGTGTATGACAAAATGCATATCACCGACGCTGAAACATCCCCCATGAATATGGATATTCCATGCCTCCTTTTCAATGAAGTCGAGCTTCACTTCTTTGTTCTGTAGTGCAATTACACGTATCTGATGCGGTTTAAGGGTCTAAAAAAATTTACAGCTCATAGGCTGAAGCTGACGTCCTTGCGTAGTCTGAAAATCGAAAAGCTAAGAAGACACCGAAAAAGGGTGTTCTATGGTGTCAAGACAACTGCCACCTCTTGGATGAGACTGCTTTTTTGCCTCTGGCAACTTTGATTCGCTTTCTCAGAAAAGTAGCAATGGACCCTGACTGAATGATTGATTTGTTTGCTTTAGCTGGTCTAACTCATGAGTTTGGTCATTTTCGTTAATGCTGGTAATCCCTCGCATTCTGCTGAGGGCATGACTGACAATATCCTACATTTATTTATTTATTCATTACATTACATAGTGTAATGTGCTAGATAGGTCGCTAAAATAGAAATGATGCATAATACATGAAGAAATATGTACAGATGATTTGCTTTCATTTTCACATCGCCAAATCTTCTGATTAAGAATCATAAAAAGGTTAGAAAGTTTCGGTTATAGCAAATCAATTCAAAAAAGGTGGTATGTTAGTATGCGAAGATATCTGCGCAAAAAGGTTCTCTCTATCAATATCAAGAGCTTCGATCGCACGCATAAAGAGTAGGTAGTACGATGTATGCCCAAAATAACGGAGCATGATGGGATACTGCGAGTAACAGATCACTTTCGAGTGGCACGCTTTGGTGGTAGTACCTAGGCGATATAGCAAATCCACTCGTACCTAGGCGTTTATTACACTACCGACCGCCTCCACTTCCTCCGTGTTTGAGCATAAATGTAACATGCAAGATAAAAGCTTTTAATAATGTCAAGGTGCGGCATATTCAACAGAAGTAGAACGAGTAGGTATAAGATCTGGTAATTCACGTAGATACTCAACTTATGATTTTTATCCGGCAGGAGATTTGCAACAATGCGAAAAAGAAAGCTAGATAAATACCAAAGAAATTTCATATTGCATATAAACTTAGTTTCCTATTCAAGAAACTAGCATAGGATTGATAAAGACAGAGCGTTTTGAGCAGAAAAATTCAGAACAGTAATATTTTTGAGGTGAACAAAAATGTATCAAAAAAGTCAGCCATTGTTGTATGATTTCTTTGAAGATAGAATGGTGGATAGAGCTCGCCAAAAATCTGAAAAAAGTAAAACAGGGAGGGAAGAATTGAAGTAAGCAGCTTCTCTTTTTTAGATAGTAGTGGGTTTTGTCTCTTGAAAAGATGATCAAGCAGACGAAGCATTATTCCATATTTTACCTAAAAAGACAGGAGCCAGGAAAGAAGAGTAAGAGGATTGCCTTCAGAAATATTCGTTTTCATCAATCCCTATCAACGATTATACATTGTACTTTATAAGTCTCTTTTTGAACACGACAGCGCTAGGTGCAGAGAGTACCGAGTCAGGTAGTTTCTGCAGCCAACGTGCAGTGCGTGGAAAGAGGGAGTGGAAGAATAGTTTGTTTTGAGAAGAAATAGGGATATCAGAGTAAAACTAAATGCACCTGTTCGACCGTAAGAAGCTTTATATATCCAGAACTCACTGGGTCGTAAGTTAGTCTCAAGACGAATCATTTGAAAACCAAGGACTAAATCAGCAACTACCCTGCGATATAACAAGCTGTGAAGTTTCAAGCGTTCTAATCTGCATCTATAAGATGGAAGGGCATGAGGATAATCAGAATTTGGAAAAAGTCTATAAAATAGAATACGTGTAAAAGTCATTTGAATCTTCTCCACGGTTAGAATATCTTTTTTGAGGAAGGGACTCCAAACTTGGCTAGCGTACTAAAGTGCGGTTCATAATTATACGAACACCTAAATTTTTGTAAGTTTTCGGACTTTTTGAGAGAAACTCAAAAAGCCGTTGGTACCACGCGATAGAACACAGCCGAAAATGGTATATGATCCATAAGAAGGGAAACTGATGTCAATCTTAGGAGTGTTTTTGCGATTAATGCGAATTTTTAGCGGTTCATAATTATACGAACACCTCAAACAAAGGTCCATTTTCCATTCAAGATTGCAATCATCTGAGTCCAAATTTTTTGTAGAGTTACAGTAACAAAGTCTGACATATCTGCTACACATTGCACCTAGTGCACCTCAAAGAGAGGATCGTTACTTTTCTCAGATGGCTCTAAATGCTTTTGGAGTGATTGCGCTCCAAAAACATACGTTTTTCTGTGGTTTACGCATTCTAATTAGCTTGTACCAAGGCTATGAAATAAAATAAGCTCTTTCGATAGATATATTGTTTGACGCTTGGAAAATCTATGCGTTTTCGTGCCGCTTTTCAACTAAGTTCCAACCTTACCCTAGAGTTAGCACGATTTCGAACCTCAAAACTCAGCTTCTATCTCGCTTAAACATTTCATATGAAGCAGCTGCATTCTTTGCATGATGATGTATCCGTGCCAACGTTTTTGCGTTTTTTGTAGAACTGATCTTGAGGCTATGGAGCTACAAACCAAATAAAGGTGTGACTGCAATAGTAAAAACAGTGTTTTTGGTGAAATGACGTCTGCGTGGCCAAAACAAACGCTCAACGCTGCTGATTTTTTCTAGCCAAATATAAAGTCTTGTGAACTTCTACATACTATATGCTTACTTCATTGTCGGCTTCAGAAGCTGAGTTTTGAGGCTCGAAATCGTGCTAACTCTAGGGTAAGGTTGGAACTTGGTTGAAAAACGGCGCGAAAGCGCAAAGATTTTCCAAGCGTCAAACAAAATACCTATCGAAAGAGCTTATTTTATCTCATAGTTTTGGTAAAAGCTATTTAAAGCGCGTAAACCACAAAAGAAAGGATGATTTTGGAGCACAGTCACTCCAAAAGCATTTAGAGCCTTCTGAAAAAAGCAACGGTCCTCTTTTTGAACTGCACTGGGTTCAGTGTGTAGCAGATATGTCAGACTTTGTTACTGTAACTCTACAAAAAATTTGGACTCAAATGATTACAATCTTGAAGAGAAATGGACCTTTGTTTGAGGTGTTCGTATAATTATGAACCGCTAAAAATTCGCATTAAGCGCAAAAACACTCCTAAGATTGACATCAATTTCCATTCTTATGGATCACATACCGTTTTCGGCTGTGTTCTATCGCGTGGTATCAACGGCTTTTTGAGTTTCTCCCAAAAAGTCCAAAAACTTACAAAATTTTGGGTGTTCGTATAATTATGAACCGCACTTTATAAATGTGGAAGAACATACGCAGTATAGAACTTGATATATACATCTTGATTAGCATGCTTTATATTGCATAGGAGGAGAAAGATATTGCGTGAGGCTATACGTGAGCAGTGCTCTATATGGGGTCGTAAAAGAAGTTATTGATTGATCTATTAATACACCAAGATCACGTACAATCACTGGTCTGGTGAGTGGGGGTATCAAAGTGAGCATAATCCTCTAGATTTATAGCATTATGTGTCCGATTAGTAATGGTCAGACAGGCACTTTTCGCAAGATTGACGTCAATGTCATTTTGTGTAGCCCAAGACAGCATATTTTGAAGGCTAGTTCTCGAAGCGTTCATCACTTCATCTCTATTTAAGTCTGAGTAAGAGCCAAATACTTTTATGTCATCTGCGTAAGCGACCACCTTCACTTTGTTATTAGATAGGCGAGGAAGAAGGTCTCTAGTATATAGCTTAAAGAGGATGGGTGATAAAACACCACCTTGAGGTACTCCACTAGTCACAGAGTAAATCTGGGACATGGTTGCGTTTACACGTACTGAGAAAGTTCTTCCATATAAGTAAGAAGTTATCCATTTCAAAAGATCTCCATCAATTCTTGCTTCAGAGAGTTTTTCTATTAGTTTTGGAATATGTACTTTGTCAAAGGCCTTGGATAGATCAAAATACAGAATGTCAGTTTTTTGTTTGAGAGCCAAAGCTTTCTTCCAGTAAAAATCACATGCGACTAATTGTTGTGTAGTAGATGATCCATGTATAAAGCCATATTGTTCCAAAGGTATGAGGCTTGTTCTTTCACAAAAAGAGAGTAGCCTTTTCTTTATGATCTTTTCTGTAATTTTACAAAGAGTGGAATTAACACGTATAGGGCGAAATTCAGTGACACGTTGTGGGTTGGTGACCTTTGGAACAGGCACTACTATGCCATGTTTCCAGATTTTTGGAAGTTCGCCAGATTTGAGGGAAAGATTCACTATTATTGAAATGGGGATTGCTAACTGATTAGCACATTTTTTGAAAACAATCTGCGGGAGAGAATCACTGGTAATGAAACAAGATGTCTTGAGTTTTTTCAGGAGTCTACTCACTTCCCAAGGAAAAGCCTGTGGGGCATATGAGTAGAAAGGCGTAGTTGATTGTTGTAAAATTGTATCTGAGTCTGTTGTGGGTCGAAAAACTGAAGCAAAGTAGTGGGCTAAACCTTCAGCTCTTTCTTGGTCAGTTATCAAGGGATTTCCCGATTCATCATGCAAAAGTTTGCCCATGTGTTTTTTCTTTTAGAAAAAGACGGATGTATCTATGGAGTGAAGTAAGATTCATTCGAGATAAGTATTTCTGCCTATATGCATTATACTTAGCTATATGTTTAGACTTTTCATTAGTGATTCTTTTGTAATTATCTGATTGTAAAGGGTTACGGAGCGAGGCGAATAAGCGATTTCTTTGCGCAATCAAATTTTTTATGTGCAATGGATAGTTGAAGGAATTCTTTTCCTGCTTTAATGGCACATAACGTGTTAAGACATCATTCAGTGTATCAAGAAGACGCTGATAAAGTTCATCTATTGATGACGAGTTGTCAAGTAAGGTTCACCAATTAATGGTACTCAGAATGGATGAGATAGTCGAATAATCAGCCTTGGAAAGTCAGGGTAGGTACTCGCCGTACTTATCTTATGGTAGTCATTAGGAACCATCAATCTAAAATAAATGCTAGCATGATCGGAGTCACACAGAGGAGATCTGACGATTAGATCATAAATCATGGAATTGGTACAAAGTACAAAATCAAGGATGTTATTGTTTCTTGTGGGGTACATTACATGCTGTTGCAATGAAAGAACATCAAACAAATTAATGAATCTAGAAGCATCAGGACATAGTGGTGTCAAAGTCGACCAATCAACGTTGAGGTTGAAATCACCTAACAGCACAATGTTTTGAAAGTTACAACCAAATGCTTGTATTAATTCGATAAGATCGGAATCATCAGAGTATGAGGATGAGGGTGGGCGGTAGACTAGAACAATTGCACATTCTAAGTGTAAAGAAGGATTGAAAAGTTTCAGTGCTAGCACATCACTTAAAGTAGACGCAGGTATAGAAATATCTTCGCAAAGAATCGTATCTCGAATTAAAACACAGATACCTCCCCCTCGTTTTCCTATACGATCTTTACGAAAGACAACATAAGGAAGATTGAAGCACAACTCTGATGAATTGATTGAGGATGAGAGCCAAGATTCGGTGATACAGACTATATCAGGTTTATCGATAGCTAGAAGAAAACGAAATGAATCAGTCTTATTGACGAAACTACGTGCATTTAACATCTACAATTCATTCCATTGATACCATGCATGAAATTCAGTTTACCTGAGGTGAGACTTGACTCTGACTATTGCTAATGTCTGTTATCTTGACTATTTCACCTCTGTATACCACGTATATTTTTTGACCCAACGCTTGATTTTTCTCACGAGCCTCTTTACGCAATTCAAAGTCTCTCCTGCGCTCTTCCACCGTCTGACTAGGCCTAATGAAGATATTCTTGTACTCGGGGTTGTCCCTCAGTAACCGAGCTTTACTCAGAACAGCGAGGCAGTGGGATCTTGAGGGCAGCGTTACTTTGGTCAAACGAGGTTTGCCCTCCGTAGCTCTGCCCATACGAAAAATCAAAGTATGGGCAGAGTTAGGGAGGGCAAAGAGATACATCAGAGCATTCACTTCTTAATCATAAGAGTAGACAAGAAATCATATATTACAACGAATTTTTTACTCAACGATGTGCCGGTGAGTAAAAAATTTATAAAAATCAAATAAAAAATAATTTATAATTTTTTTGTTTAAAATAATTTATAAAAATTTAATAAAAACTTTCTATACCGTGTATATACTAGGCCCAGAAGAAGTCCAACTGCGTTGGTCCGGTCTCCCAATGTTGCTTCTGAGTGGAGAAAACCCCCCTCAATTTTCTACTCCGCCTCCTCCGGACGAATCCACGACAGCGTAAGCTGCAATTGCAGTTGCAGTTGCTGCTGCAGCAACTGCAACTGCAATTGCATTGCGTCTGTTGCATCTGCAACTCAGTTGCAACAGTGCAGTTGCTTTTTGCGGTGCGCCTCCTTCGGGCGACGAACCAATAACCAACAACCATTACATCACAGTATTCACTTCTTAATCATAAGAGTAGACAAGAAATCATATATTACAACGAATTTTACTCAGCGATGTGCCGCTTGTGAGTATATTAACCCAAATATTCTCCCAGCCAGAGCAAATAAGACCTGCAGACGCCTGGAAAAGCTGACGTTAAAGCAAAAGTACTCCGTGTCAATGTTCCCGATCAGAGGGGCAAACTATAGAGATATCAAACACTCGTTGCACAAGCAAGGAACTGTTAAGTAATTACCAGCCGTAGTCAAGGGAGCTTCAAATGAGGTAAGTGTGAACGCAATACTTCCAGTGATTTTACCCTCAAAGTTATCCCGAAACCGAATATCTGGGCAACATTTCCCTGTGCGTGGTGTGATGCCCTACGTATCCGTCATATTCTACGGCGACCTTATCTTTCTCAAGTCTACCAAAAACAACACTTACTTAACTTCTGCATCTTTTAAGGAAATATTACGAAGAACTTCAATGCCTATAGAAACGGCTGATAAAGCCATTTCACCATAGTTCGAAAAACGTTTCTCGCGAACAGTTTCATGTTGTTGCAGATCGTAGGTTTAAAACCTGCGTAATGCAATGATGAGCTTTATTTTTCTTTCTTTATGACCACTTCTTGTTTCGCCTAGATAGGACATCTTTAACAGATACAAAGCAATTGTTCAGTTTTTAGAGAATTCTCAGGCATGCATTAACATCACCGCCGGGGAAGGGATCGCAGCTTACAAAGAAAGCTTCATATCCTGAAGCTCCATATATCTGGATTTCACGCTTCTACCCATCCGTATGTCCTACCATCTTTCACTATAAAATTGAACAGGAGCGAGAAGCAGTACAAATCGCATATTTCAGCTTTTTGTATGATCCCCTGAGATCCCTGGCGGCCGACAGTCTTTTGTCCAAAGTCATTTTTCTACCTTCAAAGTTAGGGAAAACCTCACGAAGTTGCACCGATCAGCTATCCCAACAGTGCTAAGCATGTTGCTGACAAAAACACATTTGTTTCAAAATCAAGAAATTTTCGATGTCGAACCACAAGTCGAATGTTGGGGTCTATCGAAAAATTCGATTTTTCTAAAATTCATCTGTTCTTATCGGCAACACGTTTAGCACTGCTGTGTTAGACGTTCGGTATAATTTAGGAGGTCTTCGCTAACTTCGAAGAAAGAAAAGTGGCTTTGAAGAAAAGACGGTCGGCCGTCAGGGATCATCAGGGAATCATACAAAATGCGAGAAAATGTGTTGTACGACCAGGGTAAAGCGGGGGGTGCGGCACGCCACACCTGGGGGGTCGTATTGGAAGGTCAGGGAGGGGGGGGGGAGTCGTTGTCAAGGCTGTACCGAGTAAGCATTAACATGATATTCGAAACAATGTCAGAAAGGCCCATTATGCCAAACACTAGCACATTGATGGTTTAGCCTACCATTATACATAAATTAAGCATGACAAGAAAGCCTTAAAAGCATGAGAGCATCACTTTCGTATTTACCATGTCAAATAACCCCTGTAGGCCAAGTTTCAGCGAATTCTGAGGTTTCCAAGTATTGGGTCACCCAAGTGAAATGGTCATTTTCAAACATAATCAACTTTGAGTAGACTGTATGTCTCCTTTTTGTAAAACCTTGGCATGCTTTGTAGATATTGTTCAACTGTTTTAAGCCGTAACAGGTTTTTAAAGGAACACTTTATTTACTGCCCGACGTTTCGGCTGAATGCCGTCTTCAGGGGCCTGAAAGCGAGTCAATCACTCTTTAATCAAACGATCTAGACCACCAGACACCTCCTCCAAACCGTACACTTGACTCATCTATTGTGACGCAGATAAGTTCTCAAGTTGAACAGCTTACCAAGTGTTCCTGGTGAGGAGCGTAAGGGTGTTAGCTCTCTCTCACGGTCGCCCACAGCAGATGATGACAAAATGAGCGGTCCGAATAAGTACGACACGCTTAAATAGTGTAGGCACTCATAGTTCGCAAAATGATAGAAACGGCTTCAGATCACTAGTGATAGACAAATGTTCGTTCTTGCTGTTCATTTTAGGATTACGAGCAAGTATGAATGAAGCCTCTGACGCTTTTCGAGCAGCAATATGTTCTTCGACAGCCAAAATGCAACACTGGATTTCAAAATCATCTCCTCCATGGTCCTCTTTCCTATGCTTTCCAGGAGGGCTTACGAGACTTTGTCTTCTCTTACTCGCCAGGTGTTCGCTGACACGTACGTGAAGTGGTCGACCAGTTTCGCCTATGTAAATGGCATGGCATATCTTACATTCTAGCTGGTAAATCACTCCGCATTTTGAACAGTCTCCTAACCTCTCATCCGTGCAAACAACGCAGTTCTGCATTACGCATTGCCTGTCATACAATCTATTGCGGACCAGTTGCTTTTTGATGTTGTTTTGGGGTATGTTCACTAAAACAACATCATCCGCCAATTGCGCTTGTATTAGACATTGCTTGAAAGCGTTGCTTATTCTATCGGACACGAACGGTAGGCATAGCGATATACGTGATCGAGTCTGACTGCTAGCGTTCGCGCATGTTCTCTTGCGAGGTTTGGACTGCAGTTGGTAGCCATTCTTAGCAACTATCTCGTATGCCAGCTTCGTAGATTCCAGTCTTTCAACTTCACCGCTGCAAACATCGCGCGCTGTTCTAAACATATTGCGAATAATCGCTCGTTTTACAGCAGATGGATGCGCAGATGTGGCATGCAGAATTATATTCTTAGAACTCTCCTTCCGATACCATTTGACGTGTGCTGCTCCATTTTCCAACATCACCTGCGTATTTAGATATGGTAGCCAGCCATCGTGTGGTCTCTGTCTTGTCAAGCTGATGTACCGTGATTGTTCATTGAGAATTCTAAAGCACTCATCCATTTCGGATTGAGTTGCAGTAGCAATGTAACAATCATCGATGTAACGGCAGTACATCAGGGGACATCGCAATAATACCGGCTCCTCTATTTTCCTCATAAAGCAAATAGCGAGCGCGGGCGCTAGTCTTTGTCCCATCGCTAGTCCTCTTAGTTGTGCATAATATTGTCCCGACCATTTGAAGACGTTGCATGCCAAGCATTCCTTGACCAAGGAGATGATGCGCGCTTTACTGAGCCCGTATGTTTCCATATTGATAATATGTGAATCGAGCAGCTCAGAGAGCGCTTGTAAGGCGTCATTATTGGACACATTAGTGTATAATGACGTAACATCAAATGACTCCATTACGCAATTTTGGTCAAAGTGCGTTTTGCGTAGTTGATCAAGGAAGCGGCTTGTGTTCGGCAAATGGGCGGGGATCTTACATAAGAGTTGACTAACGATCTTGCTAAGGAACCACGAAATTCTGTCAGTTGGCCCACCTACACAGCTGATTATTGGTCGATTGCAAGACGCAGCGGTCACATCTCGTGGATCAGTCAAGGCGAGTTTGTGTGTTTTTACGAGGCTATAAAAGACAGGACAAGCCGGATTTTCAATTTTAAGCCTACTGAGAAACTTTTCGTCTAGTCCCGCTTGCTTTCCGATCATCATCCAGATGTGATTAAGTCGCTTGCTTTGAGAAAGGAATTCTTTTTCGGTTGAGCGACGATAAACTGTAGCATCGGATAGATGAAGTTCAGTTATGTTGCGATCGACGGCATTTCGGCATCGATGCATTTTGGCTGTCGAAGAACATATTGCTGCTCGAAAAGCGTTAGAGGCTTCATTCATACTTGCTCGTAATCCTAAAATGAACAGCAAGAACGAACATTTGTCTATCACTAGTGATCTGAAGCCGTTTCTATCATTTTGCGAACTATGAGTGCCTACACTATTTAAGCGTGTCGTACTTATTCGGACCGCTCATTTTGTCATCATCTGCTGTGGGCGACCGTGAGAGAGAGCTAACACCCTTACGCTCCTCACCAGGAACACTTGGTAAGCTGTTCAACTTGAGAACTTATCTGCGTCACAATAGATGAGTCAAGTGTACGGTTTGGAGGAGGTGTCTGGTGGTCTAGATCGTTTGATTAAAGAGTGATTGACTCGCTTTCAGGCCCCTGAAGACGGCATTCAGCCGAAACGTCGGGCAGTGAATAAAGTGTTCCTTTAAAAACCTGTTACGGCTTAAAACAGTTGAACAATAATCAACTTTGTTTCTAAAGTGAATTAGTTATCCGTTTTTGCACTCAAGACAAAGCACTACTCCTTCTTTGTCCACCTCAGAAATCCCGCTTCAAAAGACCTCTAAACTGTGGAATTAGAACTTACCAAAATCTCATTTTTCCCATTCTTCGCTTTCAGTGGCTGTGTTTTCACCAAACATTTCTCAGAGCTAAGAAGACGAATCAGGCTCAAAACATCCCTATGGAATCTACGAGGTTTAGGCTATCGATTCATATAAGTAATGTTTAATAAAAATGTCTTTTTGATATAGTTAATGGGGTGCGGCACCCCCCCCCCTCAAAAGCTGCGGCTGCCGCAGCTTTTAAGGGGGGGGGGTACCGCACCCCATTAACTTACCTTTGAAGCCGTTGAATTTCTACGATTTTAATGTCGTTGCTAACGCTCAACCTTCTTCTCTCTATAGTACGATCTTCATCCAAAATTTTCCCGCATAGAATGAGATATAGTGCTTTTTCTACTAACTACAATCCATCGTGCGGCTTCCAAATTATCGGGTTACGGTAGCATGCAAATTCATTCTGCGTTAATGCGTAAACGATGCAGAAAGGCGGCAAGCTAAATAATTTGGATGCCTTCCATTGTTTTTTGTACTTCTTTTCGTCGGTTTCCTTATATGAGGCCTTTCTTTCTGACACCGAGATCTTTTAGGGAAATGGGACGACAGATCTACAGTCTGGTTCTTGATTCCTCCCAAAAATGGAATGGAATTGCTGGTCGGAGCTGACGTTCGGAAACTGGTGAGTAGTTTGAGAAGTACTTTTATGTGCTGTTTTTTCTTCACTATTACTCAATTTTCATTCATGTTTTTGTTGTTGTTTTTGTTGTTCTGAACATCAATCTTGCTTTTTTTGCTTTTTCTTTGTACATGCTGCAAATGTGAATTTCTCGCGTTCAGGTCGGTGTCTGGATTGATGCCGGATCCAGATATGAGACCCTAGCGAATAATGGTACTGCACATTTTCTCGAGCATATGGCTTTCAAGGTGAGCGCAAGTGTAAATTCAGATCGCTCATTATTGTATTTTTTCTGATCTATCAGGTTGTCCCATAAGTTCCGTCCGTTTTAAATTTCAACCGCAATAAATTAAGAACTTCTTGTTCCCAGATAGGCTCCAAGGTACCGTTCGATAGAGCAAATCAAGCTCTACAAGATGGCTGTCTCGCTTTTGCATCAGCTCTGATCCATCTCGAGTTTCAAGGCGAAAACTAAAAAGATCCAACTGCCCGAAAAATCGAGAAAGAATCATAACTCCGTCCAAAAAACTTCTGTAAAAATTCTAACTTGCTCGCGTAAACAGTATCCATATAAAACATTTATATACGCCATTGCCGTGTTTTTTCCTTGGCTAGAAATCAAGAAAATGAAGATTTTCACGCTTTTGCCAAAGTGGTGTTGTGATGTCCCTACATAGATAGTTGTATACTACTAGCCAGTAAAAGTGCAAACACAAATTTTCAGCTCTCTACAAGCTTTGGTTCTCGAGAAATATCGAATACAGCTTGCCTTAGTTGGATGCCTTACGCTAAAATCCATATTTCTCGAAAGCTACTGCCTGTAGAGAGCTGAAAATTTACATTTGTACTTCTACAGGCTAGTAGTATACAATAGGGACATCACAGCACCACTTTGGCAAAAGCGTGAAAATCTTCATTTTCTTAATTTCTAGCCAAGGAAAAAACACGGCAATGGCGTATATAAATGTTTTATATGGATACTGTTTACGCGAGCAAGTTAGAATCTTTACAGAATTTTTTTGAACGGAGTTATGATTTTTTCTCGATTTTTCGGGCAGTTGGATCTTTTTAGTTTTCGCCTTGAAACTCGAGATGGATCAGAGCTGATGCAAAAGCGAGATACCTTCTTGTAGAGCTTGATTTGCTCTATCGAACGGTACCTTAAAACCTATCTAGGAATATGAAGTTCATAATTTATTGCGATTGAAATCCAAAGCGGACGGAACTTATGGGACAACCTGATATATACATCTTTTGCTCTCTTATCAAAGAGGATCAAATACTGAGAAGAGTCTGAAAACGGGACTTAAGTGCCAATTTTCGTCTTTTTTACTTGTATTTGTGCATCATGGTCAAAATCTTGCTGTATGAAAAAGCAGCTAAAAAAGCAATACAGCTCGAAATGCCTGTCGATCCCCAAAGTAAGTATTTCTGTTTTGCTGCAAACCATACTTTTTCTTGTAAATGGCTTATACAAGAGAGTTTTGCACTGCTGCATGACGGTCTTTTTATATTAGCATGGGAAATCTTTCATGAAATTTCTGTGGGAATTTTTCTTAATTTGCTTCCCTTCAAAAAGGTTTGTGTGCCTTCTCAACCTGCATCATCCCTATAGCGGACTGGAATTCCTTGTCATTCTATATGATAGCTTGAAAGAAATTAACACATTTAGGTCCTCTTGCAAAAGCTTGCATGATTTGTGGCATTTTGGCGAAATCGGTGAGTGCTATCGGTGAGTTTACTTTCATTGTCTAGCACCGTAAATTTTCTTCTTCTTTTCTTTTTTTTTCATAATTTTATTGGTCTGCTTAGGGAACGGCCATAGGTTGTCGGTGTTGTCGATGTTGTCGGAGTTGCCGAGGTTGCCGGTGTCGTAGGACCTCATGATAGCCTCCACGTTTCGCGCGCTCTCTAAACTGTCTCTGACCCCGACAACCCCGACAACATCGACAACATCGACAACACCGACGACACCGACAACACCGACAACCTATGGCCGTCCCCTGAAACTATGAAAATTCTCTTCTTATCCCAGGTCTCTTTACCGAAGCAGCTGAATGCGTGTCTGCAACTCTATGAGGAATTTTATGACTCGCGGCATACGGGTCGCAAGCTTCAGTGGCAACCACGACTTGGTCAGTGCGTTCTCAAAGCGAATTTCCGACCAGGGGTATTAAATAAATTATATAAATTTGCTATTCCTATAGTCTTTTTATGTTGAGTGCGACAAAGAGTTGAAAGTATCGTTATTCCAAGCAACAGTGTTACTACTTTTCAATGATCAACCATCTTGGACAGCTGTCGATATCATGATGGTCACAAAACTAGGTAAATTTTTTCTTGCGCCATATTGATAGCCTGTCAGTCTTATTTTACTCAGAACAAAAGGAATTTGTTCGCACGATGGTATCCTTGTCATGCGCCAAAGTTCGTGTTTTGCACAAAACTCCGACAAACAAAGAGGTGAGTAGCTTGATTAACATTCGTGATAAGATATTTAGGTAAGTCCACCAATTTCTATTTAGATCAATGACACAGATGTATTTACAATACCGCTCACATTTTTTGAAAAATAGACGCGAATGTATGGACATGTATGGACATGTACGGACATGTCCATACATGTATGGACATGTCCATACATCAGCGTCGCGTGGCCATATCCAGGGTTGAGCGTGGGGTCAGGCGCGCCCGACCTGGGGGGTCGTACTGGGGTAAGACAAAGGGGGGGAGGTCGTGATTAGGAATCGAATTCGTTCGATTGAGGAGATACTACGATTAAGGTGAAGAAGAAAAGCGCTAGTTTAGTGGATATCGCGACCTCACCAGTACTGAAGGAATGAACGGTTTAAACAGCATACTGATTGATTTCACAATCGAAGTTTCGGCCAACTCAAATCTTCATCTTCTACTTTGACATATTATAAATTCATCAAGGAAGCTTGCTGTGTGAAATGGATATCATTTCCGAGCACGCAAATTACCTCTATGAGCCCTACAAACCATTATTTACTGCATTATCTAGTGTTGTTTCTCAACGACTAAAAAGCGTGATTTTCAAACATGATTAACTTGTTTTCAAAAGTGAGAACAGTCAATTTTTTTGTACTCGTAACAAAGTATTGTTCCCCACTAGTCTAGGCTAAAAATCGCGCTTTGTATCGCTTGCAAATAGTGGAGTAAGAAATAATGCCAAAATTCCAACCGGCGCGTTTTTCGCCATGACTGCTTTAACTCCACGGATTACCACAAGGCCGAAACAAGTCGAATCAAGTCCAAACACTTATTGTGGAATCTTCGAGGGTTGTGCTAGCGATTCACATAAAACTTGAATAAAAAACTTCTTCAATGATAAAGTTAATCGGGTCAGGCGCAACCCCACAAAAGGTCAGGCCGCCTGAGCTTTTGAGGGGTTGCGCCTGACCCGATTAACTTGTTTTCAAAATCTAAAAATCGCTCCATTTCTGCTATGAGTATTGAACTCAAAGCCTCTTCTTGCAATACTGCAAATTTGGAGCCAAACAATACACCCCTGTGGGAATTATAGCTTTAAAAGTAGGGCTATCCATAATCCAAAACTTGCCGTCAAGTTGCGTATGCTGTGCAATCGCAGAAAGTCGACCTACAGACCTCCAAAAAATAAGAACTCCCAAAAACGGCTGATCTCTTCGAATTATCACAGCCTGAGGTCCTGGAGGTGAAGCAAAGGGGTCGTTTAGGGGCTTTCACTGGGGGGGGGGTCGTTTTGGAAAGACTTGTGCCTGACCTCTTGCTCAACCCTGGCCATATCTCGCTTCAGAGTGGACGAATTCTGAATCCAAAGCCATCATTCGATTCAGCTCGGCGCGTAGAATCTTCTGATATATTGGAAGTGGGGGCACGATGTCTTCGATATTCCGTTTCCAGTTTTTTCAATTTGTTCTGCGGAGGTCCCTTCGCGAATATGTGAAGCAACGCCTACCCAACATAGAAGACTTTACTGGGTACTATTCGATAATACTGTTCTTGTAGATTATTGTGCGCTAAAAAATAGGCTCAGACTTCCTTCCAAAGGAGATAGAAGCGTTGGTGAGTTTTGGAAAAATCACGCGTTTTTAAATTCTACTAGCCATAACTTCCTTCGAAATAAGTATATTTTGAATCGAAAAGCAGCGCCTTGCTCAGCTCATTAAGGCGAATCTTCCAATATACAGCATGTCCTTGATATTTCGATTTCAGTATTCTTGAATCTTTCTGAGGACGTCTTTTCGCGAAGGTGTAAAGCAGCGAGCATTGTCCCGAGTACATTAGTACATTCCAGCAAGGATCTTTCGATAGCACTTTTTCTGTAGATTATCTAGTGTTAGATAGTAGCCGCAGGTTTCTTTTCAAAGGAAATAGAACGGCTGGTGAATTGTGGAAAAATCTTGTCGTCCCAAATTCTACTCGCCATAGCCGCAGGATACGAAGCTATCTTGCTAAGCATATGTGAGTTTCGAAATCAGCAGGTCGGATAACCTCTGTGGGCAAGTTTTCCGATATGTTCGGGTTATTCCATTTTTTCTCGTTTTACGCTCCAGAAGCTCGCCGATGGATTTTGGTCAAAATGTTGATGCTCCTGAATTGTAAGGAAACTTCGCTTATAGAGGTTTTCGAACACCCTCTTTACGAAAATCGTGGTCTTTGAGGATTACAGGGTCTTTTTGGAGAGATACGGTGAGGTGACTGTAACTGCATCACGAAAGTGCGTAAATTTGGCCGCACTTCTCGCATACCTGCCAAAAACCTTGCCTGCTTGCTTTTCTCAGCCAAAGTTGCTAGGAATGTGCTATCGAATGGTGCATTACTCAGGCTCTAGTCTGTGAAATTCGCCGAGTTACGAGCCTACGAAAACACGTCCTCATGAATTTTGCCCAAAATGTAAAGATCGCATATCTCGTCGAAATTCCTCCGTGAGCGTTTGTACAACGCGCTGATCAAATCTTTCCACATTTTTAATGGATCTTATTGTGTTAGATTTGGTGCTTTGAGCTCTAGCCACGAAATAGCTTTGATATTCAATTGAGCAGCTGAAGCAGACGCAAGCACCATATTCAGTACAGTGGGAGTCGTTCGACGAAGCGAAAATATCTGCAACGAGCGTCATACAACCGCTCACGGAGGAATTTCGACGAGATATGCGATCTTTACATTTTGGGCAAAATTCAATGGGGACGTGTTTTTGTAGGTTCGTAACTCGGCGAATTTCACAGACTAGAGCCTGAGTAATGCACCATTCGATAGCACATTCCTAGCAACTTTGACTGAGAAAAGCAAGCAGGCAAGGTTTTAGGCAGGTATGCGAGAAGTGCGGCCAAATTTACGCACTTTCGTGATGCAATTACAGTCACCTCACCGTATCTCTCCAAAAAGACCCTGTAATCCTCAAAGACCACGATTTTCGTAAAGAGAGTGTTCGAAAACCTCTATAAGCGAAGTTTCCTTACAATTCAGGAGCATCAACATTTTGATCAGAATCCATCGGCGAGCTTCTGGAGCGTAAAACGAGAAAAAATGGAATAACCCGAACATATCGGAAAACTTGCCCACAGAGGTTATCCGACCTGCTGATTTCGAAACTCACATATGCTTAGCAAGAAAGCTTCGTATCCTGCGGCTATGGCGAGTATAAGCTCCTGCAAGACGAAGGCGGTTGGTTCGAGGCGCGACGTGGCTGTGACGCGGCTGTGACGCTGCTGTGACGCAGCCATGTCGCAGCCGCGTTGCACATCGAACCGACCGCCTTCGTCTTGCAGGAGCTTATAGAATTTGGGACGACAAGATTTTTCCACAATTCACCAGCCGTTCTATTTCCTTTGAAAAGAAACCTGTGGCTACTATCTAACACTAGATAATCTACAGAAAAAGTGCTATCGAAAGATCCTTGCTGGAATGTACTAATGTACTCGGGACAATGCTCGCTGCTTTACACCTTCGCGAAAAGACGTCCTCAGAAAGATTCAAGAATACTGAAATCGAAATATCAAGGACATGCTGTATATTGGAAGATTCGCCTTAATGAGCTGAGCAAGGCGCTGCTTTTCGATTCAAAATATACTTATGGCTAGGAAGTTATGGCTAGTAGAATTTAAAAACGCGTGATTTTTCCAAAACTCACCAACGCTTCTATCTCCTTTGGAAGGAAGTCTGAGCCTATTTTTCAGCGCACAATAATCTACAAGAACAGTATTATCGAATAGTACCCAGTAAAGTCTTCTATGTTGGGTAGGCGTTGCTTCACATATTCGCGAAGGGACCTCCGCAGAACAAATTGAAAAAACTGGAAACGGAATATCGAAGACATCGTGCCCCCCACTTCCAATATATCAGAAGATTCTACGCGCCGAGCTGAATCGAATGATGGCTTTGGATTCAGAATTCGTCCACTCTGAAGCGAGATATGGCCACGCGACGCTGATGTATGGACATGCCCATACATGTATGGACATGTACGGACATGTACGGGCATGTCCATACATGTCCATACATTCGCGTCTATTTTTCAAAAAATGTGAGCGGTATTGTACTGTCAACACAGATATGAAAGAAATGCGTTTCCGCATCCTATCTCGGAAGTACAAATTAGTTAATTACGTTTGTTAATGGGCCGGCATATTTTCTGTGTTGAATTACATAGAAGCGATCTTTTTAGGAAGAAGAATACAAAGCAGTAGAAGAAGAAGTCAACCAAGATCGACAGTACCAAATTGATGCAGCCATTGTGCGTGTCATGAAGACACGCAAAAAGCTCAACCATCAGCTGCTGATCTCAGAATTATTCGCACAGCTTAGGTAAATCTACATGCTGTCTTGAATTGATGTTTTATTTCTCATCTCTTCTTCAGATTCCCGGTTCGAGCAGCAGATTTAAAAAAAACGAATAGGCTCGCTTATAGAGAGATATCTACGGCGATGTGATGAAGATCCAAATTCGTATCAATAAGTAGCTTAGTTATGTATATCAATACTTATATAATATTTGGATAAGCATTTTTTTATGACCGGCCTAAAACGGTACAAAGAATCGAAGAATTTGGATGAAACTTTGCACACATGAAGTTCGGGGTAGGGCGGGTGTCACTAAGCTTTTTCACCGAAAATCACCTAGTGGCGCTATCGATTTATCGATTTTTTGCGTTTTTCGCTTAGCAAGTTCGTTATGACCGGCCTTAAATGTTAGAAAACTTCATTGAATTTAAACGAAACTTTGCACACATGAAGTTTGGGGTAGGGCGGGTGTCACTAAGCTTTTTCACCGAAAATAACCCAGTGGCGCCATCGATTTATCGATTTTTTGCGTTTTTCGCTTAGCAAGTTCGTTATGACCGGCCTAAAATGTCAGAAAACTTCACTGAATTTGAACGAAACTTTGCACACATGAAGATCGGGGTGGGGCGGGTGTCACTAAGCTTTTTCACCGAAAATAACCCAGTGGCGCCATCGATTTATCGATTTTTTGCGTTTTTCGCTTAGCAAGTTCGTTATGACCGGCCTAAAATGTCAGAAAACTTCACTGAATTTGAACGAAACTTTGCACACATGAAGATCGGGGTGGGGCGGGTGTCACTAAGCTTTTTCACCGAAAATCACCTAGTGGCGCTATCGATTTATCGATTTTTTGCGTTTTTCGCTTAGCAAGTTCGTTATGACCGGCCTTAAATGTTAGAAAACTTCATTGAATTTAAACGAAACTTTGCACACATGAAGTTTGGGGTAGGGCGGGTGTCACTAAGCTTTTTCACCGAAAATAACCCAGTGGCGCCATCGATTTATCGATTTTTTGCGTTTTTCGCTTAGCAAGTTCGTTATGACCGGCCTAAAATGTCAGAAAACTTCACTGAATTTGAACGAAACTTTGCACACATGAAGATCGGGGTGGGGCGGGTGTCACTAAGCTTTTTCACCGAAAATCACCTAGTGGCGCTATCGATTTATCGATTTTTTGCGTTTTTCGTTTAGCAAGTTCGTTATGACCGGCCTAAAATGTTAGAAAACTTCATCGAATCGACCCAAGCCTTGCATACATTAACTTCTAGGCAGAGCGGATGTTATCAAATTTTTCACCATAAGGCGTTATCGATTTATCGATTTTTTTGTGTTCTAATCTCTGTTGAGCTGAGTACTGGCAGGAAGGGATAACTGAGCATGGTTAATTTGAATTAAATATCAGCAACTTCAAGAAACTAAACCTTCATACCTTTTTGATTTTTTGTATGCCACATTCTGGAGGTTAGCTGATATTCAACTATGCGTTGACCTTTCGCAACGGGTTTCGTCGACTGATTAGCTCATCAACAAAATAAAAATGGTTCATCCACGAGATCAAATATGACCAGCAAATCAAAATACCCTATCCCGGCCTTACGGTTCATTCATAACATGCCTTCATCGGTCATACCTCCTTCGACTACTGTTACTCCCGAGACCATGGCGCCGACATTGACCCCCTCCAGCAATGGACCGTCCACCTCCACACCTCAGTCGCAGATGCATACCGCCCAGAGAACCCGAGCCCGTCCCGCAGCAAGGCGCACTTCTGAAGCCATGCGTAGCCGCCTTCGTCGTAGCCGAGAAACACCAGAGGAACGAGAACGGCGTCTTGCCTCAATGCGTGAACGTCAGGCAACAGGAACCACAGCTCAACGGACACCTTCAGGAGACACTGGATCAATCCAGGCATGGTGCGAGCCCAGAACGGGTTGGCCAACGAGGATACGAGCCTTCACTCCCAGTTCGCAGATGCACATTGCGCAGAGGACTCGAGCACGTGGCGCAAGGCGGACCTCCGCAGCTGCACATAACCGTCTTCATCACCATAGCCAGGAAGCACCAGACGCCCAAGGAGAACTTGCCCCGATGCACGTAAATTACCTTCATTGTCGCCAGCACAATCACTTTTCAAAGAATGCGTTCAGGAGACGACGGCCACACGTCAAGGACGATCCGAGGAGACCATTTCCACATCCCAGTCGCAGATGGACATCGCACAGAGAACCCGATCCCGTACTGCTGCAAGACGCACTTCTGAAGCCTTGCGTAGCCGTCTTCGCCGTAGCCATGAGACACCGGCTGCACGAGATCGACGTCTTGCCTCTTTGCGTGAACGATATCATGAACAACTCCTATCTGCTGATATGCCTTCCGTCACTGAGCACTACCTGGGCAAGTTGGATGTTATTTGCCTCCATTGTAGCGCCGCATTTTTTCGTGCTGAAGTCCCTAATGGCTGTGACAAGATCAATGTGTGCTGCAACTTTGGCAACATTATCATCGAAAAAAAGTTCGCCAATTTCCCTACAGATTTGACAGCTTTTCGTTGGCAACAACGACTCTTACTGGAATTTCCGCTGCAAAGCACGCCAATTCAATTCTGCGCTGGCGATGGCATCAATGGGTGCTCAAGTCGACTTGCCTTCCGGTCAGGTTCCTTGGGTCTTCAAAATCCACGGCCAAATCTACCACTACTCCGGTCTTCATCCCGCAAGGTATTTGCTTTATTTTAATTTTTAGCTATTAAGTTTGTAATAGCTTAATTGCCGCGATCGTACGGCCAGCTGTACATTCTGGACACAGCACAAGCAGCTGCGGAGCGCCTCGGTCACCCTGCGAACTCGGAATGTGATCCCGACGTGATGAGATCGTTAAGTGCACTAATACACCGTGTTAATTCCTTCGCTCGGTCCTACGAGATGATGGACGAGGTGCTTAAGGAAGAAGAAGCTGCCGCATCAAGGGAGAACGGCAGTGCTGAGCCAATTCGTATGATTTTCGAGATGGACCGTTCCCTTGACCGTCGTCGCTATAACGCTCCTACATGCAACAAGGTGGCCGTTGTTTATGTCGGCGAAGACGGTGACGTTCCCGCTCATCGCGAATTTGCGGTACATTTTATATGGCAACGCAGTTCAGAAGATCTCAGACATTTTCAGTCTTGCCGATTTGATAACAGCCGAATCTGCCGCGTAGCGGCAGAGAGCGGCTGGTTATGTATATTTGCTTGTACACTTGTAGTAATTTGTTGTTGGAGAATAAAAACTAAATTTAGAGTGCAGGAATGCATGTTGATTTTTATGGATTTGTTATCCAAAGTTTCTATTTTGAATCGTTTGATGTGTTTTTTAGCAAAATTTATCCTTAGATGGCTGGCAAGGCTCCTGTTCTGACTGCTCCTTTGGTGAGCCGTTATTTGTTATGGATGTAATGCTCAAATTGCTCAAGATCGTTTCCTAATTCCTGAAGTTGTGTTCTAGCTATGACGGTTACGGTTTCCGAAAATGGCAACGGGAGGCACCGGTTTTGGCGTAGTTGATATGCTGTATCAGGTAAATATCTGAGTTACACGAGTTTCCATTAACGAAAAATGGTTTTTGATTCCTCGTGCTTTTGCGATTTTCATGGGCTTGGCTAATGCAATGGTCTATCCGTCATGTGATAGAGACTTTTGATTTTTCGCCGGAATCCAACAAAGCTCTAGTTACTTTTTCCCGAAAGTCTGGTTTCTGTACGACTAACTTAGGTTTACCATGAAAGTGAGTATCAGTGAACTGAGTGGAGTTATGCGGCTTTTGGCATCCTTTGTGAATTTCCAAAGGGGTAGGGGGATAGGGAATGGGGGGGGGGGGGTCGTGCCGAGGTCCGGCCCAAGGGGGGGGGGGTCGTATCCGACGGTCGTGTGCCGCACCCCCCGCTTTACCCTGTGTGCAACTTCTCGCTCCTGTTCAATATGTTCATAGTGAAGGAAGGTAGGGATACTTACGGATAGGTATAAGCGTGAAATCCAGATATCTGGACCTTCAGGATGTGAAGCTTTCTATCTAAGCTGTGGTCCCCTCCCCAGCGAGTCTCCCTATACTACAAACAAGAAATGCAAATGTAAATTTTCAGCTTTCTAGACGTCTCAAGTGTTCATCACTGTTCTACCGATTCAATATAATGCAAAAAAGACAGTTTCTCGCTCTCGATCTACTCGCAAGCGCGGAAATTCAAAAATGCGTCCCGAAATGAACAAAAGGCCTGTTTACAACAAGAAAGAAATGATATAGTACCAAAACTGACATGTACATATATGCGCAATAGAGTGCTGGAGTCGGAGTTGGGTGGCTTTTGGGACCTGCAGAACCACCTGAGGTAGCTCAGAGAGAACAAAGATATTAATTTTCTTCTCTTCTCATAATTTTTTCAAACTTTGCAAAACTTTCTTAAACCTCCCCAAATCCTCCTCCCCGCCCAGATACAGCCTGCAACTATTTTGAATGGTGACGGCAATCCCACTGCACACCCGCGGAGACACGCGCAGCGGACATCCGTCTCGGAAAATACAAACATTATTGGTATCTCATACGGTCTGTATCGTTATGTTCTGTCTTAATTTCCTTTGTTGATAATGTTTGATTTTCATGAGTATGTCATGGAGATGTCGTATTATTGTTGCGAAGTCAATGGGGACTTTGTCTCCAAAAACCTAACAAAGCCAACTCGTGCCGAGCCCTGGTCCCAAACATCATGGAATACGAAATCCGCACTGGCATAATAAAATGAAGAACGGCAAAGCGATAGACCCAAACAACATCCTCAGAGACCGTTTGTGGTCAAATTGGAGTTACGTGGCTGACATGACTTCACTTCTTAATCAGATGATAGAATCAATGTCAAACAACTGCCAAAGGCGACATGAAGTCGACTGCACGAAATCGCCAGGGTCGCTAGGCTGAAGGCACGCGAGCTTGCCTGCAACGTTGCTGTCGAGTACGGGTTAGGGATCGTTCAGACCGCGCACAAACGCGCGCGAAGGCGCACGAAGGCGCACGAAGGCGTGTGTGTGTGTGTGTGTGTGTGTGTGTGTGTGTGTGTGTGTGTGTGTGTGTGTGTGTGTGTGTGTGTGTGTGTGTGTGTGTGTGTGTGTGTGTGTGTGTGTGTGTGTGTGTGTGTGTGTGTGTGTGTGTGTGTGTGTGTGTGTGTGTGTGTGTGTGTGTGTGTGTGTGTGTGTGTGTGTGTGTGTGTGTGTGTGTGTGTGTGTGTGTGTGTGTGTGTGTGTGTGTGTGTGTGTGTGTGTGTGTGTTGCTTGCGGGCGTTCAGCCCAGTCGAACCTATGCAGTCAGCCATGCCTGCCTGTTCACATACCAGCCCGACTCATGTACCACATTCTAAAGATCTTATTGTTAGAAAGTATTTTAGAAACGCGATTGCGAAGCATTAAGAGGGATTGGTCTCGCAAATCAGTCTTATCCATGAGCTATCCTATCTCCGTCTAAGGGAAGATACAAAACGAAGCTAAGACAATTTTTTGATAAAATTGATTCTAAAAATTTGCATCAATGGCGTAATAGCACTTTTATCCACTGCCATTTCTATTTTCAGTCTAAAAAGATGCCCAGCCACCCACAGACAGCAGCAAGGGTAGAAGACTTCCACATAAACACCGGAGTTCATCAAGGTTTTCTTTTTTCTCCATTATGGTCGCTCATATGATCAGAGGCGTCAGAGGCTTTAGGCGACAATCTCCATGCCTGACATATGCAGATGACGTGATGCTGATGGCAAGAAGCAGAAAAAATTGGAAGCTGAAGGAGCTGTACGGCCATCAATGACAGACCTCCGATAATACGGGCATTTTGGGTGAAAGCAGAGGATTTCGTCGCTAGATTGCTGTGCCTGTTGAGGTAAAAGAGGATAAGAGGTAGACAAAGTCAAGATGGACGGAAAAAGTGAAATCAGACTTGAGAGATCTTGAGATAGATGAAGATCAAGTTGTAGATTGCGAAGTATAGAGGAGATTTGCAAAAGGAATAGCAGGTCCGTCTGAGAGAGCAATGCAAGGACCAAAAAATGGAGAAAAAGTTGATACCCCGTCTCTATCTCCCTTCAGTAGAAGAGCCCCTAGCAAAGTACGACACTCGCAGATATTGCATTCGCCTGACTTGCATTTCCTTCAACTGCTTTTGAATTCGGTTGATTACCTTCCAGTTATCCTGCACAGTAGTGGCGTACACGATTTCCGCTCGGGGGCGCGACAAAAAAAATTTTCTGATGAAGGTGCGTAGCGTTAGCCACGCACTTCAAAAAAGTTTTTGGTATGCTTCCAAAAATTTTCGTGGTCTACTCCGAAGCTCCCGAAAAATTTTTTATAAGGCTAGAACGAGTTTTCAAAAGTTTTCAAAAATTATTTGAATCGATTACAAGTATAAACAAGTCACTTGCACATTTTTAGACTCTTGTAGTAACTTTCAAAAATTTCGCGACCTCTCTCGGGGGGGGGGGGGGGGGGAGTTGGCCCCGCCCCCTCCCTCCACTTCGGTACGCCACTGCTGCTGCACTTGCGATAGTGTTGCTACCAGTCACCCATTATGATACGCATTTGAAGCTGTGCGGGTTCTGGGCAGTTCCTTGCATAAGAAGCTAAAGCGTAGCCTTTCACTCTTTTGTCAAGCAGTCAAGGTTCTTCCGTTTATTTCTTCTAAAGGCTGCTCGATGGCCAACCACAGCATAATACAGGATGTCCTGAAAAGATCTACAAAAGATTTACAAACGTTTCATCGTTGATAAATCTCTTGCCATAAACTCTCTCGAGAAGATTTGTACTGTTTTGTAGAGCTTGCTGCAACTTAGATCCATAAAGAGCAAATCACTAATCACCCTTCATAACTGTAAGAGACTACGGTAGAGACTTCCGACAGAAGTCACTATAAAAGGTACCCTCTAAAAAAGACAGGATACTCATAAACGCTGAGTTTAATATTCAACTTTGTGAAAGATTGTGAAGCATTCTAAGCGGTGTAACCACATTTTTAGGAACATAAAAAACGGCTGCTATTCCTTACTTGGCATGGCATTACGAAGCATTATAATAAGATGCAAAAGCGCCGAACTTTTGTCAGCGCTTAGGTAAGGGGTCTACTATATCATCGCTACAAAATCCCGGCACCGCTCACTTTGCCGGACGCTGCCTTCAATATGTAAACCTAAATTGAACCCACCTCTACACAGTGGTACCTGCATCTCTAAAGACTTCACGACAAAAGAGTTCTCAACGATCAAACGTCCATACATCTTTCTGTGACACCCTGCATTATACAACCTCCTTTAGCTTGAAAAGTAGCGATTGGTTTTTTTCTCTTGTAACACAATGGCAGCTTTTTCCTCAGCCTTTGTGCCTTCAATCAAAGAAAATGCAATGATAAAAAAGCCTATCTAGAGAAGACGTGGTAATGTATGCTTCCTGCAGGCTTCAACGTGATACGGGCGTGGAGAAAAGCTGTTGAAGGCGGAGAGTATGCTCATACTGTTCTGTCCCAAGACAGCAGCAAAACCATAGTTTTGAAGAATAGCATGTTTTGGTTGAAAAGCTCTTAGTATGATCAAGGCTCGGCACCAGCTGGGATCTGGGAAATTTTAGAACGAAGTCCCTTCCAATTTTGAAAATTTCCATGACTTCCCTATGACCCTTTTTTGGCCCCTCACTGCTCTTCACTTGGCTTTTGCTCTTCATTTTGAGTGTGACTGCGGCTTAACCCAGCATAAAGAGCAAAAAGCTGAAAAAAAACGAAAACCTATTTCTCCTCCTTTACGCTCCACTTCCCCTTCCTCTCTCCCTCTCTACCCCTCCACCTCGCCCTCCCCAACCTCCTCCGAATGAGACAAACGAACGAATAGAAAAGAAAAACAGGAGAAAACGGAGGTTAAGATAAAGGACACCGAGTGTCCAGCGAAAATGGAAAATTCGCATCTCGATTTTTTTGGAGGCACGTTTTGAGATTGGAGCAGAGCGCAAGTGAAGAACTTTTGAGGGCCATAAAAAAGCTCAGAAGGAAGACCATGAAACCGTTTTTTTTTTCTTTGTATGAAAACTTTACAGTGAAAATACAATTGATGTAAAAAACCCATGAAAAATTATGTGAGCAAAGGGACGCTTCCAGCACAGCTGACACTCAGCTGGAACCGTGCTAAATCGAAAAAAAATTTAGAATTTCATGCACATAAATTTTCATAAATTCTCGGGCCATAGTCGTTGGCCATGTGCACACCAAATTTAGTGTCATAACATTGCGACTTGATTATAAAACAGGACTTTTGTTTGTATCTACATGGCATAATTTCAAATCCTCGCGATGACTAGCTGTTAGCATGACGCCGGTATTCCATCCGCATGCCACCGACATGCCGCCGGCATGCCAAGCGGTATAAAGAGTAGGCATGACCAGGGCTCGGCACAGGCGGCTGTAAGCGAGCTGGATATCGTTTTTGGAGCAAAACGCAAAAACAATATCCCCTTTGCGGATCATAACGAGATACGGGTTGACCCAGCTTCAATTGCGCCAAGCCCTAAGTATGATAACCCAGAACAACTTTGGTCCTAAAAAAAGGCCAAGTGTTTCTGCCAGCACTTCGCATATGGCCCATAACAATTAATGCATCTATAAGGATTCAGCTAGACCAGATATGCGCCATATCCCATAAATCATATTAGTTTAGTTTTTATTTTTGCGTGAATGTAGTCCCAACTAGGCGAAAGAAGCCTACTTTGAATTTTAATGACAAGCCATACGTCCAAACATCCAAAACGAGACTAGTCGTCCGCCGAAAGCGATGTCATCGCGACAGCACTTCTAGTCAAAGTTGTATCCACAGTCTCCGTCTCCATTCGAACTTTGGAAACTTTTTGTTAACGCATGAACTTCCCCGCCATCCATGGCTCGTGAGTGAGAAAAATCTTATTGCTAGATGACAAGGAATTTCCTAACTGTGAAATATCCAGTTTTCCCCAGTTTTTGATAATATTCTCTTGGTTGCCTACCATATCACGTTGGCACAAAAGTTCTTGTGTAATTTAAAAGGAATTTGATAGCTTTTCAAATCGTGACCAATATCATGGTTCTTATCCAATAAAAGGAGAAGGCCTGCATTTCACGAATGAAATTTGATCGCAGTTTTCTGCTGGTTAGCCTTGGAGAAACAAGCTTTTGATATATGGTCCTTTTCAAATTTCGTGAGTCTGAGTCAAAATATAAGACTGAATTAGTGTATTGAAGATTTCTTGAGAGCCAGCTAGCGATGCTATAGAACTTTTTGACGATAAAAGCGAACTCAAAGTTGCGAATTTTGAAATGCCGTTTTTTGAAAGCTTGTTTCTCCAGAACTAGCCAATGAAAAGTTCAGATGACTACATTAAAGTTCAAACTTATCTTCAATAAATGCAAAGCCAAGAGTTCAAGTTTAGGATTTAGGGAGATACAGAATTTTATAAAGCAAGAAATCTAGCGCCAGCTTGGTAACAGCAAATTGCTTTCTTGGGGTCTTACTTGTCTGCTTCTTACCGTAATATGGGAAAAGACGGTAAAGTCTGCGTTAGTATTTAAGTGTTGTAGCGTGAACCTAAGACCATGTTTACAGGGAAATTTCTTATCAAGCAAGATACTGACTTCTTCGAAAGTCCCATCGGCAATGCGAACTGTTTTCGATAAACCCCCAGCAAGCACGATTCCATGACGTTTACCCACAACTGCTTGTTTATCTCACCCTTCATTTCAGTTCCATCGAGAGCAAAACTCTTTGTCGTCTAGGAATAATCGCCTGATACAGCTGTTATGCTCAATCTAAGCATCATCAAGCGAGAGTCGGATGCAGAGAGACGTTGTTAGCTTCACGTCAGGATAAAACGAATTACAGCAATCTAAGCCTTTGATGGCAAGTGGACAACGACTGTTCATATGCCAGTCATTTGTGAAAAATTATAGAGTGTAGAGGGGCTGAAAAGATTGAAGTTTGATCCTGGATTATTAAAGCCTGCGCAGATTGCTTGAAAGATTCGCTCGCTGCACGGAAATGGATTTCGCAGTTACCTCGGCATAATAGGATTTTCTTGACGGTACTGTACAAGATCAAAGCACCATCCAGATCTGAGGTGAGTGAGATTCTTATGATGCAGTATGATAGCTAGGGCTCTAATGTAGATACACAAGTCCCACTGCAAAAGGTGTACTCCAAACGTAGAAATTCTGCAGAAATTGGGTCCTAATGGGGTCGCCAAGCCCATCGACTTAGATGGTCTAGACTCTAGAGGTTATGAACACAAAACTAAACCTGATAGTATTCAGAAGTATCGGAAATTTACCTTTACTGTGAAAAAGGCATTTTCGACATTTCCAATTATTGCTGAGTCTGTAGTTCGGACTCAATACCTATAGGTCATTCTCGTTGATCGTCGTTCTCCCAACAGTACAGGGTGCGGCAAAAGTCTGGGAGCCTATCTTTGCAGTACTGCAATTACAAAGTTATTGATGGTTTTGATTTCAATTTTATGCCACATGATGCTGCGGTCATCCTCTACAGAAAACACTTTATTTGGCTGGAAATGGCTGCCATAAGTTTTTGTAAGAATGGAAATTACCGAACTGCTACTCTTAAAGCGAAAAAACCAGAATTTTTGGTGTTTACAATTTTTGCTATAACTAGAGATGATGTTAATATTTTACAAAACTCCGATGCACACAATATAGAAGAAGCTTTGCGCTATTGTACCCTAGTTTTGCTTTTGCCAGGAGCTGTTCTTGCATGAACGGAAAATAAAAGTTTGCGAATGTTACCTACGTGCCAGTGGATATCCGTCTTCAGAACAAATTTAAAAGCTGTGAAATGCTCAACAGGCACTGGGACCAAGGTTGTATTTCTTGCATACGTCTTCTAAATTAGAATCTATTGAAATTCGGCCATGGGAACACTTTTTATACTTTCTAAACGACATTTTTAAGTTTTTATCCGCGCAATTGTAGCCAAAATTCCGGTACGCGACGTACACATGCTTCTAATTAAAAATCCAATATTTTTATTCCTAAGCAATGCAAAAAATTCTTTTGGGAGTATGTTGTAGACAAAAGTTTGCTCTATCACGCTGCGCATTTTCCAATGTATAAAAAGCAGTTATTGTGAAGGCGTGGGGCGAATTTCATTACGACTACCTGCGTGCCATGACAGGTGGACTTTCCAAGATTTTGTAGGGCTGCGTGGAAGCAAGAGGCAGTTTTGCAATTCGAGAACTGAGCTGTATCTGCAATGGTTCGAATTATGTGTGCGCCAAATTTCTCGTTTCTAGGTACTTCCCTTCTCGTTTTGTACGAAAAAGTACTAGGCTCCCAGACTTTTGCCCCACCCTGTATACAACTTCTGAAGCATTTTCTCTCGGGATATTGCTGCAGTAGGACTTGGGCGGCAGTTACTTAATTAAGAGCCTCGCTATTATATCAAAATCTCACCGAAACTAAATTTGTGTTGATGGTGCAAAGAGTTTATGAAACTTACTAAACTCTGTCCTTTAGCCCATAAAAAGTTTGCGCCGATGTTGTTCATGTTCACATAGTTGGGGCAGACTAAGTGCTCCGTCAACAAAGTGAATAATTACTTTAGTGTCATAAAACGCTCAACATTCTTTGTCACCCCATTATCCTCCCCCCTCCCCCTCAATTAATCTTTTCGGAACCAAACCGGGGAGGGCGAGCGTACATCATTATGGCGCACACTGCTCATAAAGAATGGTGGGCAAGTTTTTTTCTCAAAGGCACTTGAAAGTAATTTGATAAGGACTTTCGACAAATTTCCCATTCTCATGCGATTTGCAAAAGGAAAATTCTGAAGCTTCCACTTGTTGCAATTGCAATCAAAATCCCAAAAATTGTAAATTTTCGGATTTCACTCTGCAGTTCGTGTGCAAGATACAAGATATTATCAAACCTTTTTGTCAAAACCGTCAAAAAATTAGCATGAGCTGGTACGAAAACACGAAGTCAATTGGATTGAAACCGCCTACTCGATTTGGCACTTTCCCGCACTGCACTAAAATATTCTAGTCACTTCGCAACGGAGTTATTCTCAGATTTTCATTCGCTTAATTACTTATGAACAGGTTTTTCTATATATCTGTACATCTTAATTCCGCTGAAAACTCCTTGAAGTTTTTGAATGTCTAATTATTTGACCATAGGCGCTAGACATTGAAAATTATAATTTTGAAGTCCACAATTTCCGCCACAACCTGTGATTTGATTCCTTCCCAAAGGGCTGAATTCACAGCACAGTAGAAAAACGGGAAAATATTAACAAAGCATTTCAGTAGATTACAACAATGCTCCTGAACATAAAAAACCTGAATTATTCAGGAACTCCGCAAATTTAACCTGTATATTTGTTGAGAACAATTCAGATAATTACTACTTTCTGCGATTTTTTTGACTTTTGAAACATTATATGATCGATTATTATTGCCATATAAACGTGAAATTTGTCAAAACAATTGTTGCACTACGACGTCTTTTTTGCGATAATAACTTTTCAATAGGATAATAAAGCATACTTGAAGTTTAGAGATATTATATATTACGAGAGAATCTCAATCGAGTGACGTACTCGTAATCTTCTAAAGTGCTCTAAGAAAACTTTTTCGAAAGCTGCTTTTTTCATCACATATAGTACTTTAGCGGAAAAATCTATCGCTATTTTCTTAAGACTTGTGAAGCGAATTGCTGAAGCGTGGAGACCAATAATTATTAGAATATTTTTCAGAATTTATCAAGTCTTTGAAAAACGACCTCTTTGTCGAGATGCTCTCTTTTCGACGCAAAATGAGAAAATGTGAGAAATTATCCATCACTGCCAACTCTCCGACACTCTCGTCTTTAGCAATATAACAGCACAACACGCAACTCCCCCCCCCCCTCCTCTCTCTCTCTCTCTCTTTAAGAAACCTTCAGAAACGCCTTGGGGCTACTTGTGTTGCAAGTTATCCGCTGTTCTCTTCCACTTCATATCACCTATTGTCTTATGGCTATGCTTCCGCTTTTTCTCATCACTGCGCCTCCTTGTTTCTTTATTGACGTCAGGCGGAAAAAAACGAAGCTTAGAAACTCTCAAAAGCGAACTTACAAGGAGAACTTCTACGCAATCTGGAATATAACATATTCCCTTAGCTATACCGCAGCTTTGCAGACGCTCTCCTCATAGAATGAAAACTGAATCGTTTCCTGTGGATCAGCTCACTGTGTAGCTTGATTTTTCGATCAAAGGTAGACGCAAAAAGTCACTCACCTCGTTCTACCCTAGCTCATCCAACCACACCCCCTTCGCTTTCCGCATTGACTCTGTGTGACTCCATTTTTCTCTGTTTCTCGTGAGTACAAAACCTGGCAAAGAACTTCTTCCAACTAATCCACACCGATTAGCTGTCGCTTGCAAACGGGAAAGAGGAGTTTGTTTTGAGAAATTTTGTAATGGATTCATTGTTAAACAAGCTGTGCACTTTTAGCTTGAGAAATCATGATTGTCTTTTTGTCCCAGTGAGGTGTACGATAGATCCCCCACGCAGCTGCTAATAATAAGACATTTTTAGCTGTACAGGCGACCATAGATTTTCCGCGGAAACTGCAAGAAAAGCTTAAATGCTTTTTTCATATGCAGTGACTTTGATTTGAGCCTTGAAGGCAATTAGAGAGATTTTCGATTTAATTCAAGCATTTCTGATCATGGATATGCAAGAAACCTGTGATCTATTTTTCCAGTTACAAATCAGATTACGTTTTATTTATATCGATGTGTTTAAAAAGATTAATAAACACGTTTTTTGATGTCAAAATAACGGAAGGGATAGGAAATTACGGTCCCTGGATTGGCTGTAAGGTTCAGATGCCCACTTGTGCAATTGGTTAATTGGCTCTACCCCCCAATCGCTGGAGGCTCGGCATCTCTTATCACGCCCATTCAAACTCCATCCAAAATCGCCATGAAATGCGACTTTTTTGACATCTTTTTAGAGTACTGTTATCAGACTCAGCACAATCAAATAGTCAAGAAAGGTTTCAGAAAACTCAAAATAAAAATGCTGCTGCTTTTCTTGAACGTTCGCCTTCCGTATATATATAAGCAAAAACTTAGTTGCGCAGCCAAATTTTATTTGAAGAAACTAACTATGGATCCCAATCTCAAGTAATAGCGTCGTTCTTGAACGTTCGCCTTCCGTATCTATATCAGCAAAAACTTAGTTGTGCAGCCAAATTTTAATTGAAGAAACTAACTATGGATCCCAATCTCAAGTAATAGCGTCGTTGAGCTAGAAGCCGTTCTATACAAGATTTCGTAGAAGCTAGGTTTTAGTTCCGAATTAACCTCTGAATTATTCTAGTCACTTAGTAAGAGGAAGTGGAGGACATTCTTTTTATGGTTGCCACAGAAACGCGTTTACAGATTTCGAAATTAGATCTAATGTAACCTGCCTCAAAATAGAATTAGCAATAAGCAAAACTTCTGCTCTTCTCAGCTCCCTCTGCTTTCCATGTTCTCTGACTAATGTTTCGAAGCTTCGTTCCGCTCCGATGAGCGGAGAAATTTGCTAAAAGATTCACTTTTCCGAGAGGACGTCGATGCACCGATGCCGGATGGGCGCGTCGGCCTTCCCTGTCGCGTTTGAGCTCCTTAAAACGCCACGCCCATGCTAAAGCCGATTCCGATTAAGACTCTCCTCATAGCTGCTAATTATTAATTTTGCTTGTGTTTGCTGGAATTCCATGTGTTTGGGATTTTTTTCCGAAAATCTCTGTGGACCGCAACTATAGATTTCTTTAATACTGGCGGCAAAAAAAGACTGCAAGCCTTATAGTTGTAGGAAGTGTCCAGGCAAATCTGCGCACATGGGTTTTTCGCCTTTAAACTGATGAGGAGGTCCCAACTAAGGCACTGGCCAAGCGCAGAGCAAAATAATCATTCACGGCTGAGAAATTCGGCCCAATTTCTCCGCGCCTCATAACCGTAACTCGCGAGTGACTTAGGATGGGTCCCGACTAGAACTTAGTGTTAATGTGAGCGAAATCATTTCGGGTTACGGTCACGGCGCAGGCGAAGAGTTGGAGACGGATTTCTCACCGTGAATGTTTCATTTGCGCTGCCGCTTGGGCAGTGTCTAGTGAGGACTTCGTCACCAGTTTCCAGACGAAAAACCCATGTGCCCAGATTTGCCTGGACACTGTCTCTATTGCTATTTCCATTGGATATGACTCTAATTAGAAGAATTTACTAGCAATAAAATATCAGAGCACTCCAGAGCTCGAAAATGAAAAAGATCAAAACGCCCTCACTTTCTTTGCGGAACACTGACATAGGTTCAAGGAAAGTATTTCTTTGATTTGTTTTTTATTGATTGGCTAAAAAGAGTTTTTTTTTCTGGCATGCAAATCTCCATAAAAACTTTTCCTTGTTTTTTCTTTGATTTTATGAGGAGAAGTAGTAAAAGCTTCATTAATAGAACATCAATTATTTGGATTTCTCTATTATCAATAAAGGATATGTCCCAATATGGCCAAATGTCCAAAAGCTCAGTTCTCTAACTTTCTAAGCTCCGTTTTCGCGCCGCGATGGATGTAGAGATAATCAATTTGGTATTTGAATGGACACAAGTTCTCTTCATTCAACGAATAATGATAGAAAATGTGCTTCCATTTTGAAATTCTTCGACATAACGATTTCTCACATTTGCACACAGTGAAAGAATTGGATAACTCACTACTTTGCGCCTTTTCTTCGTAGAGAAATGGGTTCTACTCCTGCAAAATTCAAATTCCAGTTCTCATTGCAGTGCTCTCTCTAAAGATAGCAAACAGTGGACAAAAAAATGTCTGCCGCATCTGTAGGAGCCTCAAAATTGACCGAAATGACTTATCGGACCCAGTATTAAGTGGGTCAAAGTCGTGCTGTTTTTAGGCCTATCCTAAACTCATTCAGAATAAAGAGAGACAAACAATCTGAAAAGTGTTTATGCAGAATTTCTTCCTCTTTTCAGCAGTAATGTTTTTGTTCGGATTTCTTTGATGATCGCTTGAAAAACGTCAAAATCTTCAATCCATGTTTTTATCTACTCTGACTTTTGCTATTTTTGAAATTTTCGTTTCGGACTTTTGAAAACGCTTTGATAACAGTTAAATAGAGAACAAAATGCAGTGTAATATAATTTTTTGGCTTCGATAGCTGGCTTTTCGTATTCTCTAAGATTCATTTTGATTCTACCAAATTTGATAATTGTTTATCCCAAACCTCGTATCATCAGACGGCAAACAGCTTGAATGTCATTCAATGCGGCTTCTTCTCCTCTTTTTGACAAATGTTTTTTCTTTGAATCGGAAGGCCTTGAGGAGAAAATTGCCATAATGCTAGTTTTTTGATGCATCCCAAGCTGCACCCGAAAATTCAAAAATCAACATTTCTGCGAGATAGAAACTCATTTGTTTGTCGAAATTAGTGTTTAATCATAATCGATTTTTGGAAGTTCCAATTTGCGAAGATTTCATAGTGTTGGAAGATTTGTATATTTTCCGACATCGCAAATGTGAAGGCTTTTGGGAAACTTGTTTTTAAAAATATTGAGAGGCCATCTATCAATGCAAAAAATTGGGTTTTGAAGCATTCTGTTTACTCTATCCAAATATTGTAAAACTTTTTCATAGTCCAAAACGAAAATTTCAAAAAATAGCTAAAATCAGAATAAAATGCATCGGTTGGTAATTTTGGCAATTATTCGGAAGAACATTGAAAGAATTCAAACAAAAATATAACTGCTGAAAAGAGAAAGAAATTCTGCAGAGGACAATGCTTAGAGTTTTGTCTATTGTTATTCTGGATGATTTGAGAAGGTCTAGAAAACGGCAGGGTTTACCCACCTAATAGTTCTTATAATAAATATTGCAAATATCTCGTGATTTTGAAGATATAATTCTTCGGAATTACCGAATAGACCCTCATACTGCTTTAAAAACATAATAAATCATAAGTTCAACACACACTTTCTTCAATTTATCAAATTTAAATTTTGAACTTGAACTTTCGAAGCCGGTCTACAGGGTGCGCCAAAATTATTTGCGTCAACTTTGCAGGAGTGCCGCAAACAAACTACACATAGTTTTGATTCCAAGATTCATGTGGTAGAAAGCTGTAATTATCCTTTACAAATAGCGTTTTATGAGCTTAAGATGATTGCCATACTTTTGTGCAAATAATGAAGTTGTCGTACTATTACTTTGAAAAGCGCAAAAACTAATTTTTTATTAGTTATAATTCATTCTGTAACTGGAGATTCTTGAGACATTTTGAAGGGTTTTTAAGTCCACAGTGTAGAGGAGGCTTTGCGCTATCGAATCGCAGTACTTGGTCCGCCAACAATTATTTTTCCAAATATGGCAATAAAAAATACGCAAATGCCACCCGCGTGTCAGTGGCTGTTTTGTTTTCAAATCACATTTGTAAGCTATAGAAACATATCTTTACCGGAATCAATGTTATAGTGCTTCCACAAAGCTTCTAGATAAAAATACAGTTCTTCCCATTGCTGAAATTGACCTTCAACCTGATTTGGAGTCAATTTCTGCTTTTCTTTTGCTCATTCGTGCCCCTAAAATTTGCAGTTTTTGAGCATGTGGCAAACACATGACTTTGATTAAACGCCGATAATTTTCTTTCCAGACCATCCTAGATTTTGCGCTTATAGTATGTTGCAGCCAAAAACTTGCTCTATCATGTGGTATGTTCCTTGCATCACAGAAGCATTTTTTCATGAAGAGATAGAAAAATTCTCTGGAAAATACTTGCGTGTCGCGCGCAATTTAATCAGTAAGATATATTTTGTGGTTTTTCTGGAGCCACACTTGGAGATTCCAATTCATACTATAGCCTCTTAATGATAAATCACTACTAAAACAAAATAGCTTTTTGCCTATCGCTAATCTCGTCTTGCACGAGTTTTGCATTGCAGAATACACGCGCAAATAATACTGGCGCACCCTGTACAGTTGCCGATCTACTGTAATTATCATTCCCTCAGTTTGAACACTAGTACCTCCTTCATTCAAGATTTTAGCTCTATAAAATTTCGAAGCTATTGTCTTAGTTATTTTAGCTATTGTCTTAGTTATTTACAAAGTGAAAAATAAAACAATTTATAATTCATACGATCTTGTAAAGACGGTGAAATCTCCTATGGCAGCCATGCCTAGGAAATAATTTGTAGTCTTAACCAGCATTCTCAATATGCTGTTGTGAAAAAATTTTGAAGGACATGAAATGTATTTGATCGATGCATTTTCAATATCGATGACATCATTCGAAGAAAAATTGAGGTGCTGAAAGATTTCTAGAATTTGGGAAATTGCTAAGAGAAGTCATGCAATACGCCCTTTTGAAGAGAAAAGATGGATTCTCATGTTGCGTCACTTTACTTTCCTCAAAGCATATAACTAAGATGTGCAACAGCTCGACCAACAGATCTTCGAGATTTTCCATAACCATAATGTGTCGTAGGACTATTGGTATACTGCAGTAAGTTGATCACAAGCTTGCTACGAATATTGCTTTTGTCTACATAATTATTGTCCCAACAGATTACGGTAGATAAAGATAAGATATTGGAGTAGAGCTCGTGAGCTGAGCGCAGGGCTCGGCACGAGGTGGCTAGTTGAAAATGCAAAAAACGAAGTCCCCCTTGACTTTTGCGAATTTTCACGCAGTCCCCTTTGACCCTAGACCAGGGCTCGGCACGAGGTGGCGTCCCGAAATTACAAAAAATGAAGTCCCCTTTGACTTCAATAAAATTACGATATCCGCCACGAGATATTCGAAGAGAAAATACATGAAAAGGAACGGAACAAAGCAACAGCAGAAAAAAAACGAAAAAGAATCATCGAACACACGCGATGATACATATTCTCCGGAATGGCGGCATGATGTATCCATCGTGCAGCAATGCGCGCCTGGAGCAGCCTTTCCGCGGCCATTCAAAATTTTCAAGGGGCTATAACTAAGCGGGGAGAAGGGGGTTTGAGGCGGTTTAGGAACCAGTTTGTAGGGTTTGGGATGTAGATGAAAAGTATGTAAAGAAAGTAGAAAAATTATGTGAGGGAGGAAAAATTTATGACTTTTTCTTTCCTAAGCCACCTCAGGTGGCTATCCAGGTGGCTTGAAAGCCACCTAACTCCGAAAAAAGTTGAGCACGCCTTTAGTTCACATAATTTTTTCATAATTTTTCATACTTAGTTCTAACTCCCCATTGTCTATCTACACACCTATATTGGTGTCATTTCATCGTCACTTCGCTGTAAACAAACCTTTTGTTTATTTGCTAGCGGCATGCCGGCAGCGTGCCGGCCGCAAATCGAAAGACAACGTTATGCTCTTCCGCAAAAACGATATCCCCTTTGCTTTTTCCCCAAAAACGATATCCAGCTTGCTTGCTGAGCCACCTGTGCCGTGCCCTGGCTGAGCGGACTTTCTTCACTTGGGACAATATCTATTTTTGATTGAGAAACGATGCGACGCAAAAAAAACAGCGATTCTTATCTTCTGAAAGATCCTTTACGAAACAGATTCAAGTTTTACATGATTTCGAAATATCTAAATCTTACGGCTAAAAACGAGCCACTAGTACAACTATATAACAAGTATGTGGTGACTAGCTTTGAAAAGTTAGCGACCCCCCCTCCCCGCCCCATCTCTTTCCATTGAAGGTGCCGCATAAAGCGACCCAACTGGGATGAAAGTCTGCTTTTATTCAGTGATAGACCACAGTGGGCTGCTGATTGAAGCCTACCAGAATGAAAAATTGTGGTGGCGCACGATCATTTTCTGTCATTATTCATGCCATCCTGATAGATGCATCCTTGAGAAAAAATAGAATAAAATCATGCAAAATGACTTCTTCGCAGAATTTCTCGTGAGTCATGTGAGCCTTCTGATTAATAACTTCATTTTGCATTCCCTGCTCAAATTACTTATCATAAAAGGGTGCCGGATTATTCGATGGTGCCGAAGGGCCTACATAAAAAATGCGCGGGGGTAGAGCAACAGCGAAAAAAAGAAAGGCCATACGTCGTGATGGGGCGATTTGTCCACTGCAATGAGATATTCGTAGACAGTAAATATTGAAAAAGAACAGATTGGGACAAAAACCATGAAACCTGATCCTACACCTACATCTTTTGCGAAATTATACTTGCCATCATAATCAAAAGGAACAAAATCCTCTGCGAAGAGTTATATTACGGAAAAATTTGGTTCGGTAGTTCATCTGGCGATCGTTTCATCTTCCTACGTCAGCGCATCGGCTTACATTTTTGTTTCAAGTATGTCCTTCATCCATTATCTTTTCAAGTACTCGACCCGACTCGAGTTAAATTATTCGCGGTGCGAACTCCCAAAGCTGCGATGATTGTCTTTATTGACTAACGAACAAAACACAGAGATGAATTAAAGTCGAATTCGTAAAGACTTCATATTTTTGATTCAAATTTTATATATTCTTAAAGCTTAATGTTACGCAGAAAATGTTTGAGTCAGAGGAAACCGCAGCAGAATTTATTAGAATAACTTTAGAAAGTTTTGGAACAGCCTTCTACTCTTTCTGTTTTGCAAAGCATTTTGTAGGTTTCAAAGCTTATACATATTACTGACTGTTCTTGATTGCAAAGTGACTTTTTTATTTTCTCCTTTTTCTACAATCCTCTCCAAATATATCGCTTTACGAAGTATTTATTGGTGTCAGTTCCTCAGCTAGAAAGAGTTGATTATACCACCGCTCGGCACGAGGTGGCTTTCCGAATGCAAAAAGCGAAGTCCCCTTGACTTTCGCATCTAACGAAGTCGCCTTTAACATTTATCCGAAGTATCCGAATCGGCTCTAAAAACTGAAGTAGACTAAAAACCTAATTTGGATCCACAAAAACAATATCCATTTGCTCATAAGCCACTTCTGCCGAGCCTTAATTGTAACTCAAACACAAATCACTTATTGTCCTTCACTACTCCAAACTATTGACGAATGAATTTGCAAAGAATAAACTGGAACTTGAGCAATTTTCTTCTATGCTCTAAATAACATCTGTTCTGATAGAAAGCCGCTCAAATTTCATGAATTCCATGATTTTTTCTTCAACGGAATCAAAATCATTAAAACGATTGAGCTGGGAGAGAGCTATGTTTTTTTTTTCAAAAATAATCCGACACAATGTGCCAAACTACAGTAATACAAAATAGCAAACTTGCTTATAATAAAAATGGTAATATCTATGGCATTGTAATATTAGGTTGGTGCAAAAGTGATGCGCGTTTTTCTAGCTCTTGTTTCAGGACAACGTTTCTCCATCGAGCTTTCTCCTTCAGAAGAAATCTTATATACTTTTAAAGATCCTTTTATGGTCTATCTAATGATGGTTGAAAGGAGCTTTCAACCTCATTGAAAGTTGATAAAGCTTCATACAAACGCACTCGAAAGCAGAATTTCATTGCGCTTACTTTTCTGGCCAGAATTCAAGCGCGGATAAAGGTATTCTTTAGAAAAATTAGCTACTGTATGTAATAGAAATTGTTCTACATTATACGTACTTTACTATTTTCTTAGAAATAACCTAAATTGAGATTTCATCGCCTCAACATGAGTAGTGGTTTTGTCCATTCTGTGGCCCATAGCTTCCTTTGAAGAGGACAATCGCCAAAGTTTTGCTCATTTCTGTAAGCGTAAGGGTGGACAGTTTTTGCAGAAACGTGGAAGCTGTTCAGCACATAGAAAATCAAAAATCTCCTATTTTGGGATTTTGAGGCCTACGAAAAAATATCGAGAAAAGCGGACAATTTTGAATAAAATTGTTTCCTTTTTGCAAATCTTCTTTGTTCAAGCCCCTTTCGACTTTTTTAAACTACTGGCTTGCGGCTACAAGATAGGCTACTTGTCATACACACTAGCAAATCTTAAAGGGAGTTATGATCAGTTAAAAGCAGGGTTTTAGAAAAAAAAACTTTCGCTTATCAATCCATATTTTTGTGCCCCCTGGTGATATGAGCATAGGTGGATGTGCGCTGCATTGAAAATATTTGATGTCTCTGATGGTCTTTAGCGCACTGAAGAATTTGGAATTTTTAGAAAGTTATAGCACGTCGAAGTGAAAACTCGCAAAACGCGCACTACTTTTACACAACCTAATACAAAGACTTTTCGAGTTTCTCGAGTTCTGGCGTCAAAAATAGCGTGTAAAACTCGTGCGCTTGAGAGACATATTACGAATAGGAAAATATTTGAAACAGCGCAGTGCATCTGTCATTTACCACGATATTCTCGAAGCTCTCCTCACTTGCCCTTCGTCTTTTCCCCTCCCTTGCTCTTCCTTCACGCCGTAGCTGGACTAGACTGCTTCATGCAATCTTCCTGAGCTCCGAGATTCGCCTCAGCGCTTTCGAATAGAATCTCAGGGAAGCTTGATCTGATCAAAGGCTGCGAGTGTCATGCTCATTGCCTTCTCAATTGACAATTCTGTCAGTCGTGTAGACACCAAGACTTCCTGCGCTTTCTGGCCGGAAACTAACCCCGGCCAGAAACTACCGAGCTCACCCACCCGCACACATCTGTCTCTGTTCATCGCCACATTTCACTGGCAGCTGTACGACGAGCTCATCGTTCTCAGTCGTTTTTCCCCTTCGGAGACTTTTTTGGACTTAGAAGCTTTGGCGCTCTCATGACTTTATCGTCGCAAATCTGTTACTCGGCATTTTTTCAAAGTTTGCGAAGAAAAACGTAGTATCAGAAACAGATGATTCGAATGAATTATGGCAAAATCAAGGGGATAGTACTTTGCCAATAGCGCCAATACAAAAACAGTTCTCCTCTCACTTATCCACTTTAGCAGTGCTTCCCTTCTCTACTGACTAGATTTGAAGAACTACCCTCACACAATGAGGCTTTGCAAGACGAAAGAAGCATTTTTTATGTCTAAAAAAAGAAACGATATTTTCGTAGACAATCGCCTTGCAAGTATAGCAGAGCCGTTCCTTCTTAGACAATAACGTCATAATCGTCATGTTTAGCTAAAGTTTAGATAGAATTCTTTTTCTGTACTCTAGATCATAGCACTTGTAATTAGCTACAATACTTCCCTTGAGTTGTGAATTTGATAGAAATAATAAATGTGAAAGTACCTTATTTTTGTAAAAAAAAACAAGTTTTTGGAATCAACACCCTGCTTTATTAACACTATGCTTCACCAAACTTCCTCCCTACGAGCCGGTAAGGAATCACAGAAGCCAAGCTTGCTAACCTAATTTGTCCCTTGCTTAAGCTCAAAAAAGATTCTTAAGTAATAATGTAACAATGTGCGGCACACATCAAGCATGAGCCACCTACTTTGATTCAAATAATCGCCCTGTTATTTCATTGATTTCAAAAAAAATACTCAGTAACTGGAGAAAATATTAGGTTGTCCCAAAAGTAAACTCCTTTTTTGAATAATTCACGCTGTTTTTGCTTTACTGGTAGACTTGAGGTATCATTCGATAGAGCAGATCAAGCTCTACAAAAAGACAACCAAGGGTCCGCCTAAAGGGCCGGTCATACCGGTCAGCGATCCATCGCGTCGCTGACTTTCCCAAAGGACAAGTGTTACAAGGCCGGAGATAACTGCGTATCTGTGCTGGCTGTCCGGAGCGATGCATCGCGGGCTGTTTTCTACCCGGCCATACCGATTTGAGCGAAATCGCCGCGATCGTCGCTCATCCTAGCGAATTCGCGTCGCTCATATCAAATGCGCGACGCGATGGATCGCTAGGATTGGGGTCTCTTTCCAGGAAAGTTTTATATTTGTTCTTTACTTTCTTAAGCTGGTCTCGTGTCTAGGGATTGGAAACCATTTTAGTTTTGTCAAAGTGCATTGGTTTTCCGTGAAATGGAAACCTTTTAATTTATCAGCAATTGTCACTCACGCTAAATGCCTTGCACACTTCCCAAATTTGCCAGCTATCTGGTCTTCAACTGATGTGTGTTTCGTGGGTACGGCTCTACTATTAACCATTATAACGTTTCTTTGTGTTCTTTATTACCTCAGTGTCCTCATCACGGGCATGACTTTTGTTTGTCAACTCTCAGGAGCTAGTTGTACATATTCCGCGGCTAATCTGCACTGGATTCAGTGATTGTCAGATATTCATGACTTTTATATGAGAAGTTTATGCTGGTACAAAATTTGTTTCTCAGAAACGAGCGCTCTGCTGGAGCGGAGCGTGAGCGATTGGAGAAACTTTTTGAGAGGGCAGTTTTTGACGAAACAAATGAGAAGCAGATAAAAGTAATCAAGGATTTGTACAAGACAGCACAATGCACACATCGCCGCGGTGGTATGCCCCCTTATTCGAGCGATCAGCGATCCGTCGCGCGTTTTCGTCGCTAGTTCCCACCCAGTCGCGACGATCATCCATCGCGGCGATGGATCGCTGACCGGTATGACCGGCCCTTAAGTCGCATTCCATGTAAAGTTTGAAGCCAAAATCGAAAAATTTTTTGTCATCTGAAATTTCGATTTTCGCAAGGAAAAGCCCTACGGACCTCCAACTTGGTCATTATACAGTAGACACATAGTAGTACTCAAATATGCTTTTGCCGAATTTTTTCCGAGCATAAAAAGCGAGAAACAAAAATTGTTCAAAAATGACAAACTCCGCCCCAGCCCCTCTCACATATGTCTTGTATACTACAAGCCTTACTAAGTGCAATTTCAAAACCTTACCCGTGTATGTGCTCTTATAATGGAAAAAAACCAAGTTTTACGTTTCCGATTCGTTTAGTTTCCGGGGATAAAATCATCACAATTCATTTTTTCAAGGAGCCTCATGCTGTACCATTTTAATAATCTCAAATTCCGAAAAATTATGATCTTTGATGCGATTGTGGCTGAGGTGAGCCTGCCAAAATCCGATAGTTCTGTTGAAAAATATTTAAATTTAAAATTTTAAAAATATTTTTCAACAGAACTATCGGATTTTGGCAGGCCCACCTCAGCCACAATCGCATCAAAGATCATAATTTTTCGGAATTTGAGACCAAGTTTTACATCAAAAAAACCGAAAAAAGTGGCATTTTGGCATTTTAAAACCATCTTTTTCCTCAATTTTGAGCCCCGAGAAAAATCCGCCAATTACATTTTTGGTTACTACTATGTGTCTACTACAAAGACCAAGTTGGAAGTTCGTAAGAATTCTCTGGGAGGAGATCCGATTTTTAGGGTAGCTGAAAAATTTTGATTTTTGGCCCCATTTTGCCTTAATTACGACTTAGGTAGGTCCTTGGTGATGTTTTTGTAGAAATGCTCAAGAACTCCACATTGAATTCCACTTTTTGGGTCGATTTCTTGCAATTCCACTAGCACAGTTGCCTGATTATCTACCTAAGAATTCGCTGAATAAGTATTCAAATGCTGCAAAAAGTAGATTTGTCTTCCTTTCAAACTAATTATCAACAACAAATCTTTTCTCTATCATACAACTCTCTTCTCACCCCCCAATTTCTACTTCCTTCTCATAAATAGCTTACAATAGTACCATGTATCCCCATAAATAACGCATTAGGCCCTAAGCTTCGAATATTTTAGCACACCAGGGGCGTATCTCGGATTTCCGTTCGGGGGGAGGGGGGGGGGGGCGGGGGGAACAATAATTTCTTTTTGATAAAGGTGCGTGGCGTCAGTTATGCACTGCAAAATTTTTTTAGTATGATTCCTAATTTTGCGGGCTTAAAACCCCGAAATTTCAGAAGGAATTTGTTCCAAAAAATAAGTAACTTCCAAAAAATTCGCGGCCCATTCTCGGGGGGGGGGGGGAGGGGGAACCGCTCCCAAACTCGCTACGCCACTGTCGCACAAGCTTTTGCAAAATTCACCCAAGCCTTTTCACTTGCAGAAAATATAGCTAAATACTTTGGACATTGTGACAAGGTAAGAAGCATAGAAAAAAAGCGGTTTGAGGTTTTTTGAAACAAAATCCCGAAGTATTTCAGAAGATTTCAGAAAGACTTATGAACTCATCATTACACACGTCATGTTTTTTTGGAAGTGGCTAGCACTTCCTGAAGTACTTTTGATCCATTTTAATTAGTGTGTGCACGTCAATTACCCCTCGTCCTGAAAAAACTTCTGAATGAAAAACGGCAAAGGGATTCCCTTGGATTGACAGCTGCGTACATTGTCCATGTCTGGAACTTCCCCAAACCATAGAACGAACGAGTAAAATAAAGGGGACAAAGAATCGAATCTAAAGTGTTTCACTGCTTTCCCGTTTACTAATGAAAATTTGGAATCTGTAAAAATGCTTTGCACAATTTCATTTATCAAGCTTGAGTTGCACAACCTCAAAAATGTGGCCATTTTCTGGCCATTTTCATCTACGCACACGAATGTCTTGGATAATTGTTGCTCTGGACTGAATCTATGGTCTCAGCCTAAGCACTGGAGGCTTAATGTAGACATTCCATTGTTTTTTTTATTCCTCTGATCCACTTTTTTCCATATAAGCATCGTCTCTGATAATTGATGCAGTTTTCCACTACACAAATTCCCCGATTTCTTCCAATTTTTTGTCAAGGCCTCGTTCACAGTAGCGCTAAATGCTGAAAGTATTGGGTGGGTCCGAAAGTTTGTGCCGTTTTAAGACCTATCCTCAAATCATTCAGAATAAAGAAAGACAGACATTCTAAGCACTGTTCTATGCATAAAATTTCTTTCTCTTTTCAGCTGCTCGAATTCCTTCAATCTTTTTTCGAATAATGCCTAATTACCCACCGATGCACTTTATTCTGATTTTAGCTATTTTTTGAAATTTTCGTTTTGGACTTTTGAAAAAGTTTTACAACATTTGGGTAGAGTAAACAGAATGCTACAAAACCCTATTCTTTTAGCTTTGATAGTGGCTTTTCAGTATTTTCAAATTTTTTAAAAGTCCTCACGTTTGCGAAGTCGTAAAATATACGAACGCCTCAAACACTAAAATCTTCGCAAATTGGAACTTCCAAGAATTGATTATGATTAAACACTAATTTTTAACAAAAAAATGGGTTTCTACCGCCTGGAAATTTTGGGTTGTGAAATTTTCGGGTGCAGCTTGGAACGCATCAAGAAACTACAGTAATGGCGATTTTCTCCTCGAAGACTGTAAAAATAAAAAAAAAACATCTGTCAAAAAGAAGAGAAGAAGCTGCATCGACACTCTAGCTATTTGCCTACATCGGCACTCTAGCTATTTGCCGTCTGATCTACGAGGCTTGGGATAAACAAATGCTAATTTTGGTACCATCAAAACGATAATTTTTAAGAAATTTGAAAAGGCAACAATCAATGCCAAAAATTTGTATTACATTATATTTTGTTTTCTCTATCTGATGTTATCAAAGCTTTTCCAAAAGTCCAAACCGAAAGTTTCAAAAATAGCTAAATTTAGGGTAAAATGCATGGGTTGGAGACTGTGGGGATTAGGAAGGAACATAGAAGAAATCCGAGCAAGACATTACTGCTAAAAAGAGAAAGAAATTCTGCATAGAACAATGCTTAGAGCGCTTATCTATCGTTATCCTAAATGATTTGGGGATAGGCCTAAAAAAGGCACAAACTCTCGGACCCACTTAATATTAACCGTCATCCTAGAGTAGTAAAGACAGAAAGAGATCGGTGATTAGTTCCATGTGTAAATCCAAGTTGCAGCCAGCTCTACATAACAGTACCTGTCTGCAAAAGGAAGAGAGATATCAACGATCGAATAATACGTAAATACTATTGGCATACCCGTAGAGTCAAGCATACCTGGAAGAAAAGAAAATTTTCTGCAGTACCCACAAGGTTCAATGAAATAAGGTCCCCATTTACGTAACAATCTTCCATTACGCTATCTAGCTATTCTTTGCTCGAAAGCTACCAAGAATCTATGCGCGACTACATTGCCGAGAATTTGATAGAATAATTAATGTCGATCGGATGCTTCACACATACTTCTTGCATGTATATAGGAAACTTGAGCGAGATCTACGCGATATTGGTATTGAAGCATCTCAAGGGCACCGTCCACCTAAATTAGGGTAATGAAATTTTGATTCTATATGATAGTGGAGTCCTTTCACTAAGCAGTAACCTAGGCCTCGCTGCTAAAGATAAATTTCGAAGTGAGAACGCTCCTAAAGGTAAAAGCGGCCAGGCCGGCCCCGTTTATCAACGTGGCCTGACGAAATTGAGCTTCAGAGTAGACAAAAATGTCTTCGACGATCATAATGAAGGGTGGATTTATGTTGTTCTGGATACATTAGAGTCCAAGCTTGGAACTCGTTATCTTCAGACCACCCACGTTGATGGGCGGAGCCAGCATAGCCGCTTCTATCTTCTGCCGCGGTTTTCTGTCTGTGCATTTCGTTTTTTTTGCAGCGAGGCTTGGGTGACTGACTTAGTTAAGGAGCCCCGTTATCAAGTAGCATCAAAAACCCATCACTCAATTTGTGTGAACTATGCCTCTTTATAATTATCCTTTCAGCAGTCGACAGCTAGCAAAGATTGTACCGAATTCAAGGTTACAAGGAATGTTTAGTCGAAGTGGCTTTTCTAGATGGGACGTACACCATATTAAAGGGCATAAATTACTGATTCCAAATCTGCCTTCCTTATCTGCAGAGCATTTATGGACGAGGAGTTATGAGCGCTTATTGGGGAAAAAAATTGAATGTGCAAGTAGGGCAAAAATAGCCATAATACTTACTGTAGCTCTTCAATGGAGCCGTGATAATCATCAGAGCACTTTATTTGAATCAGACTCTTAAATAAAAAAATATACCACACTTGGTTGCATTATTTGAGGGCTGATAAGATTTTAGCAACTCAATATTTCCAAAATGCACGTTCAATTTCTGGCTTCAAAAAATGCTCATAACTTCCCATGCATGAATGCTCTGCACATAAGGAAGACAGATTTGAAGTCAGCGTTTTATGTCCTTTTATATGGTATACATTTCATTTAGAAAGGCCACTTCGACTTAAACACTTCCCTTGCTAGATGAACGAGTGATCAATTAAAATCTGTTGCAGTGCGAATAGTCAGTCCTCTCCGCCTTTATTCACGGCAGTTTTGTTCATGGATCAGTTTGCACCAAAAATTTCTTCACTCTACCTCTTTAAGAGAACAAGAGGTTTCAAAGTATCATTATGCTGCATACTCTCTCTTCAACTCCCATAAATCCTAAAGGGAAACAAACCGAGCAAGAAATATGCCCAGAGAATATATCTAATCCTTAAATTATGTAGTCAGTTTACAGCTACAATTACAACTACAATTACATTACTGGTTGCGCGTACCTTTGTCATAGAATATAAGAGCTAACTTATCGTTAGGATCTTCATATGTTGCCTCCAGGCCTTCTCTGGAAGCAAAATGACGTTTCTGGACGAAACAGCATTATAAATAGTCATGCAAATCCGATTGATGTCATTATGGTTGTCCCAAAAGTATGTATACACTGCTAATTGTTCAACCCTCTCGCCTCCATGTGTTTGTGACATTTAAGTATCATTTGTAGGGGTGACCTTGAAGAAAATTGACCGCTCCTCTATTTTGGAATTACGGTAGGAACTTCCAGCACATTCATCACTTCAAAAAATTTCCCAGAAACCTAGAAACTTCTGTTGAGATATCCTAAGCACTCTGCTTTAATCAGCTGACTGTGCATAAGGTCTAAGGCCTCGGGCAGAGTTCATGGATTTCATCGGCGATTGATCGCGACAAGACAACTGTAACAGTATCACTGCATGTCGATCTTCATGCATTTCGGTTGTGATAGTTTGTCAAAATGTAATCGTAATACCACAGCCGAAATTCAAGAAGATCGGCATGCAATGAACTCGTAACACTTGTCCTGTAGCTTCAAATCACGACGGTGAAATCGCGTGAACTCTGCCCGAGGCTTAAGGAAGTGTGATTCAGTGAGTAAAGCGAATGTTCAGTCCTGGCATTTGAATAATAAATGACTCTGATGATGAAAAAATAGCTTGTAAGCTCCATAAAAATCCTCCAGTGCTCAAAGCGGTTGATGATCATTTTTTGATGTATTATAGATCTAGACTGTAGCCAGTTCCGCAAAACGAATGCCAAAGGTCCACGAGATATTGAGATGAGAGAGTTATCAACGACAAACAACTTCATGTCATAATCTTCCCATCTTATATATAAAGCTGAATGTCTGTTTGTCTGTCTGTCTGTCTGTCTGTCTGTCTGTATGTCTGTGTGTACGTATTTGTATTTGTATTTATTACATAGGATAATAACCTATGTTAACAATGTAAGCAAACAACAACAAAAAAAACACCAAAAAAACAACAACTATTAATCACTCGGTATAAAAAGGGAAGCTTCGGTAAAACAGAATAAAAAGGCGACAAGATTTCAAGAGGATTCAGAGGAAGAAAATAGGTAGTTCACGAGGACAGATTTGAAGCGAGAAAGCTTCACAGGAAGCATTTTCATTCTTATGAGTTTATCAAGGTCGCGGCTAACTCTATTGACAAAGAAATTTCTCCTTACATTCCTCCTTGTTCGCACGAGAACGATTTTATTAGGATCACCTCTAGTTATTGAGTTCCTGCGCGCAAAAAAGTCGCTTGAATTCAGTTGACAGCCTCCAAATAATATCTTGTGTGCCATAATGAGATCAAACTTTTTCCTTCTTCTTTCTAAGCTTTCCAAACCAAACTTTCTATTACGAAGCCTGAATCCCGGAAGTTGACTATACACGAATCCTGATTTCCGTATCATTAACTTTCTGGTAAAGCTATTCTGGACTCTCTCTAGTGCGTGGCTGGCGATATGTGTAGTGGGATTAAATATAACCGTACCATATTCGAGTAAGGGCCTAACATATACCTTGTAAGCCCATGGGAATTTTCTATGCGGAACATACGGCGGAGCCGGGTAAGCCAGCTAGTTAGAGCATACTTTTGAATTTGCTCACAGAAAATATTTTTTTTAGCTTGTGCTCTGACTATTAGCACCCAAGTCGTAACAGAAATCGTCGTTTTTCTACTATCGCTATATATGGAAGTGCGCTATTGCGTATTCAAAAAACTTTTCGATTTGCTTACGATATGTCACTCAGGGTGTAATGAATCAGCATATGAGTAACTTACTGCCAAAATCAGAACGTGCGACTGCCATTTCAGGCTTCCATCACTCAGAAAGTGCGCCTCGTCGAGCTAAGTTAAATGATGCTTTCATATTCAAAATTCATCCACTCTATAGCAAGATATGGTGGTGCAACTGAAGTTTGGCGAACTCAGCGGTTGCTGCGGCTATTTCTTACAAATTACGAGCGGTTTTGTATAGCCCTCGCGATCCGGAGGCAAAGCACGCGCCACTTCTGTGATTGTGTAATAGGAGATAGGACCCGTCTTTTTAATATTCCTTCAGGCCTGGACATACCTGGCATACCTCATGCGATTTTAGTCGCGATACGATTTGGCACTACAGTTGTTCAACTCATCGTAAGGGATTTTTGTATGTACGGAAAATAAAGCATTTTATCAACGTGCGAAAGTTAACATGCTAAGCGTTTGGGGTCTGTCAGTTTTGGATTTGAAGATATCTGGCAAGTTGCCAGATCGCGTGGCGACTAAAATCGCGTGGGGTATGCCCCTCAGACTCTGCGGCAGTTCCTTGCGCGCGCAGATGTAGCGCACATTTTTGGTGCTTCGTGCGCGATTCTAGCTAACGTTTCGGCTTGGTCGCTAGTGGGACGATTGCGATGTTTTGAGCAAGGAAGACTTCCTTTCCGAATTCCTACAAAGTTTGTGCTAAACCCTGAGCATATTTGGATTCAACAAATAACTTAGAGCTTCATGAGAAGTTTGACTCAACATCTAGGCGTTGTAAGTCACCAAATTTTCAACTATATGAGCCTTGCCATAAATCATGCGAACCAAATGTCGAATATTAATAGATCATTCGTATGATGTGGTATCGGCTTTCCATGATGCTTGAACTATTACTGTGAACTGCTTAGACAATTCACCGGAAATTCCGCAAAACAAGCAAAATTTGCAGCGGCTCCGCAGGACTTTTACTACTACAAAAGTGGAAACGTTGAAAATGGAAACTTCCCCAGAATCCTCATGCCAGAGTGGAAACGGGAACGTCCGCAGGACTTCGTTACAAAACGCTGCGGAAGCTCCGAGAAACCAGCAATTCCGCAGCACTTTGACCTGCCAGTACTTCCGCAAGTTTTTGAATGCGATGTGTCTTACGATGTTATCTCGCCAGCAGGTAGATGCATTTCGAACATGTCAACAGTAGTGCAGAGGGTAGTAAGTCATGCGGTCAATAGAGCAAGGTTCGAATCTCGCTTTGTGTTGACTTTTGCTGTGTAATTAACATTTTTCGGAACCTCCGCAGCACTTCATCTGGGAACTTCCGCAGCGCGTTTGCGGTACTTCCGCAGGTGACCCAGCAGAACTTTCTCAAACGTTTTGCGGAAGTTTCGATCACTTGTCTGAAAAGTTTGTTATGAAAACACGTATGGATTCTGATGTTGTGTAAATGATATTTGCTTTGCTGAGCCTTTTGAGCTAATAGTGTCCACATAACAAGAGCTGCCAAAACCACACATTATGCATAATGATTATAGAAATTCATCAAAACGTCTTTCAAAAGCGGCTTTGTGACATTCAATTTCAATTTGCTTCAATCTGCGCATATAAATCCCTAGCATTCTTAGAGATAAAACCAACTATCGCTGATCCACTTCCCACTGAAGATCTCCTTTCGCTGTTTGCACATATTCTTTGGGTGGGCTCGAAAAAGCGATATGTGCTAATGCAGCGCTGCACTTTGAGATAAATTTTTTTTTCAAAGGACACAAGGACCTCTGCTCCCGTTTCCCTCCTTCCTTTTCCCTCCTTCTCGCAGAAAGGACATCAAAGGTCGTATCATTGTCGGAACACAGAGATTCCATTGAAAAAAATTGCTTTCAAACTGCTTTCTCAACAGCGTTTTTGTTTCCCAAAATTTACTTGTTTCCCATTTCTTCATAATTATACGCAACTTTTCTTAACTTATGGATTCTGCTTTTCCCATCACTCTTTTTGAAGTTTGAAGGTACAGCAATGTGCCGTAATGTTTAATGTTTGTGTTTAATGTGTTTAATTTTAATTTTATAACAATTTTATAATCCTTATCTTGTATTGTTGTTTCTATTTGTGTCCCTTTCTCCTTCCACCTAACAATAAGAGAAAGTTGACTTATACAAAGGAAATGCTCCAGAAATGATTCCTCATCTCCTGGCTTCCGCGGTTTAATTGTAGAAAAAGTGTGTATGACACAATTCCATGCGTTTCCGCTACATTTTCGTCTATATATATCTGCCAAAGTATATGTATGATGTCATATTCAAAACACGCAATTTTACAAAAAAAAAAGCTCTCTCCCCTCCTATTACCTACAACTTTTATGACTTCAAGAAGATTTCATATTTGCTAGTTTTCGGTTTAATTGTAAGACTCAACGAAGATACCGTTTTGGAATACACTAAGATCATTCTTTCTTTTTAAGTATCTATGAATGCAAAAGCATTCATTTGGTCTAGAATATGAGTGAGTACGAAGTCCATGATATACATGGATGATACCAGTGGCGGAACGAAGGGGGGAGGGGAGAGAGAACGGGGGAAGGACTTGGAGCATCCCTAAAAGTCACTTACATAAGTTATAAAAACGCTAAAGTGACTGTACTTGTGGATAACTGGAATAAGGAATTTTTCAAAAATTCGAATCATTTTCACCACGCCCTTTTTCCAAAAATCCTCAAGTAAAATTCTAGGCCTACTAAAACTTCGAAACAACAAAAGAAATTTTCGGAGGCAGTTATTTATCTAATTATTCTCTTATTCCCGGTTTTTGCATTCACGATGAGGCCCCGCAAATGTAATGGAGCGAAGCGATCTGTGCTGCAGTAATAATATATATAGTGAAATATCTATCGGTTTTACTGCAAAAATTTTGAAGAGCAGGATATTTACCATACGCCTCTTCCCCCCCCCTCGCCCCCCAGATAGAACTCGTCGGACATACTAATGGATACCTTATGAACATGCTTCCGCATCATTATAAGTGAAAGCTTAGCTACCAAAAGTCCATTCAAGATTAACTTTTATAAGGAATGACGACCTTGTGGTATAAAAGCATGCATTAGAGATCTTCGGCAATATCCCATGTTTCCCATAGACCCATGTTTCCACGTAAATGTCAACAAGTCCTTGTAAAACATTCGTTTTTACTTTTTTTGCCTTGATCAAGTTAAAATCATGGTGATAAGATGATAAAATTTGGTTTCCTACTGATGCAAAGGCATGTTTCATCTAGACATGCTCGATCCTTTCAAACTTTTCCAAATTTCGCTAACAAGCTAAGGGACTGTTTTTGTAGAGTCTGCACAAATCAGCAATTTTCTCTAGATCATAAGCCTTTGTGCTCTTCTTCCTTATTCATTTCCATCTCGCCATTACTCCAGAAAAAAAACTGAGGGATATGATTTAGGATAGCAGTCCATCAGAAATGCTAATGTAATCTCTTCTCATTGAATAAGTAAGGACTCAGACTACGACAACGCTGCACTGCGCTCAAAACTCACGGAAAACAAATAGTATTCAGGTGGGCCCGAAAGTTCGCGACGTTTTTAGACCTAGCCTCAAATCAATCAGAATAAAGATAGACAAACACTCTGAAAAGCATTCTATGCAAAACTTCTTCCTCTTTTCAGCAGTACTGTTTCTGCTTGGATTTCTTCAATGTTCGCTTGATTCGTCAAAATCTTCAACCATGGTTTTATCTAACTTTTGCTATTTCTTAAATTTTCGTTCTGGACTTTTGGAGATGCTCCAGTAATAGTTGACAGAGTAAACAAAATGCAATGCAATACAATTTTTTGGCATCCTGCCTTTTCGAATTTTACAAAATTATCGTTTCAATGCTATCAAATTTGATATTTGTTTATCCCAAATCTCGTAGAACATCAGATGGCAAACAGCTAGGGTTTCATTCGATACAATTTCTTCTCCTTTCGACAGACGCTTTTTCTTTCTGATTCGTAAGGGCCTTGTGGAAAAAATGCCATAATTTAAGTTTTCTGATGCCTCCCAGGCTGGACCCGAAAATGTCAAAAATCAACGTTTTGGAGCGGTAGAGACTCATTTGTCTTCTAAAATTAGTGTTTAACCACAATTAATTTATGAAAGTTCCAATTTGCGAAGATTTCACAGTGTTCGAAGCGTTTGTATAATTTACGACTTTGCAAATGTGAAGACTTTGAGAGAACTGGTTTCAAAATACTGAAAAGCCAGCTATCCATACCAAAAATTGATTTTTTTTAGCATTTTGCTTACTCTATCCAACTGCTATCATAGCTTTTTCAAAAGTCCAAAACGAAAATTTCAAAAAAAAAGCTGAAGTTGAGTTACGTCAAATGCATGGGTTGGAGATTGTGGCGATTATTCAAAAGACCATTGAAGGAATCCGAACAAATCTATCGTTATTCTGAAAAAAATTTAGGTCTAAAAAACGGCATGAACTTTCGGACCCACCTGATACTTAGAATGTTTGTCTATCGTTATTCTGAATGATTTGAATTTAGGTCTAAAAAATGGCATGAACTTTCGGACCCACCTAATATTTTAGCCATTACGAAAGCTTTGTCTAAATTCAAACTATTAGGCTGGTGCAAAACTAATGCGCGTTTTTCTGGCCTTGGATTTGGGATAACCTTTTCCCATCAAACTTCCTTCTTCGGAGAAGGTTTAGCATACTATCAAAAAGACCTTTTTATGGTCTACCCAATGGTTGAAACAGGCTTCTATCCTCATTCATTAAAAATGTACGGAGCTTTACACAATCGTAATCAAAATTAGGATTTCACTGCATTTCTTTTCTGACCAGAACTCAAGCGCGAATGAATGCATTTTCTGAAAGTTCAGCTACTGTATGTAATGGAAATTGTCAACATTGTGCACACTTTCTCAGGCAACGGATAGGACCCCTCCGCCGGAGAAATGGCGGGGTCCGGCGTTTCCCCAGCGGTGGGTCTCCCATTTGTCCGGCGGAGCCCTCCCATTTCTGCTCCGGATACCTCCCATTTTCTGCTCCGGATACCTCCCATTTTCTGCTTCGGATACCTCCCATTTCTGCTCCGGATACCTCCCATTTTCTGCTCCGGATACCTCCTATTTTCTGCTTCGGATACCTCCCATTTCTGCTCCGGATACCTCCCATTTTCTGCTCCGGAGACCTCCCATTTTCTGCTCCGGAGACCTCCCATTTTCTGCTCCGGAGACCTCCCATTTTCTGCTCCGAAGACCTCCCATTTTCTGCTCCGGATACCTCCCATTTTCTGCTCCGGAGGTCTCCCATTTCTGCTCCGGACCCCTCCGATTTTCTCCGGCGCGGCTCTTCCAAATCTGGCGGACTCGCGCCGGGCAAATTTCTCCGGCGCGAGTCCGCCAAATCTGGCAGAGTCGCGCCGGAGAAATGGCGGACCTTCGCAGCAGGGCCGGAGAAGCCTCCCACTTGCCTGCCAGTGATGTCATCACCGCGACGGATCGCCCATTTGCCCCTCTCTCATTGGTCAACTGGGTCCGGCGCGACTCTGGCAGATTCGGACTGTCCGGCGGAGGGGTCCGGTCGATTGTCTGAGTTAGTATTCTCTCAGAAATTACCTAAACTGCGATATCGGCGCCTCAACATGGGTGATGGTCACTTTGGTCATTCTGTGGCCCACAACTTTCTTTTGAAGAAGGCAATCGCCAAAGCTTTGCACATTTTTGTAAGCGTAAGAGTATACCTCCTGCTGACAGTTTTTGCAAAAAATTTTAGCTGTTCAGTACGCAGAAAATCAAAAATTTCATATCTTGGGACCTTGAGGCCTACGAAAAAATATTGAAAAGCTGACAATTTTAGATTTTGATTTTCTTCTTCTTATGAAATCTCTTTGTTTATGCTCTTTTCATATCTTTTTGCACTACTGCTTGCGGCTAAAAGATAGGCTAATCGTTTATACTAACAAATTTTGAACGGAGTTCTGATCAGTTAGAAATGAGGTTTCAAAAAAACTTTTTTGCTCATCAATTAGTATTTTTCTTCCCGTTTGTGATATAAGCATAGCTGAATGTGCGCTATCTTGCCGAAAATTTGCTGTCTCTAATGGTCTTTATTATCGCCAAACCAAAAAATTCATATTATTCAGAAAGTTATAGCGCGTCTAAGTTAGAACTCGCGAAATGCGCATTACTTTTGCACCAACCTAATACAAAAGTAACTACTACACTTATTTTCTCGCATCTTGGATTTGTCTGCCACTGCCTGTTGTCATCGTCAGTTGTTCATGCAAAATAACCTTTCAAAATTTTAAGTACAAGGTATTATATAAGCATCACTTTGACAATCTTCAACGTTATAGTAAAATTTCTGGAAGAGCCGTCAAACAAAGGAAAAATATAGCCTAATCAATTTTTTATTTGTGATTACTGGATTTCCAAAAGAGATTTCGATTCAGTAAGGTAACGACATGCTATTTGAGCCATCAAATGATGATTTCAAAGAACCACATCCAGACAAGAAATGTTCTATCAGGGAAGTCCCGCACATAAATTTTAGCAATTCCGAGACGACTGAACTGTTTTTCTTTCAAAAGAACACCCAAGCAGATCTGAATAATCTCGAAATGCATTTTATTTCTTTGCTTCGACTAAGTATCGGTTTCGTTTTGACGAATGAGGCTATAAATCTCCTCTTTCTTTCTTATTTCTCAAGCTTTGTTCCGCTTGCTGCTAGAGCTTCATTTTACTTCTTAATGTTTCTTATTGTCAACATTGGCAAAACACAACTATGCGATGTTTCAAATTGTTCATTTTGGAAGTTGTGAGTTAGTATCTCATTCGTTAACGGTTGAGAATCATTGTAAAATATTGACGAGAAAAAGAACAAGCTATGTTGTCCTGAATTCAAGAATTTAGATGCGCCGAGAAGATTGAGGAACTGCAGTTGAAAAAAAGCGTAGAAAATCTCAAAAGGCCACTAATTTGCTAAGAAATGCTGCGTGTAGTCGTTCATTTTTACATAAGTGCAAGCCGCTTTCCTTCCTTTTGAATAAAGCTACATTGAATGTGATATGGAAAGTCACCACCATAAAAGGCAGGACTGCAAAATTACGCAAATCCTTGTAAATAACTCCTGTAATTCTTTTGCCATGCCAAGCTTTAAAAACTATCCGTTTTGTTCCAAGAATGGAATCTTGATTGACCCAAGAATGGAGTGTTGATTGACTAGAGACACCTTGTATAGGTAAATCATTCGATATGACATTTTTTTCTATTTTGAAATCTACGAAAATGTACTCCACAAATAAGGTTGTTCTCTCCAGTTGCAGACATCTCATGGATCCCAGAAGTTCACGTTTTTATTACAGTATCCGAATTTCACAATTTCGGTTCACAGTTGAATTTTCTATTTAACTCTTATGAGCCTGAATACACCCAAGGAGATAGGTAATATGTAGACAACCTGCTACTTTTATTTCAGAATTTCCCGTCCTACCTAAAAAAATTTTAGAGGCCTTTTTTGCATCTCATCTGTAAAACAGTACGCGCTCTAGAAAGCAAATATGGCATGGAAACCGAAAAGAAAATCGTTAGCGAAAGCAAAAAATTGGATTTCATATTGACAATATCTGAAACTCTGGTATTTGTTCAGTTTGAAGACTGGGAAATCATAATAGAACCTTTGCAAAGTGATAGTCATACAAGGTCTGAATTTGAGAAATTTTGTGACAAACTAAACTCTTTTTCAATTTACCCGCCTTTCGCCCACTTGCTTACAAGTGAGTTTAGTTTGCTCTCAGTTGGATAAATAGAGAAAGTATAGGAAACCTGCGATTTTGCAGTTAACACATCATAGCTTTCCGAATGAAAAATCAGAGAGAGAACATTTTTGTAAAGAAGGGAACACGACAAGTAAAAAGCAACAAGGGGAAATTATTGAATTAACACCACACCGATGGTCCAAGCAAACCATAGTTTTGCGGCTATAGATTATACGATGTGGGCGAGGAAAGTGGAAAACGATACTTACTTGATTCTGGAGCGGTCTCAATCACTCGAAATCATGTTCCTTCCAATATGATTGATTGTCTGCTTGAGTGGGCTTGGGAATCACACGCTAAGCACTGAAATATGAAGACCTCCAATCCTGCGCAAGTCTACAAATGTGATGTCCACACAAATTTTTTGGATACATACACTCCTTGAATAAAACGAAAGCGGTTGGTCTCCCATTCATTCCTTCTTTTAGACGGAGTTCTGATTTCTAAACTCCTATTCCGGGATTTCCTAGTAAAGAAAGACTGCCTAGATTGATTCAAAGAAGAATATAAAAAGTTGTAAAACTCATATTTTAGACTTCATCTTGCGGGCATACTTCATGTTGTAAAGTAAGAAGGAAATTGTCTGACTTGCTTATTTCTGTTGTGTTATCCTTCAAAAATATTTTATTCTTGTTTTGGTTGATCTAGAACAAAAATAAAAAATCGCAATTTATATGAACGCATATCTTGCAGTATATTATACTTCTGATTCTAGAAGTTTTTGTGAAACTGTAATTGCATACTTTATTTGTACAGTGTGAATGGAAATCTTGAGCAATTAAATAGAAGATTATTTTGTTTCAATGTCATATGTGTTTTGGCCAGAATGTCTTCGAGCAGTGAATGGTGATCGGAAGGTCTCGACTAAGCCTTGTTCAAAAGATAACAGCACGAATTTGTGGCCGATGAACAAGACTGCCCAAAAGGTACTCTCTCCAGGCAGAAGAGACATAATGAATACGATCTGGGCGAAAATTCAGTGAGTTTTGGCCACGAATGAATTTTGTATCCGAAGCTTAATTATAGCTTCCAAACCAATTCCCATATTCAAAACCCAGGTATCGATTTGACAAACAATTACTAAGCTACAATCAAACAACTTCACAATAATTTTGTACCACAAATTCATCCAGTAAATTATAATATGCCACGGCATTATCCTTAAGATTTTTCCCATTCATGCACCATTCTTTTCGGTGTCGTTTTCATCTGCTAAACAGCACTGACACATCTTGACTGACCCCTGACTAGCCGTTAACGTCAACATCGATCCAATAAAACTTGAACACATGCGGCAGGGACAATAACGCAGCCAAAAACCTAGCTGATGTGGGAAAAAAGTCTTAAAGAGAAGCATATGTTTGGGTGAGCTTACGCGGAAAGCACATATTGAACAGAATGAGATGTGCATTGCTAAACTATTCTATTGTAGTCGTCTGTCAGTTTTAATAGTGTTGCATGGTAACTTTGCAGTCTCTGCGATCCTTCCTTGGGGGGGGGGGGATGCTCCGATTTCTATTTCGTATTTCCTAGTTTTAATTCATATTCATGTCTATAGCAAACTTTCAAAAGTCTGAACATATCTGCCTTAATAATTCTCATTTTCTCCGCACAAACATCTCAGTGACAGCAAATCACCTGCCAATAAAACGAAACCAAATATCTAAAAATCTTGCTACCTATCACATTCCCAGTCACTTTCTTTGACGTCAATTCTCATTCGCACTATTTTTATAGCTCCTCCTACTCAATGAAAATCAGTCAATATCACTATTTTCAGCAAAATTCTGCGATACATGCACTTATTCTTAACACTGGTACTGTTGCCAGTGCAAACATATCAGCAAGGCGAGAAATCTGGCGCTTTTATAATGAGTCAGGCAAGTCTACCAAGCCTTCTTCTTCAGTGCTGTAACTTATATGTAAATCAAGGTTCTTAGAATTGCTGGTTACGTTTTTTCATGTTTCAAGCCTTCTTCATATTTTTCATGGTGTGATCTACATGTTTAAGAGAACATCTTATCTTCCAGCACAAAGCAGAAAACCAGCGACCATTAGACCCCATAGACAACATGGAGTATTATATGGATGACGCAGAAGAGGACGAGGTAAACAATGATGTAAAAAAGGCAACACTTTTACCCCACCGCGATTTGCTCAGATAGTGTCCTGGCAGATTTCAAATACTCTTATTCGTTTGTTATGTACACAGTGATACATTTTCTTTCTTGCTAGCAAAAACCTATTGCCCAACTCCGGTCTACTAATGAATTTGTAAAGCAAGAAAAATACTATTGGATACAAATGTGTTGGCGCGATACCGTATCCAAAGCATCTTCGGAAGGACTCAACAAACGCCCCCATTTTTATGGAGGCCTTGCCATATTTTTGCGCTATTTGTATTTCACTGATGTTGTAAGGAGTTTCTTTGATCGCTCAGGGCCAAAATCTTTTCTGACATTCAAGTTGAGGAGAAGTTATAATTTATATCATAAGTGGTCGTACCGTGTCTTCAACACCAACTTCCACGAACGGTTATCGCGAGACTTATGGGTGGTCAATATTCGAAAGATTTTCCATCGACCTCAATATTGCTGAGTGTATTCTGTGTAAAAGTCGCTACAAATCTCGCTAAAATGATGTCCGCAGGAGGGCGCGCGCTCATGTCTAGTGTAATAAGCTTGTAACGCTTGAAGACAATGCTTTCAACCGCTCGCGCGTGTTTAAAGACCGCGTAAAGTAACATTTTACTCAACCTATACTGGGAGAGGACTATACCTCGCCAAAAAGGGAGGTTTCGCGCGCATCTGCACAAATAGGCACCTCAAATGAACGCTAACGGGCGTATTTTGTTGAGATTCCTCCCGGGAGCTCCCCTTTTGGCGACATATAACCCTCACCCGCCTATACGCAGTCTGCACCTCGCGTAGAAATCGAGGGCAGCGAGGTTAGATGTTTGCTGAATTAGGATCCCCTATTATTTTACGCCGAAATCCGATTGATACAAATTTGCCCGGACGCTGCGTTTGAGGCCTCTTGATTCTATTTTCGAGGTTTCAGGATGACATACAAAAAAGTGGTGGCCGTCGTCACAGTCAACATGGACGACATGGCGCACCCATACGCCCTTCGATGAAAGATGAAGGTGGTGGTGGTGGTAGCGATGGCGGAAATCTAGGCAGTGGACTCTTCACTCAAGGGTATGCAAGTTTGACTAGTAGCTAGAATGATGTAGTCTTACGCCCATTCGATGACAAGACAAACGTTTAGAATGCTATCGTTTGCTCTTCGACCCTCAGCTTCGCTATAAGTAGCTAATTACATCATTTGTTAATTTTTGCGCAATTGACAAAGTAGTGACCTTTGCTTCTCCGCTATAATTAGCATCTTTCATAACCATCATTCTTTTCCCAGTGATAGACCGTTCCATAAGTTCGTAGCGTTTTTGGTTTTGTTGTCTCTCATTAAATGGGCTGACTTACAACAAGGTACCTACACCGCTTGAAGAAACTTCTTTTGTGTGCATATCAGGAGAAACTGCCTTTTCTATGGAACATGTGAAGCTCTCATCTTCAATAGAAAAAGCTGTGGGAAATTCCCAAACAGGAAACCTTGACTAGGCTCAGACTATCATGGGAGTATGGCATACCCTTCGATTCAACGGGAATGGCGACTGGACGGCGACCGCTCGCACCCGGGACGCAGTTTGCGTCTCTCATGAGAGCGTGCTCTCTGATCATTCTCTAGCCTTGATTATGTCTCGAAGCCCCGCCTTTCAGCCGCCAATCCCGTTGAATCAGTACATGGAGGGGGGGAGAGGTGTTGTGCATGCCTGTTCAACAAATGCAAATATGGGATAGCTCTTTTTTCACGTCTTATGCATAGATAAAAGCAACTTTGGAATTTTCATGTGGTGTTAACACGTTTCGGACCGCGAAGTCGCGCGCGGCGAAAAAGGGTGCACTTTTAGCCGTTAGCCAACAAAGGGACCTTATTTCGTAGATTATTTACTACGTCTGTACTCAGCTTGTCAGATAAGTTCCACACCCAAAGTTCTGAGTGAATTTGAAATGTTTGAATTCGGCCGATTCATAAGGACTTCAGGGCTTTCCTGAAAGATAGGAGCAAGCACTCAGTTCCTAATAGTATCCAAAGGTCTCTGTGTTGTAAACGGTACACAGCAGTATTGAAGTACAGGTTCTTCGCTTTGATATCGAAGCAAAGAAAAGTTGCGACGTCGCACGCGTCGTTCGCGTTGCCGCACTTCGTTGCGACTGTTGTTCGATTTGTGCTCATATCTTCTAAACAAGTATCGACGGCACAACATTGCAGAATCATTTGAAAAGTAGGGGGGACGGAACTTAGGAATCCGAGCCTAATTAGCTCGATTCGGGGAGTGCCTGCAGGTTACAGTCATGCTCGCTGTCTGCGATTATTCACTAGGACATAGCAACAATCTAAGCCCCGCCCCGTGAGAGCCTGTTTGTAACCTAGCCAAGGAATGCCGAAAATTTCAACTGAATTTCAGGGCTGGCTCTAAGCCAAAAACCGTCAGATCGTACGAAGGTGAAATTAGGCTCAAACGAAAGAGAAAAACTGTGGCATCATCATAAAGTATTTACTCATTCAAACTGATTGAACACAACATTTCCTTGGTTCAAAACATTATTCAAGTGTTAAATTACTGAAAAATTATTCAAAAAACCGTCAAGTTTTTCAAAAAAATTTATTTAAGTGTAAATCCTAGCAAAAGACTTGAATAACATAAGAGAAATGACAGTTTAAAGGCAGTGTCCGGGCAAAAACTCGATTGTGAGATTTTGTGCTTACCCGGGCCTATTCGCTATGCTGAATCCGAAAATCCACATTGGAGAGCGCGAAAACAACGAAAAAGGGCTCTAATATTGGAGGAAAATCAGCAAGTGGGCGGGGACTTCCCCACGGTGTTTTCGCGCTCCCAGCTTCGGGGACGATCTTTTTGATTCCGGTTTTAAGTCATTCGTTTGCACTTGATCGGTAGTGATGTCTGGGCGGCTAATGGATTCGAGAAAATTGCTCTGGAAGCTGGAAGCATAGATTCACCGTGGGGAAGACCCCGCCCACTTGCTGATTATCCTCCAGTGTTAGAGCCCTTTTTCGTCGTTTTCGCGCTCTCCAATATGAATTTTCGGATTCAGCATGGCGAATAGGCCCGTATAAGCACAAAATCACAAAATCGAGTTTTTGCCCGGACACTGCCTTTAAAAACTTCCCAAGAGTTATTTGAATGCTGAAATTTAGGCGAAAGACTAGAAAATCAATCGCAAAACGACAGTCTATAAAATTCTCAAAAATAAAAATTTGTTTGTGTGCGGAAGTCTGGGCAAAAGACTAGAATATCAAGAAATAACAGCAAAAACTTCACTAGTGATATTGCTGACTCTGTCAACGACAGACGATTCTGATGTGCGAAGAACATCCTGCTAATATGCTGGAAGCAATGACCTCAACCTACACAAGGAAAGGTTGCTCTAACAGTTTGAGGCGAAATTTTCCTTAAAGATAGTAGCATGAAGGGTGAAAACCATTAATCGTTACTAACGATATCTCAACATCCCATGTCTTACGACGATTTTTTTATTCCCACATGCAGCATCTGCTGCAACAATTTTATTCATCGGCAAACCCCAATTCTGTTCCTGTTCTAAACTGGGAGCCTCAGGTAATTTTGATAAGTCTAATATTTGATAAGTCCAGTCTTTTTTTTGTGTTTTGATAAGTCTAGTCTTTCACCTAGACTTTCGCACACTAACAAGCTTTTATTTTTGAGAATTTTATGAACTGTCGTTTCGCAATTGATTTTCTGGTCTTCCGCCTAAATTTCATTCAAATAACTATCAATCTTGAGAAGTTTTTGAACTGTCATTCCTCGAATGATATTCTAGTCTTTTGCCCGGATTTAGCACTCAAATAAATTTTTCCTGAAACTTGACGGTTTTTTGAGTAATTTCTCAGTAATTTAACACTTAAAGTTTTGAGCCAAGAGAATGTTGTGTTCAATCAGTATAAATCAGTAGCTGCTTTATAATGATGGCACGGTTTTTCTCTTTCGTTTGAGCCTAATTTCACCTTCGTACGATCACTTTGAAGGTTTTTGGCTTAGAGCCAGCCCTGAAATTCAATTGAGATTTTCAGCATTCCTTGGCTAGGTTCCAAACAGGCTCTCAAGGGGGCGGGGCTTAGATTGTTGCTATGTCCTAGTGAGTAATCGGAGCCAGCGAGCATGACTGTAACCTGCAGGCACTCCCCGAATCGAGCTAATTAGGTTCGGGTTCCTAAGTTCCGTCCCCCATTAGGTTCGGGTTCCTAAGTTCCCGCACCCAAAAAGTAGAAGCTTAGGCCTTTGATTTAATAAACTTGGATTAGAAGAAAACTTCCTGTAAACGTCAAAAAGATCCTTCAAGACAGCGTGCTGCACCATGTGTAGCACCGGTCCGAAACGTGTTAAACAAAATCGCACTGCCGATTTCAAAACTGCGCTTATACGCAAAGCTACGCCAAGACCGCCGCATTGCTATAACTCTTTCTAAGTTTTCCCTATTGAACTCTATTAGTGTGTAACCAGCATTAAGTGATGCTCGATCTTATGTTTCAAAACTAAAAACCTGCCGCCCGGCAATATAAGCGCGTTGAAAGGCATTGGTATAATCACCACAAAATTGCTTTTTTGAACTTCGTTATCATAAATGAATTTAGCGCTGCTTACTTTAGGTGATATATATCACCTAAGGTAAGCAGCGGTATTTTATATATAAAGCTGAATGTCTGTTTGTATGTGTGTCTGTCTGTCTGTCTGTACGTATGTTCCGAATAGAAAATTCCATTTATGAACCGATCCGGACCAAACTTGGCACACATACACTTCGGGCCCCGGCGGGTGTCATAGGCTACTTTTCGTCATCGATCGATATCGATTTTATCGATTTTTTGCAAAATTTGAGCTACGGGGCTGGGAGTTGGCACAGGGGGGTAACCGAGCATGCTGATCACCCCCGTGGGGGTGATCAGCATGCTCGATTACACCCCCCTGCCAAATTCCAGCCCCCTAGCTCAAATTTTGCAAGAAATCGATAAAATCGACATCGATCGATAACGAAAAGTGGACTGTGGCACCCGCCGGGGCCCGAAGTGTATGTGTGCCAAGTTTGGTCCGGATCGACTAAGAAATGGAATTTTCTATTCGGAACATACGGCGGAGCCGGGTAAGCTAGTACGGTATATCCAAGAATTGAAAAAAAAGACAATTTTTCATGCGCCGCAAGGTGCAATAAACGCGACCTTGCGCTCGTAGTGTAGTGTTAAAAACTTATCTCTGGAAAATTTTGTATGCTCCTTTACAGTATACGAATGGAGCGTTACTCGAAAAAAACATCAAGCTTTGAAAAGAACAAATAAGATTGTATCCCATTTGCCATGGCAATTGGGATACAAGCATGTTGAAGGCAGTGTCCGGGCAAAAAGTCGATTTTGAGATTCTCTGCTAACCCAGGCCTATTATTCGCTATGTTGAATCTGAAAATCCCCCCAACGCAAGAGGGAAATCACAAGAGGGCGGTGTCTTCCCCACTGCGAAGTCACGATCCCAGCTTCCGGAGAGTTCCTCTCGGTTCCGATTTCGAGTCACGCATTCGCACTTGGCCTGTGGAGGTGTTAGGACAGCCAGCGGGATCGAGAAGATCGCTCCGGAAGCTGGGACCGTCAAATCACAATTGGGAAGACCCCGCCCAGTACTCATTTCCCTCGTGCACTAGAACTCTTCTTTGCCGTTTTCGCGCTCTCCAGTGTAGGTTTTCGGATTCAGCATAGCGAATAGGCGCGGGTAAGCACAAAATATCAAAATCGACTTTTTGCCCGGACACTGCCTTTGAGGAATCCGGACTTTGTAAGATCAATCATTCACAAGTGTTGATACCGTATAGCGACGATAGATTTTGTGCATGTGTATAACTAATTCGCTTAATTGCAGAAGAAAGATGACTTATTGGACTAGCGCGCTCCCTATTCTAGATTTTCACGTTCAAAACTTTACTAAAACTTTGGGAAGCCTCCCAAAGAACTTTTTCCAAAGGATGTAGAAGGTGGCCAACTCCACACCCCTCACCTCTCCAATGAAGAAATTTCTGTCGCACCCTCCCCAAAAATTTCTGGGGCCACCCTAAGATTAGAACACGGATATGTCTGAATTGTTGGTTTATGATTCAATCAATTGCAGTTCTATGAACGATTGACATATGTTCAGTACGTTCGTACTAGCATAAAAGCTGCGCTTGACGATCCAGAATAAAGTTTTCTTCAAGCATCCTCAATCGGTGTAACAGTTTCAATTCATTCAGTATTCTAACATCTTCTGTTGACGAAGCGCAAAGTGGGAAGTGTATTGGGCAAAAAAACTTCGAACCCATCATATTCTTCTTATTTCAGCCAATTAGGTAACTATGGGTGAGTTTCCAAACTAATTAACCTCTCTTGCTTTGTGTAAATTGTTTTCTCAATACTTTCGCCATAGAAACGTTCTAACATCAGCAAAGCATGTCGCTGTCACTCACACAGATTGTCGTGAAGCTTGTGTCTAATCCTCCAAAACTGCACAAGCTTTTTGCACTGAATTGACTATTCCAGTGAAACGAGAGATTTCCTTCATTTTCTACGGCGCATAAACTATGATCACAGGCAATGCCCAGAGAATGAAGTTGGAGGTGAGTTCTTTCAGGCCTTGCGAGTCACTTTTGCAGAGATGCCTACTCGCAAATTCTTTTTGGAACCCAAGTCTTGCACCGAAAATTCTTCAAAAGCCACAATACTTAAGTAACCCTTTCAATCTATGAAACAATTTTTATGTGATAATATGCAGTACTTTATCATACTTATTTTTATCGAAATACTAAAAATGATTGAAACACAAATTCTGGAGATGTCTCATCAATGAGAACTTATTTCAATTGAAGAGGGTAGATCATGAAACCCAAACCAAAAGTGAAAGTAATATTTCAAGAATCAGCATTTTTAGCGCCGTAAAAAATACAACTCGAATATTTGTCTGATTTCATTGTCGCGATATAAAACACAAAGGGTAGGGGACTATATGACGCCGATAGGCTCCACCCTAGACATGCAGCTGGGCCCGTAGTAAACCCCGAAATACGGCTTAATGTAAAGAAAGCGAGTTCGCGACTGTTCGACTGAAGGACAAGCTAATCACAACCAGAACTTGGTTGCCGCAAAACTTGGGAGCGCACGCGCGCCTGAACACTTCGACGGCGCGCACTGCCACTGCACTACAGAATCTTGACATCAAGGTGAACTCAAAGTTGAAGCGGACGAAAAGATGCGGCAGGCGAAATATTCGATCGCGACATCATTCAGTTACAATAAGCAAGCTTCGATTTGTATTAGCCTTTCTTTGTAGATTGTAAAGGTGTGCATTGCCTCTTATATTCGCAAAGCAACGCGTACTGATGGTGTTCCAGAAGAAGCATGGATAGCGCAGCGCCAGTTTTGGATGCTGCTGTGCTTGTCAGAAGAAATGCGGGAGAGGGTACGCGTCGCGTATGAGTCAACGTTTTGCGAGCTGCTCACTAGATGAGTTTTTGTGTATGTAAACAAAAATCTTCAACAGGAGAGGAAAATTAAACACGTAAAACACTAAGTTGAGACTAGATAAAATGAGATGTCGTAAAATGTCATTTTTTCAATTGGCGCAAATATGTGCTACTCTATTAGCCGAGGCCACACGGTTTCCTTTCTCAAAAATCAGGGGGAACGTCAGGTGCACAGCTAACGAAGAGCAATTCGGTAAACTATGTAAATTCAATTATGTAAGAACTTCTAAGGCGGGAGTTTGGGCAATTTGGCAGCCAGAAAAATTTGGCGCTCAGATTGGTCGCAGTGTGAGAGCAAAGAGAAAAATAGCTTCAGCACAACAAAATACGACTAATTAGAACTCTAATACAATTTGAATCAAAGTAAAGTCACCTTTCCATAGTTGAATACACAGTTGTGCAGAGACACTCAGAAAAATGAGAAGAGCCGCCCGCCACTTGTACATTTGGGAGCTTATCAGCTGTTGATGTCGACTGATACGTTGAATCCGCCTAGTGGTGTGTGACTACGGTCCTTGCGCACAGGACGCACTCGGCGTGTTCGACCCCTACTCAGATAATCGCCGGGGCCAGGCGGTCAGAGAATTTTGGGGCGTGGCCAAACCTTCAGCGGGCGGTCGCATACTCTGCCAGCGGGCAACAACACAGCATTTTCTGCAAGCGCTCAGCAAATAATTTCTTTCAGCGAGCGCTGGCTAAACTTTCAGCAACCGCTAGAACTCTTTTAACGCAGTTTCGGGCATACGCCGAGTAGAGGTGTCATCGATGGTTTGATTACTCAAGTTTGAGGTACGTTCTTTCAGCGGAAGATACCTACGGGCTGTGCGGTCCTTCACAAAGGACTGTGCGGCCCTCAATATTTTTGCATATGCGGAAAGTCCGAAAATGCGGCCACTGCGCCGCAACTAATCTATAGAAAAACCACGATACTTCTCCGAGCATTCCTTCAAAATTTATCCAACATTCTTTCAGATTTCTGCAAGCGGACCGCATGAAATCAGCGAACTATTTCTCCGGTGCCCGCTTGCTCAAAATTCGCACGGCCGCCTGCCCGGCGATTACCTGAGTAGTCGGTTGCGCCTTTCTGCGTCTCCACGCCGGGAACACTATTCCCCTTTGTCTGTTCCGCAAGTGACAACGTTCATGAAATGGTGGTCTTATGTGCACGACGACGAGTACGTCCTACAGTCATAACGTCTCCGGCGGCCATGATAAGAAATAGCTGCAGATGAATCGCGGTCGGAACCACAATGGGTTCGTGTTTCGATCACGAAGTCGTGATCATCACAAGGAAGGATTACTACGGACCCTGGTACATCCGCAATATTCGTAACATGTACGACTGCAGATGTCCAGGACCGCACTTTTCGACGGACATACAGTTCTCTACCCGAACATTACTATTTGCTTCGATTACTACTAGAAAGCTCATGAATCCTTCCGTCTAACTTATACATATAAAGTTCGGAAATGAATTTAAAGAGATTGAGGGGCTGAAAATTGCTCATATTTTAACCTAATGAAATCCAATCGAAATGCCTCCATGTTTTTTGAATACACAGTCTATCAGCATGTGCTTCAAATTCATATGAAGCCGTCTTAAGGGCAGGGCATACTTCACGCGATTTCTGTCGCGACGCGATTTGGTAATATTCCAACCTTCCATAACTCACTGTAAGCACATTTCCAATGTACAGAAGATAGGGCATTCAATCAATCCACATATATTGGATGATTGACACACAGATTAGCGTATTCGTTTATCGGATATCGGAAACTACAATATAGACAGATAAAATAACTGCAATACAGTAACCAGATAAAACAATGATCAAGGATACCAGCTATCCCAAGACGCGTGGAAGGCGGTGAAGCGTGAGCCGGCGTCGAGCAGCGTACCGAGGCAAGAAAGAATGTTGCAAGAATGTTCCCTCGGCTTCATCATGCCCTTTTAGTACCGTTGCTCGGTTGTTGTTAGATCGCGGCATGATAGCGGTCAGGCAGCATATCATGCCGGCCGTTCCCAGGCGTCGCTTACATATTTGCGATCGCTCCGCGATACTCCCGCCGGCGTCGTGAGAGGAGCTTTATGAAGCGTAGCGCTGCGTAGCAAAAAGCGTGAAGTGAAGCGTAGCGACGAGTAGCAAAGGCGTAAAGTGAAGCGTAGCGATGAGTAGCAGAAGCGTGAAGTGAAGCGTATACAATGCAGTCCAAACATATTTTTTCACGCGTGACGTCTCATTGCTGGCGTTCTTCGCGTAGCTGGCGTTCGATGTTGCGCCTTCTCTCGCGGTTCCTTTCTAGTCCTTCGCGTGCAGATCGTAGCTGCTCAAGGATTGATTGGCTTTCTTCTGGCAATTCACAAATGGCCGAATGGTGTCCGAAACCACGGCAGTGGTAGCATTTCACTGCGTACTTTCGACAGTAGATGTCTTCCGCGCATTCTGTGGTTAGACACATGACACAGCGAAGCTCAGCTCGCAATACATCCCGGCGTGTCGCTGCGTCCGCGACAGTCTGACACGAGTCTGAATAATGGTTGCCGACGCGTTTACAAAACACACACTGAATGGTTTGTTCCTCGCTGCGCAAAATGAAACCGTGTGAGAAGCGTCTTGGTGGGCAGGTTCTTCGTTGCGAGAGCTCATCTATCAGACGCTCAAAGTCGCGTTCTGCTTGAATGGCTTGGTCTAGGTCTGCCCTGAGACGTTGCCGCTGGCGTTCATGTCTTTCGCGCTCCTCTTCCAACTGGCGTCTCTCTTCCTGTTCGAGTGGTGCTTCGTCATCGCTGTTGGCTTCTTCTACATATTCCAGCTCTTCCTCGAAAGGAATCTCCTCATCGAGATGCTCGGCTTCTTCGTTCGGCTCCTCATTGTGAATTTCTTCGCCTAGCGCCTCTTCTTCCAGTTGGAGCTCATCCTCGACCCTTGCGTCGTCTGCGTGATGAAGAGCTTCTTGAACAGCTTCTGTAGGCTCGTTCGTCGCGTGTTCTTCCACTCTTTCTTCTTCCTGCATCGCCGCGTTTTCACCGTCTGGACTCTCTTGATTCCCTGTGCTTTCGTCTGTGGGCTGCGTTCTCTTGATTAAGGCCAGTATTTCGTTCAACTTTGCGTCGACCTTACTCATCACGGCGTTCACGACCGCATCGATGATTTCCTCCCTATGTGTTGAAGTCTCTTCTTCTGATGTTGATTGCGGTCGTGTTTTCTCGACTTCCTGCAGCGTTGCGACTATATCTTGCAGACTGGTTTCAAACTCTTCCACCTTTTTCGATGTGGATTCTTCACTGTCGACGAGAGTGGTGACTGCTGCGAGGATCTGTGCCTGCCGATTGGCGACCTCTGTGCGTTCCTCCTGTTGCAGGTGATTGCGAATATCTCTGAGTTTTTGGCTGATCGAAGTGACGGTGCGCAGATGGTCGTCGATTGCGAAGTTGATGATCTCCTGGTCCGTGAGCAGTTCCATTCCATGGGCGTCTCTCCTCTCGCGCGCAATCATAGCTTTCCAGGCGTCAAGGGAGATCGCGTTCGTAGCCACGAGGAAATGAGGCAATGCAAAAAACATACAAAACTGCGTTCTCAAATAAAGAAGCTCTAATCTAAAGCGATCACATTCATTCTCTCTCATCTGCAGTAAAGCTAGCCGATCAGACCATTCTTGTGGTGAACCTTCGATGCGCAATACATCCAATTCCAATTGGCTGACATCTCGCATTGTCTGATTGAGCTGCCCGGCGTGATCGAGGATTTGCTGGAGCAGCACGGGCGGCATCGGAAGGGTTGGAATGGCGCTGCGTAGTCGTTTGTTCTCTTCTTTCAAGCGGGACAGTTCATCTTCTCGACTCATGGTCTGAAAGGGTACTGGTTCAAATATAATAAAGTATAGATGATAAATATTTCTAGTGACATCAGACGGTTTTTTGGTGCAGCGCAAGCGAATCGAAACTGTGTTGTTTTTTACCAAGAAAAAATTGAATGAGTGCGTTCAGTCCGCGTACGGGACAACAGAGAATCATGCGAATTAACTTTACAAGCAGAAATATCATGCGCAAACCGAGGAATTGAATGGTCAAATAGGTGATCAACAGCGCTATTACAACCCCTAGTACTGCCACTAGTATTGACTTATACCAGTCTATCATGGTTTTGAATATGTGCTCTAGATCAGGCCACTGGAATTCGTTATACAGCGTGCTGTTTCCTTGGATGGTTGCTAGAAATGGGCCGCGTAACGAGCTTACATATTTGAGTGTTCCAACTAATGTGAAATCCTTTGAAATTGTTCCACATTTGACCGAACAGTTCATTTCTTGCCTTGCGGCATTCAGCGCGAACACCAGGGTAGAGTGAGGGTTTTTTGGACCACATGGAACCGCAAAGGCATCTTGGGCGCAATATATCTCTGCTAATCTTTGCGTTTTCGCATAACAAGTGATGACGGCTTTTGCTCCTTGCGCGCAGTTGTAGCAGCCTTGTAAAATGCTGTTTTCTACGGTACAGACGTCATTATGCACTTCAAGAATAACATCGTTGATCTTTTCCTTGAAGTCTACGATAAATTCCGCCATTGCCATCTGCGGAATTCGCGCTACGAGTACTCCGCGATCATTTTCTAGTTGCCAAATCGGGGTTTTGATTGGCAGGCTTGTCTCTACATCTTGAAAGACCTTTCTCAGATCTGAGGAAGAGCATTGACACTTGACTCTACTCTCAGCGGCCTCGCAACGGCAATCGTCGCGCAGTGTACAGTTTAGATTTCTAGCGGCTTCCCCAGAGTCACACTGTAAGTGTAGATCTTCCTGTTCTCTCCAAATCGCGATATTTTCACCGTCGGTGATGAATCGATCATTGAGTAGTGACATGGGAGGTAGTGCCAAGGAGGTCATCACTATTCGAAGGGAGGGTAATTCGACAGGAACATTAGGAGTCAGTGGTATAATAAAGCGTTGAAACCTTGTTTCCCTGTCCTCCCGCTCTAGCGTGACTTCCAGCTTCGCCTCTTCTCGCCATCTCATGCAGCGGAAAAGTTCGTAGACCTTTGTTGACTCTGGAACTGCATAGACTCTGTAGAAAAGGCACCCGGCGCTTGGGTAGAAGCAATCGCAGCCCCATCCCCCACAGGATTCTATACATCCAGTTCTTCCTGGGAATGCGTTTCCTGGTTCTAGCTCGGGTATAAGGCTGAAGCTGCTTACATCCGCGCATTTGTTCCTTGAACAAGATCCCATGTGCGCACAGCGCTTGCTATCTATCACGTTCAATCTGACGGCTCGCGTGAAGAGCAGCGTTTGTCGATCACAGGGTAGAATGCTCGCCTGCCACGCGGGCGGCCCGGGTTCGATTCCCGGCCGATGCACCATATATTGGATGATTGACACACAGATTAGCGTATTCGTTTATCGGATATCGGAAACTACAATATAGACAGATAAAATAACTGCAATACAGTAACCAGATAAAACAATGATCAAGGATACCAGCTATCCCAAGACGCGTGGAAGGCGGTGAAGCGTGAGCCGGCGTCGAGCAGCGTACCGAGGCAAGAAAGAATGTTGCAAGAATGTTCCCTCGGCTTCATCATGCCCTTTTAGTACCGTTGCTCGGTTGTTGTTAGATCGCGGCATGATAGCGGTCAGGCAGCATATCATGCCGGCCGTTCCCAGGCGTCGCTTACATATTTGCGATCGCTCCGCGATACCACATAAGTTATACACACTATGCATGTGCGGCTTGCTAGTGTTGGATCTGAAGACTTCTGACGAATTGCCAAATCGCTTCGCGACTGAAATCGCGTGAAGTATGCCCGGCACTTTATGCAATTGCAGAAGTCTTTGTAGAGTTTAGGTTGTAACAGAATCAATCATATTTCTAAATTTTGAGTCTAGACCATTACACTTTTAACAAATAATCGTTTAGTGCGCAATAGAAATTGTTTTAATCAGCAATTCTTTGCCAACTGAGCATGCATTACTGTGTTGATACAGCTTCACAAGATCTTATAGCACGAACCAGGGCTCGGCACGAGCTGGCACCAGGGAACTTTAAAAACGAAAACCCGTTTGATCTTGAAAATTTCGTACGAAATCCCCTTTGACCTGTTTCGAAGACCCGTTATTATTTTTAGATTGTGTAAAAGTATGTAGTGGGGTTTTATGCATGCTGATTTCATGTAACAACTTTTCACAGCTTTCTGAGCTTTTTAATTAATTGAATCACATTTTGAGAAGCAGAAAAACCAATTTTTCGACTTTGAGGCAGACCGAGTGATTTTCAGATGGCTATAAAACGCTGAAAAGAAAACATTATGAAATGGTTTTTTCTCTGTATGTAAACTTTCACAGTGTAGATGCATTTTATGCAAAAAAGTATGAAAACTTATGTGAGCAAAGTGTCGGTGCCAGCTCAGCTGGCACCCAGCTGGCACGGTGCCAGCTAATTCAGAAAAAAGTTCAGCACAGCTTTCATTCACATAAGTTTTCATAAATTTCTGGGCCATAGTTCGGATTCCCCAGGGCGCATGTACACACCAAATTTGGTGTCATACTATTGCGTTTTGACTGAAAACAACGCGTTTGATGGACAGCATGCCGGTGGCATGCTGACGGCGTTCTGCGTGCGGCTCTTCTCCGCTCCGGAACCCGGAAAAACGATATCCCCTTTGCTTTCTAGAGACGATATCCAGCTTGACCCGGTGCCAGCTGTGCCGAGCCCTGGCACGAACGTAGCCAGGTATTTGTTTGGAAAACCTTCCCTTTAAGAAGCGTCTTTGACTTACTTGCAAATGTGGTTAGATGGCGCAGACATTACTCATTGTGTGGCCTATAGTCAGTTGTGCAGCGGCGCTAGACTCTGCTTCTACGAAAAAAATTTTGTGAGAAGATATAAGATTTGAGAAGGTTTGAAAGTACTCATTTTTTCGAGTTCTTTGAAGAAAAACTTTAGAATTTTTTCGATGCTGAAAAGGAAAAGGCTTCCGTTTTTTCCAGTTGTAATTGATTCTGTTTAAATCTTAAACAACGGAATCTCCGTAATCGCTTCGCGCTGAAGATCCTCATATAAAGCAAACGGATCGCAGCAAACCTTTAAATTTGCTATGAAATTTCTTGGCTCAGAAACATATAGAATTATCAATTCATCATACAATTTGTAGCATAATTCACTAAAAAACACTATGTAAAATTATGGAAAATTCCGATTTCTTGTAGCGACTTTAGAGCCAAAAATACTAAAAGAGAATTTATCAATTTTGATCTCTTAATTTCACGGGCACCAAAATTCCAAATGAATCCACTTCCAACAAAACGAAAGAATACATAAGAATTTTGAATAAAAGAGCTATATGATATTTAAAACTCTCTAAAAAGATGGTTTTCCGTTCTAAATCAGCATTCTAAAAGAGGTGCAAAGAACTGCATCAATTTTGTTACAGCCTAATAAAATGTTCAGAATGTAAGCTCACAAACTGCGATTTCAGCAGTGGAGGTTGAGGTCTCCGTTGTCGTCAGCAATATACGAGCAGTATCCGAAGTCACAATGGTGAGTTGATGAGATTCTGGTAAACTTCTCAATTCACATAAACTTCCTCACGTTTTCAAGCTAAATGTCTAAATGGTTATCGAAAATTCCCCCCCCCCCCTCACCCAGAATGTTTGCGCCTTTAATAGTATAGAGTCTTACTAGGGCACACGCCGTACTTGACCACATGATTAGGTTCCAAACAAAACCCTGCATCATTGACGTCATTTGGCGAAGTGAATGAAACGGATAAGTATGACGTATGCTCAACGCTTGTCCTCCTGAAATGGGCTAGCCCAGCATCATAACCCTATGGATATTGATTGGTTCGGCAAGAGGACGTGCAACCGGGGGGGGGAGGGGGGAGGGAACAAGCACTGTAAAATCCCTTTTGCTAAATTCTGCGGAATTTTCTTATGGCATCAAGCCATGTTGCCTCCCCCCCCCCCTCTTGTTGTTTGCAGTCGTGTCCTACTTCCGAAAATTTTTGGAATGCACAGAATTTAAGATTGTCGCCTTCCGCACCACATCCGGACACCCCTCAAATACGATACTGGGACTGCAAACAAACTCAGCAAACTCAATTTTTGCGTATACCTTGCCTCCAGAAAAACAGAACCCGGGACTTCAAACAACACACAACTTTTATAAAGTACAACCTTGCTAACTCGGCTCATAACATTCCAATAGAAAGTAACAAAAATTTGTACCCTCTATCTCCTTGACTTTTGCTACACTTTTGATATCCACATTCAGGATTATGCTCTGGAACTGTACTATCGCGAGTCATGGCGAGATGACCGTCTTCGATTCAACACGTCATTGTTCAAGAACAAAACCAAATTAGCCCTGCACGAGAGTTACACAAACTTCTTATGGTTTCCGGATACTTTTGTGCCGAATGCTTTAGCATCCAAGAATCCACAAAGAAACAGTATTTCACACAGATCATTGCTAAGGTGAGCTATAAAATCGAACAGGTTGCAAGGCTGCATCCATAGTTGCACGTATGCCGGCGCAGGATCGGCACAGGATGCCGCCAGGGCCTGGCGCAGATAGTCTGTTGTCGAACTAGACTTCGCTTTTGGGTAAAAAGCAAACGGAGTATCGTTTTTGCGGGGTCCGCGGCGAAGCCCGAAAAAAGTCGGTCTGTACATCACGCACTGAACGTGCTCTTTCGCAGACGCGTATTTTCATATCCAAGACTCAAACAAACAGATGGCTTGCTTGCAGCGTGAAAACGATCACATGAAACCAAGTTTGGGCTATGTATATCAGTACTACTCCAAACTATATGTATTCTGTAACAAGTTTTGAAAACTCATGCCCTGATATAGGACTCTGCGAATCGCGAGAGTTGGTAGGTTTGCAACCATTGCACGCGCACTGCGCTTCTCAGTCATCTTTCTCCTTTCAAGCGCTTTTCTGCTATCATATGTCAGCTTCCAAGTACTTGAAATTATGAAAAGTATGGGATCGTCCAACTGCATGGTTTACGACCTTGTGGCATCCTGCATGCGCAATGGCCGCAAACTCACCGACTCTTGCGATCACGGAGCCGCATATACGTTTCCGGATTCATGGATTCTAGACCAACATCAAACCAACTAGGTTGGTTCGGAGCATAATTATCGGAGAATTCACCTTACATAAGTGTTATTTTTGTTGTATCAAATGTCTCAAAAAATACTTTTCTGCTTATGTATTGTTGTTTTGATTAAATGAAAGTTTTCCTACTGACTATGAGGTCAAAGAGGAGTCTGTAAAATTTTGAAATCATAGACGACTTTTTTTTCAAAGATGTTCAAAACCAACGCGTGCCGGGCACTGGACGCCGCCTTCACAATTGCGTCTCCTTTGTTGATGTCCCGCAAAGACGCGAGAGTTTCGTTGCGTTCCGTGCCGGCAAGCAGTATTTGTGGATGCAACCAGGGACTAGTACGAGGGTGGCAAACGGACATCGGTGAAACGATTTCGCCTTTACTATCGATATGTACGATTTCCCACTTAATCCCGCCACCTGCGTAGGTTGTTTTATTGGAGCGCGCTTTCTTCCTCAAAAGGACCGGCGTCGTCGTTATTTCGGATCTTAACAAGAAGGAGTTTTGGAACCGAAATGTTGTTTTATACTAAACTTTAGATGTAGAACAAATTTACGTAAAAATTTTGAAAAACTTATGTGACTTGGTAGTTTTGCCTACTTAGATGGACATTAGTTGGGCAATTGCCCATCTAATTCAGCTAAAAGTTAAGCATGCTCTTCATTCACATAAGTTTTTCATAATTTTTCATACTTTGCTCCTTAGTCCCACTGCGCTTATATACACCATTTCGTGCCATATCGCCATCCGTGCTTTGTTGCAAACGATTCATTTTTCTATTCTTTAGCAGGGAAGTTTTCAGAATAAAGCTTGCCACAATCTTCAGTCACACAAATTCTCCATAAAACTTCTTAGACAGCTTTCACAGGTCCGTACATGTACGTACCAAGTTTTGTACTATATCGTCACCTGTCCTTGCAAACAAGCCATTTGAATACATCTTCATCACCAATTTTGGGAGAATTTTGGAAAAAATGCTTAGTCACCTTACGTTCACCCAAGTATTTCATAATTTTTCATACTTTGTTTGCACTACCCATTCGTTCGCTTACGCAATTTGGTGCTACACTGTTGCACACGCATTGAAGACTGATTATGTACGCTGTTCCAAACGGCATCAGCCGAGCGACGTCGCGCGTGCGAACTCTGCTGTGCGCCTGTTGAGCCACAAACATGTTAAAATGAACAAGCACTAAATACCAATTTTTCCGGCGCTCCGCCCTATCCCGCAGAAACGATATCCCGCTTTCTCCACCCAAAAACGATATCCAGCTTGACAATTGCCCACCTCGTGCCGGCCCCCCGGATGCAACCTCCTGAATAAAGCTTTCCTCTTGATTATGTCCTGCAAATGCTTGCTATTCCCATAATCAACATACACTTGTCTCTATGTGAGAAGTCACAGCTCAGAGTTTAAATTTAGCGGAAAAATCGGTAGTCACTTGAAAGATCTTCAGACGTTGCCGTTTCATCAATAACACAAAATTGACGATGTATAAATGACCTTAGTATGAGAGAGAAATTATTCCTTTTAGGCTGCAAAGCAACGGACAACTACTCTACAGTCGCCGAATATCTTTGGTCTGCGAATGCAGTAAGTGTTATACTTCTGGTTCATCTTATAAATTTCGAAAGAAATGATCATCTCTGCAAAAATTCATCGTGGGAATGAGGAGGGAAGAGAAGGAGTGGATTTTTTCTTTTTGTTGAGAGTACCTTGCTAAGCTCAGCCCCTCCTGCAGAATTTGCTGTATTGAGACTTTGGAAGAAAAGTGTTCTCATCTCAGCACTCACGTAAAACTTTGGAAAGACCATCGTATTGCAAAGAACTTTTTCAGCTATGGACTTGACGTTATTTCCATTCGACAAGCAACTCTGCAAGTTGGGCATTGAAAGCTGTGAGTTGCTAGTGATTACCAATTCCGTATGGAAAAAATTCGATGATGGGCACTATCAGCGCACCCATGACGCATACTAGACTTCTAATTCAATATCGAATGAATCTGTCACTTGAGGCAATTATGAAGACTTTGTGTGGGTCCTTATGGACAGTCAACAGGCAAGAAAATGCCCATACCGGTAATGCACCCGCGGCATTTACGATAAGAAAATTCAAGGGCATATCTCATGTAGCACGGCAAGAAATTTCGTTTGGGAGGGGGAGAGGAGGGGCATGTCAGGACTTTTTTTCAGGCGAAGAAAACTGGAGCTAGGTAGGTTCAAAATGATTTTCGCGCTCTTTCCCAAGTTTTCTGTTAGTCCTTACTCCCGAGAATTTTATGCTGATGTGAATCCAAGAAAGCTGTCAAGATTATTTTAATTCAAAGTATTGACAAGGCACCACATAATGTCACAACTTCTGCTCCTTTCTGAATAAGCTTTTGTTAACTACGGCTTCGTGCAATTTTTGATCGAATTATTGAGAGAGAACGCAAAGAGGAGGCAGGATAATAGATGGCATGGTTCCCTGGTCACACTAAATTCGTTTACACTTCACATAAAAAATATGCTACATGACAGAAGAGAATGCAGGAATGATCCAAGGTGAAGGGTAACGGCTGGGCGGTACAGCCGCTTTCACTGAAACAGATTGACAAACCAAAGAAGCTAATATGCAAAAGACATTTTGTCACTTAAGAATATGAGTACCTAAATAATGATGAGACCTAAAAATTTGATGAAGACACATACGGAATATGGTAGTCCGTACACAGGGCTCGAGCTGATGTACTGAATAAACTGGACTTCGTTTTTGGGATAAAAAAACCAAGAGGATATCATAAAACGAGTCAAACATCAGATACTTGCCTAGTGCTCACCTGCCCCACCATCAAGTTTCTTCAGGGTTGATATACTCTAACGTGTTCTTTCTCACAAGCGCCCAAACTCGAGATGCAGCTCAAATAAACAAATTTTTGTTTACAGCGCACAGTGGATTTTATGACATTAAATTCAAACCATATTCATACAATATCACTCCCCACTATGTCACGATAAACATTCCGCGAACTTATGTGTCCTAATAACTGTTATCGGATTCGATGGTTTCCATACATCATCAGTTGGTCCGGAGCATAAATATCGGAGATCAAACAAGTTTTGCACCATGCTTCGACTATTTTTTACGCACAAAAATCTAACCACTGGCCAAAAAACGCGTCAAATTGCCTCTTCTCTTTTTGGATTATAAATCTTATATAATATAAAGCTTGTCTGTTTTATGTCTGTATGTATTTCTGTATGTTCCGCATAGAAATTTGTCATTTCTAAACCGATCCGCACCAAACTTTGCAAACATACACTTCGGTGCGGGCGGGTGTCATAGGCTACTTTTCGTCATCGATCCATATCGATTTTATTAATTTTTCAAAAAGTTCGAGCTATGGGGCTGGGAGTTGGCACAGGGGGTATGTGAGCATGCTGATTACGATTATATTTTTGACAGGGCCGGGCGGAGCCGGGTTTGCCAGTTAGTATAATATAAATGAATTATAAAAAGTTAACTCCGATGTCTGAACGAGTGTTTGAAGATGCTAGGAGGGAAATAAAATTTCTATCTCTTGTTTCTATGTACGATTCGCTGTTGTAAATAGAGGAGAGAGAGAGCATTGTCACTGAGGAAATTTACGCTAAAATTCTGCATAAATTGATGTTTCTTTGTCATCAAACCAGTTTTGAAACAAATGGTTATTTTTGCATTCAAACTTTGTAGCAGCCATCCCATTTCATAAACTTCAAAGGGGGCTTCGGAGTGATTGCACGAAGACATGGAGGACTTTGGTTTTAAGAATGCTCGAAGCCAACACGTGCCGAACCCTGTCCGTATATCTCATGGTTTTGTCTATGTTGGAAAGCAGCTTTTACCTAACAGCTGCTCATGATGGGGGGGGGAGCTGGTCTCAGATAACGAACCTCTGGCATTGATCTTCCCCTGCCTGCAGGAGCTGGTGCCCTCTTCTCTCTTTTCCCTTCCCCTTTTATATATAGTTATGTATAATAATTATTGAAGTAAGACTTATTAAACCCGCTACACATCAGGTAAAGGAGTAGCTAACCCTATATCCTGACATCTAACAAGGGATCTAACAAGGGAAGGAATTGGTTGAAGTGCAGTTTCCGCACGAGATGTATACTGCCTTATAGAGCATGGAACGCTGATTCCAGATCTGCTTTCGTTATCTGCAAAGCGCTTCTGGGATGGAAGTTATGAGAATTTTTAAAAACAAAAATTTGAGATTTCGGCTAAGGTAAGAAAGAAGTTGAGGTTCTTCTAGCGCTTGAATGGATAACGATCAGCTTAAATTCATTGGACTGAAAAAGTTAACTGCAAGAGCCCTGGCAGTAATCATGACCCCATCCGAGCTCACAGACTACTGTTCTAATGATTTTATTGCAGATGCGCCTGGAAATTTCGTCAGAAAATTCCAATAGCTCCCCTCCAAGAAGCGCTTTGCAGATAACGAAAGCAGTTTGGAACCAGCGTTCCATGCTCTGTGAGACAATTTAGATATCCTACAAAAAGCCGCTTCGACCAAGTAACCTTCCCTTATAAGACCAATATGTGAGAAAACAGGCCAGGCGCCAGGATGTTACAGAAGCGCTACTCTACGACTAACAGAAACGACAAATAGAAGCATATCGGATGATTGATTTATCAACAGAAGGGGACTTTTAGATGGCTACACTGCTGACCAAGTAGTCTACAAGTGGTCATCAGGGTCGCCAGATGCGCTGAAGCTACACAAAATCCGACTCCCAGATTTCACCATCAAGGAAGCATACGTGACAAGTCAGATGGAACCCTATGCGACAGGTGCGCAGCATATTCAGCTTGTGGACGTCTACTAACTGCATTCTATTCAGGAAATTATTCCCGGTTATATGTTTGTTTCGTGTTCTCACGTTCGTCGGGATTTTGTTTTCTGCAGCTGATCATTCCATCCACAGCAGTAGTTATAACCTCATGGGTGTCGCTCTGGATGGAAAGCGAAACGGAATTTCAGGTAAAAAAGAGTGCAATTTCAAAAAGGTCTCTCTCTACCGATCAGAATCTCATTCAGGACATGATCTCTATAATTCTCGCTATCACCTTCTTAATCTTTTCTTACAACGAAATGATGCCACGGGTCAGCTATATCAAGGCAATGGACATTTATCTAGGTTTGGGATAAGCGGAATGATATTTGAGAGAAAACACCAATTTGCTTAGGCGTTTGTTTCATGATTGTATTCCTCTCTTTGATAAAATTGGCATTTGTAAAGTATATGAGGCAGAAAATCAAGATTGAAAGGTGCGTAAGCTTCGCTATTTTCTCTCAGCTTCTTCTTGACAATGAAGAATTTTATAGTGAGAGCTTTCATTCCATGACCGCACTTGTGCCAACGCCGCGTCCATCGAATGGGGCGGTGGCACTACCTCCGCCAAGAGCAGGGACAAACCTAATTCTCCGCAACGGGAAGTAAGTATTACTTGATAAAGGAAGAAAGGGCCTGAAGGACTCTGTCACATATTTCCTAGTTCATCTTTCGTTCACAACGAATTTGCGAGACTGGAAATAGCGCACACACGCACTGGATAATTTGTAGAGATAGCAAACATGTGTCACCGCAAGTTTCAAACGAAAAAAGCTGCAGAATTTCAAGGCTTTTTGAAAAAGATAGAAGTCGACGGTTATATTTCAAAAAAAAATCTTGACCTAACCAATTACTGCACTTTAGGCTCAACACTGAATACGTGACGGTTCCCATTGCTGACATGGAGGATTCCTATATCGCCGAAATTGACAAAGGAGGTCTCGGTAAGGTTCCTCTACCTATCCAGTAACTGTATAAAGAAAAAGTTGTGCTGTAGTGCTGAGTACCATAAAAAACAGATATGTGTATTTTGCATGTTTATGCTGAACATACCGCCATAATTAATGAAGTAAGCTCAAGGAGGTGACGTTGTTGGGTCTACGTTGAAATCATATCGATGTCGACGATTCTGACACACAGCAAAAGTTGAATCTATTTCTTCTAACATAGGCCTTTGGTTCTGTTGTTTGCGTTACGATTCACCCTACCCCTTCTTGCAAAAGAAAAGCTGAATGCTGATTATATCTCTTTTGAAATATCCACTTTGAGATGCAGATCAGCTGGACAGTTGCCTCTTCCCTCCTTAAGATTCATCAGTCTTTATAGGTGATAAAATACTCAACCTCATGGACTTCCAAGTCACGCCTCGTACTCTGCACAGATTTCAGTGGATCACACAGGTTTGTATGCAGTACAAGAAAAAAAAATAGGAAATGTTCCTCAATTTACATCGTTTTTCAGATGATGTTCTTCTTCGGATTCGTCATCTTTTGTCTCTTCTACTTCTTGGTCTATCCAAATTTACACAATGCCATGGTTGATCCGAATTGCGATAAAAAGGAAGCAGAATCATTTGCCGAGATCATCTAATCAATCAGCTAATAATCGTATCAGTTGTCAAACAAGCCATCACGAAATCATTTCAAGTGCTCTAATTCGGCGGGTCTACGAATGCTAACCTATATTCACATGTAAGATTCGCAACTTTCAAGGCAGGGCCGACCGCGTCGCTATGCACATGCTACGAAGCAGTCGCTTTCTTCAACATTCCCAAGTAATTATGACATATCAAAGAAAAATGTGCAATGCGAACCCTTCGGTGTGCTCAAAATCAAGATGATAAGAGTGCGGGTCAACATGTGAAAATGGGACAATTCATTTTGAAAAAAACAGTGTTCGAGCGATTGGAGTAGCTGTAGTATGAGTATATAACATGACGGGTTGTTCATGAAGCACTCCTCCTGCATTTCATAGTTGTTTTCTAAACTCTCAACTAAAGAATTGTCATCTATCAAGTTCCTATTGAATGTCACATCAAACTCCCCACGTATCCACTATTTGTTTCGTTCCTTAAAAAAGTTTATTAACCTTTTGCTTCTGATATTCTTGCGGCTAAGTCAGCCATGTGCGCAAAACCAAAACTCCCACTTTCAGCACGGGCGCTCCCAATTTGAAGGATGGGCAAAGAACTAAAAGATTGGAGGAACTCCTTAGAAACTAACGGGTGCAGTATCGAATTACAGAATCACAGCTTTGTTTACGAAGTTAAAGCTGGCATCCTGGGGCGGTATTTATCAATCTCCCTCTCTCGGGCGTTTTGCATCGTTATAAACAGCCCGGACACGCGAGAGTATTCAAGCCGTACTTTGGTTAGCATGGCCCCAACAGGCGGCAGAGCCCGATCTGTCGCAATCGGACCTGAAGTGCCCACATGGCCAAACTTGCCAGATCGGAACCTTGAGCCGTCCTGGGCAGTCCTGCACTGTCCTGTGTGCATAGGCTCAAGGGTCCGATCATCATCGGCATCGGAGATCCAGACAGTAGTGATGATGGGAAAGTGTAGTGATGGGAAATTCTGATAATTATTGTTCCAATCCAGCCTTCTATTTTATACAATTTGATATGTATTGCTTTCATCAGTCAAGAAATAAGACTTTTCGATTGACTTACGTATTTCTGCAATTCTAACTTATCCCAGTGCTTTAAATAGTGCATTATTGATATTTAGGATGAACTGGCCGTTTCCGGGACCTTTCAAAAAAAAGTGACTTTAGTCCCTCAATTTGACTTCATTATTGTTGACATGGTAATTGCAGGTGCATGTCAATACAAAACTATGCTCGAAAATCGAAAGGAAGGGAGAAAACAGTGAAAAACGGGTTTTCAAATATATGCGATATGCAAACTACTTTACGCCAGCAGGCGTTTTTGATATGCGCCCGCTCTCGCTGCTGGCGTGCTGTCTTTCCACAGTAGGTTCCCAAAGAGGCATGAGAGGGATGTACAAGAAATTGATATATACCGCCCTTAATCTCTTCCAGAAGATTTATCGTACGTACCATCAATGAAAGTCTCTGCAAGTGATAGGTTAAAGACCGCAAATGAAAGACTTCCAAATTTACGATACTCCAACTTGCAACGGTGAATTCTGCCTCGAGATTACGGCTTCACTTCCCTCACTTGGGCAGGGTCTCACCTGCATCAAAAAACTTCGGACCGCATCCCTAAGATGGTACATTTTATGCGCACTTACGGTACTGATAATATGTACCGCTTTCGGTTTCAATCTTAAGATAGCGATTTCTTGGCCTAGAGCATATCGCACAAAATTACCGTCTTAGACCGAAGACACTATATCTTTTTCCGGGAACACCTACGCTAGGTTCGAAGGCTCTTACTCAAAAAGGATGACAAAAATAATGGTAGAGAAACAGCACTCGGTTTCAGTGGTAACTGTAGCCTGCTTTTCTAAGACAGTGGTTCCACTTGCTGTGCTACAGAGTAAGTATACAACGCGTGCTCTCTCCTCAAAAACAATTTCCAGCCACATCTGCCACCATCGTACAAGATAATATCGAGCTCTGCATTTGAGGCAAGAGAGCAAAACGAGTATGTATACTCATTCGTATCTATGCGAATGTGTCGTCGTATGGTGTCTAACAATAAGAGTAGCCCATGCATTACTTTCTCATTCATTCTACAGCTGTTATCCTCGCTATTCGTTGTTCATATTGTCACTAAAGGCCCCTGCAATGTTCGTTGTTGCAAACAAGATTTCTTGCGTGGATTTGAGCTTTGTTAGCTTTAGACCGCTTCCAAAAGGTTTACGAGTATTTTCTTTACTTATTTGTTCATACATGAGATGTCTATTTGTATTGTGTTTCACCAATAAACATCAAATAAAGAGGAAGTTTAGTCCCATATTAATTATAACTTCTCCTACATAACGATACCAGAGAGGGAGAAAAAAATTTCGTTGAAGTTGAGAAAGATTAAAGCTCACATTCCTCTACTTCCTAGGCCTTGTATGGTCTACGTTTATGATACATCATTAAATATGGAAAAGTGTTTTTGCAAGATAGCTAACCAGAGATAGAGATTATAGGTACATAAGTTGACCCAAAAAATGAAAATCGTGAATCTCGCTAAAACTTCGTTTAGGGGGGTTATTTGGTACGCTGAACACGAATATGATGTTTATTGCGTGCGACAGCGCCATCCGGTGGAGTTACGGTAGGATTACGGTAGGGGGTAAAAATCACGGATTTGCCCGAAATTTGGCCCAGAGGGGTTATTCGGCCCGCTCATGCCACATATCACGTTGGTTTTGAACCGTAGCGTCATTTTCTCGGGCTACGGTAGATACACGGTAACAGGTGTAAAACATAGTTCATCCCGAAACGGGTGTATGGCGATTCGGATGATCGTGAAGCTTTGCAGACATGACCACCGCCGCGCGCTACACACTCTGCTGCGGCTTTTGCCTAAGCAAAGCACAGGGGAAAGATACATTTGCCGATTTGTGATTTTGACTCCTACCGTAAACCTACTGTAACCATGCAGGGAGACGTTTTCGTGCGAAGAAAGTGTGACATTTCTAATCAGCATGTCGAGTAACCCCTCTGTGCAAAGTTACAGCGAATTTCGAGATTTTGACCCCCTACCGTATACCCACCGTAACTCGAGAAAATGACACTACAGTACGAAACCAATGTGATATTCGGCGTCAGCGGGCCGAAATAACCCCTCTAGGCCAAGTGTCGGGCAAATCCGTGATTTTGACCCCCTACCGTAATCCTACCGTAACTCCACCGGATGGCGCTGTCGCACGAAATAAACATCATATTCGTGTTCAGCGTACCAAATAACCTCCCTAGACGAAGTTTTAGCGAAATTCACCATCTTCATTTTTTGGGTCAACTTATGTGGAATAGCGCCAGATTATATTACTGTCAAATTTCATATGTTTGCAATGTCAGAATTATTGCAACGCACCATGTGACCTGTCGCTGAACGATAGCACTCTATATCGCATTCATGACAGTACGACCCACCGGTGTCGTATGCTTTTTTGAGTTTTTGATTTTGCTAATTTACGATGAAATGTTTCGGGCGAACTGAACAAACCTCCTCAGACAATCACAGGCTCTCAGCCGGCAGCCACAAAGCCACCAGCCTTCAGCGCGAAGCGAAACCGCCGCGGCCCGCTTTATAGCAGCCCGCTCGCTGCCAGTTCTGACACGGTTCTCAGCGGGAAGCGACAGTGAGGCGATGAGGCCACCGCGCTTTTGGTGGGTTTTCGCGGTGGCCTTGTGGCTGCCGGCTGAGAGCCTGTGATTGTCTGAGTCTGTATACATCTCTTGTAATACCCAAAAGAATAATACTTCAGACCATAGGATCCATCAGTGGCCAGAAATATTACGAAAACTGAATATTGCGAAATATACTCTAGTCCGAAATGGCAGCCACTGAAAAATTCGCTTTGTCGTAAATGTGATATAAAACGCTGCCATATGTGCGATGGTCTAGAGATAGAGCCTCAAAAGAAAGACTAGCGGTTCGAGCCGTCCCTCATAAAAAAGCTTTTTGATGGAAGCAGTTGAAGAAGAAAGCAAAACGCTGACCAAAATGTGTTGCAAAAATTTGAAATTCTTTTGCGATTGGCGAGCTTTCGCTTCGAGTTTTCAGTTGTGAATCCGCAAAAATGAAAGTGACGCATCTGTCAGAATTACTTCATGAATAGAGGTCAGAGATGGTGAGAGGAAAATCAGAAGAACATGGAAACAAAGGACCCCCTATGAAAAAAGGAATATCTTTTGTAAATTTTTTGTCCTCTCTTGTTGAAACCTCGGAATAATTCGATTGTGTCAGTATAATGTAGCCACCACGAGGTTTGGATGATGGCCTCATGCCACTGATGTAATAAAGATGCCTGATGCCTTACATCAGTGGCCTAACGCCACTGATGTGATAAATAGCTTCACCCAAACCTCGTGCAGGAATATGGACACAATCGGAATATCTTCTATTACAAACACTGTTTGGTTACGGCCGGCCAACACACATTTCTTGATGACTACTTCGAATTCCTACCCCTATCCCGTTTGCTCCGATTCGGTAAGTTTTTCGCGCTCTAATTCTCTCAAGCAAGGAAGAAATATATGCGACATCAATGCGAGGAAACGCTCCAGAAAAGGACAAATGTCTTACACCTTCTTATCAGATGGACGACGCTGTCCTTTGTTACCTTCATTGCCAATTCGTAAAGGCAGTATCCTTGCGAAATTTCGTTTGCCAGTGTTTTTCACCTTTTCGGAACATTCTCGCCATGAGGAATCCATATATGAACTGCTGCGCATAAAACTAGCGAAAGTGAGCTTTTGAAGCTTTCCAGGTCCAAATTCAGTGGAAAATAGTGGAAGTGGGCGGAGTCCGGAGCAAGGAGGCGCGAGCGTAGACAGTTGAGAAAACATTATTTATTGATTTTATGAATCATCTTGCCTAGCTTTGTGATTACGATAGAAATACCGTGTTCAAGGACTTTCCCGCAACCCTGTATAAAATGAAATATACAGCTATACCCTTCCTTTCAGAAAAGTTCCCGGGAGGACCCAGATTCTTTCATTCCGTCTAACAGGGTGTCCCAAAAGTAGGTAAACACTTTTCAATCGCCAATATCTCTCTTCCCAATGGGTCTTTTTTTGCCAGCCAATCATTCTGTACAGGAGGCTTCAATTTAGATTTACAATATCGATCAAATTACATATCGCTCTTTTACTGTAGGACTACGGTAAGAACTTTCAGCATGTGGAACCATCGTGACATATGATCTGACAAAAATTTTTCAAAGAATCTGAAAAATAATGTACTAAGATTTTCGAGCACGCTGAGTTATTAGGTTTTACCTGGGATAACTTTGAAAAGAAACATCATAAAGTGGAAATTTCATATTCGAAATCAGCGGCTTCCATTACCATAGTAACAGTGTTTTTGGCTTGTTTGGTTTTGTTCCGAGGCAGAATATGGTTTTCAATGACCTAAAATCCTTGTCGAAGTTCCTACAGTAATCCTACAGTAATGAAGAGCGACAGATGATTCGCTCCATACTGTGGATCTAAGTTGAAGCCTCCTCTATAGAATAGTGCTTGAACGGCGAAAAAAGACCCAATGAGAACAGAGATATCAACAATTGAAAAGTGTGTACTTACTTTTGGGACACCCTGTATATTACCCTCTTGTCCCAAAAGTTTTGTCGGTTTTTTTATCGCTCATTAAAACACGCAGAATACCAATCCCTAGACGATCTAGGTACAATTCAATTCATATTATCCTCTTTTTTACAGCTATAATTGCTCTCTGATTTACTCTGTCTTTGCGATGCTATCGCCATGGATTTTTGAGCAGCTCAGCCATAACGCCAAATCTTTCCTGGATTTTGAAAAAAATTTCTCACGCTATTTTCTGAGAGCGCTAATAACTGTTATGTAGAGCAGATCTTTGGCTACATTGTAATTATTTTAGATTAAATAGGCCACGTTTATCAAGCCCTAAATAATTATTTATATAAGAATAACCGCGGTCTTTTGATTCGTCTACCACGTAAAATTACCGGAAATTCCAAAAAGCTGATTTTTCAAAACAAATTAAACTTGGTTATGTTGCATAACTAATGTTTATTAGCAATTAAGTTTCAATTTTTTCTTCAAATTCTAAAAGCTTTCATGTTTCTGCTGCAGTTGCGTTTCTCATGACTTTGACAAAAATGGAGACCTCCGAAGAAATAAATTTCCAAAGTTAAAAGTTAAAAGCAGGTTAGAAGAATCTAAAAATGATACTGCATAGTCCGAGAGTTGTTCTATTTGCGCCATACTTAACCTTTTCAGAAACTTTGGAATAAACTAGTCACCTAAAAGCTAGCCTAACTTTAAGCAGATAAAAATGACGGGTGGAGAGTTATAACGAGAAAATATAATCATAAGAAAGAGAAGAAAAAGCTGCATCGAATGCATGTTGAATCTCATTCAAGTCTTTATTTTGAGCGGTTTTATAGCGGTTTGGAAACAACCGACAAAACTTTCGGGACAACCTAATATAAGCGAGGAAGGAAATTGAAATGGAGGATAAGCTAAACACATGCTATCTCCAACTCCGAGCGTTAAATTGTGCAGCAATCTTACTAGTACTGTGAAACAGCATCCATCAATTTATCGACTCCGCAATGCTCTCTACCGCTGGAAGGCAATACATTGAGACACAGCAAGAGAAGGTATGTCAGCTAGGATGAACGAAATGGTAGCAACGATAGTGCATTTTTACAAGAGTGATTTAGGGCTTCTTTACTCAGAACCGAACAACTTACATGTGGCACCAGCTGAAGCTGATCATGCCAGTAAAACATGCATAATTTTAATGCTCAGGTTAACTCAAGACCTCGATCTAGGCATTAGAATTGAGTTATTGTTCGAAAGATATTCATTTTAATCACAAATTCTCATAATTACACTGATATAAGTTCGTTCCGAATGTCTCACATTTTGGACAAAACTGGCAATTCATTAATGCTTTATCATCATAGGCAGCGTCTAGACAAATAATAATCTATGTTTCTGCTCCTTTGTGCCTTTGTATCGCGCTGATTCAGACCGCGGACCTTGTAGCACAAACTGAGTACGATTTTGACAGGAAATTCTTGAAATGCAATGCCAACGACTAAAAAACGAAGGTATACTCGCTTAGTTCTTGACGAACACATTTCACAGAGAATTCAAGGCGAATTGAGGAAGAGGTCGCAATTCCAACTGTATGTTAACATAGCGAATAAAATTGCCCATCTGAAGTACCCGTTTATTTTGTATACGCATAAAACACTACGGAATGCAAACGTAGTCGTTGTTGAGCCCCAGAGCTGATCGTAGCATCCAATGAACATCTTGTAAGCGATCACCGTTGTCTCGCAAATATCGATGCAGCTTAAATGAAAAACTTCGTCTCAAGTACTGACACGTCATTTTCTCCGCCTCACTTCCACGCAATTATTCTGATTTGCATGCGTATATGCGTATTGACTGATAACCTAACATCCACGGAAACTGATCCGCATCTAACCAAACGTCATATTGTAAGAAGCTATGCGCATGAAAGTCACCATGTCATCTTCATAGGCAGTGTCCGAGCAAAATTATGTTCTTTTTCAATAAAACACGATTATAGCCACAATCAAATCAAGTCAATGCTTAAATTAAGCAGGAAGCTCCAGTTTGCGTTTTTCTCATTACACCTAAGGTCTCGGGCAGAGTTTCTCAATAGCGACGATGAAATTAAATTTGTTGCAGGAGCTAAAATTACTGCATCCATGTTCGCTGAGCTTCAGCCTTTATTTTTGTCTTGCTAAAAGCAGGAATTAACTATAAACCAAATCATATGCACCTAATTAGAGGTCAAAGGCCTCGAGCAGAGTTCACGCGATCTCATCGTCGCGACTAACCGCGACAAGACTGTAACAATATCATTGCATGCCGATTTTCTTGCGTTTCGGTGGTTTCGGTAGTGTGATAGTTTTCTAACACGACTAATTGTGACTAACTATCACAACCGAAGTGCAAGAAGATCGGCATGCAATGAACTCGCACTTGTCTTGTAGCGATGAATCGCGACGATTAAATCGCGTGAACTCTACCAGAGGCCTAAGAGTGGCTGGGGCAGAGACTGCCTTCAGGAAGTGTGGTTTTATTTTTGAACTGAGAGCCTTTCAGCCAGCGACCGTTTGTTGGCAGTGCCGGCAGAATTTCGTTTTTCAGATTTTCACCTTATCGGAGCCTTCTCGCTATGGCCCAAATCTGGGCTTCTCAACGCATGAAAATAGCGAAAATGAGCTTTTCCCAATTTCTAGGGTCCGCATTCAGTGGAGAATACGTGCAAGAGGACGGGGCCCGGAACAAGGGAGGCGGGGCGTGGAAGGCTTTCGGCGCAACTTCACTGAATGCGGACATGGAAAGGTTCGGAAAAAGCTCATTTTCGCCGCTTTCAAACACTGAAAAGAACAGGTGTGGATTCCTCATGGCGAGAAGGCTCCAAAAGATGAAAAAACTGAAAAACGATCAGCCGAGATATTGCCTTTGAGGACTATATTTTGCCGAGAAGGATGGTCCCTCGCGGATATCTGCAAACGAGCAACTTCTGAGCAAAAGCTGCTTGATTGATGCAGATATCCACGCAAGACCTCCCCATTCGGCGATATCCTCTACCCCTTACGCATCGGTCAAAGTTCACGCGATTTCGGATATCACGCTTGGTGCTGCCTCAATACTTCTAGTTCACCGCGTGCAGATCTCATTGTCAGATGCACAGACACACAGTTTTCGTGAACTATGAGAGCGGTCATTCTTGCTTACCGAAAATGCGCTTACGGACAGTTATGAGCTATCGTAGCAGTGCCAAATCCCGCGATACCCTGGAACACGGAGTTACGACCGATGCCCTAGCCTAAGACATAAAGTGCTGCATGAAGAAGGCGCAGAAGTAGTAGCTGAGCGGGAGCGAATGCGGCGCGCGCGTGTCGTCACCGTTGTAAATCCTGCGCCTCATGCGCTCTGCACCTAATAAAGCCGCGACCGCGCCCAAAGGTATTGCGCTCTCGTTGTGCAGCAGCCTTTACATACTCGATTCCGTCAAATCGCCATATTTTCGCGAGTTGGGGATTTGCCAAATGTCTTCATAACCGTGCGCAGGCCTCAGATGCATAGCGCGTAGCTTCCTCGGTTGTCGCGTGAAGTCTGGCCTAAGCAAAGCGCGCTTGCAACCAATTAGGTATGAGGAGTCGTTACAATGCCAGATCGCACAGTGACTGAAATCGCGGGATTTGTGACTTAGGCCCTGCGCATATATACCTCTCGCGATTTCAGTTACCACGTGATTTGGTCATTTGCCAGATTTCTTCAGGCCCAACACTCGCAGACCACAAATGCTTCGTGTATTCAGCTTTTGTGAGTCAATAAAGTATGCTATTTCCCGCGCGCTCAAATTAAGTTTGCGACTATAAGCAACTGGAATATTGCCAAGTTTTGTCACGACTGAAAACGCGTGAGGCATGCCCAGCGCCTAAGGGCCGCGCATACCTCACGCGATTTCATCGCCTGGCGTTTCTTTCAACAAGACAATTGTCACATGATTGCATGCCGATCCTCCTGCATTTCGAATATGATAGTCTTCCGACACAACTAATCGTGATCAACTATCAAAACCAAAATGCAAAGCGATCCACATGCAATGGACTCGTAACAGTAAAGGATATTTATCGACGACTGCTCCGACTCGTACAATCACACCACTTTGGGCGTGCCTTATTGGGGCCTTTCCAGCTCGACAGTACGCTGCAGCGCGCAGATACTTGGTAGCTCGCAGTATCCCTGTTCTTTCCCTGTCCTGTCCTGTCCTACTGTCAAGCTGGAAAGCTCCAAAAAAAAACACGTTCGCGGTGGTGCAATTGCACTAGTTGGGGCAGTCGTCGACGGATATCCTTTAGCCAGTGGCGGTCGCAGGATTTCGGACCGGGGGGAGGCGACAAAAATTTTTTTTCAGATGAAGGTGCGTGGCGTTAGCCACGCACTCGGAAAAAATTTTTGGGGTGCTTCTCAAGATTTTTGCGGGTCCCCAACCCCTAAAATCTAGGAAAAGGGGCCTGACCTCAGCCACGCCCCCGAAAAAAATTTTTTTATAAGGCTAATTTGAATTTTCAAAATTTTTAAAAATAATTTAATTATTTACAAAAATAAACATTTGTTTACAAAATGAACATTCGTTTGCACATTTTTATAACCCATAAAGGCAAGTTTCAAAAATTTCGCGACCTATTTTCGGGGAGGGGGGGGGGGGGGGGACCGCCCCCTCTCCCCTCAGTCCGCCACTGCCTTTAGCTGTCTTGTTGGAAGAATGGCGAGGCGATAAGATTGAGTGTATTATGCTCGAGACCTTAGCCGTTGGAACCGAATATTCGTATTTGAATAATTTATTCGAAATAATCAAATATTGAAAGCCCATTTACTCGATTATCCAAGTAGTCGAATATATGGAACGCCTGCAACTTTGTGCAGGGAGGAGGGTTACCTGATGCGCTGCTCAAGGATATCGCTCTAACTTTGCAAAATAAAACATTCTCTTGAATATTTGGGATCTGAATTGGAGTGAAAAGCGGAAAAGTTATTCAATTGTACACTGTGAATTTCGGTGACTCCACAATAAGACATTATTGCAGTGAGCAAGTATGATATTCGCAGAGAGCATGCTTGAGAACTCCTCTAGGCTAAATTTTGAGCAAATTTGGGGACTTCGACCCAACTAACGATACCAACTTTACCCCAAGAATATGGCGCTATTTTGCGAGTTCAATTACGATGTACATTCTCAGCATGACCAGTGAACCAGTAATCTAAAGCTGCTATTTGGAAAAGCGTTCGCGGATTCCGCCACGCGGTTTCCCGCTAATTGCAGATTTTTGAATGAAGTTATAGGCCGTCCGCGCTGCGCACGGAGAGCAACGCTGTTGCGTACATGAAGGCAGTTCACGACTAGAAGAAGCGCAGAGAGAACAGGCGGCGAGAGTGCACGAGAAAAGAGGAGTGACGCGCAATACACACCTTGCGCACTCTCCGCGCTCTGCGCAGACGGCCTATAATGACTCTTTATATTAGAATAGATAAATCTAGAAGGATGATCCCTAAATTACACCTACCGCAACCATACAGGGAAACATTTTCGTGCGAAAAAACTGTGATATTCATGATCAGCATGTCGAATACTCCTCTGTGCACAGTCAGCCAGATCTGAGAGTTCCATCCCATACCGTATGCTTACCGTAACTCCTCGATAAGAGCTGACTTTGGAAATGAATATCTTTACGTGATTAGCAGTCACGAAAAGAATAACTCCTTATGCAGGTTTCCCACGAAGCCCGGTAATTGTAAGTCTTTGGGTAATATAAAGTGGAATAACGCTCCTCAACTATGTTAATCAGCCAAGACTTGTATCGGTTTTCCTCATGGGTCGTGTGATATTTGGCATTTCACGCGTTTCAAAGTCCATGGCCGATTCAGCGCAGTGCGATGAAAAGGCCCAAAAAGAAATTGCAAAATTTGAAATCAAATTTGCCGGGACACTGACTACAATCTCTGAAGATTCCATTTTGGTAAACAGTTTTACCCACCTCTTCCACGGTATTCAATCCTATCTCCCTCATCGTCATATCGTATAACCTCGCCATTCGCAGTTCAGCGGCATATTCTAGTTTGCGTATCAGCGGTAAGTTCGCTGCTATCAAATAAGACTCCACTTCACGAAGTACGGTGAGCATGCGATATTGTGAAGCCAAAATGCTCATGACTTGATAGTTATCTCTGAATATATAGATCTAAACAAATGCTACCAAGTAGAGACAAGCAGAAAGCATACTTATGAATGATGACTGATCCAAAGCGAGCAGTAGCGTGCAACAGAATCTTAACGTCCTCAGGTGGAATGTCAGTGACTTCGACAAAATCAACTCCTGCCTCCTAAAGATCGGGCAGATAAATGTTTTAATGCTCAGCAAAGGTGAGAAATAGTACATGCCTGTTCCACTTTCCAGCCTTTAAATAATGGACCACCAAGCTCCGCCAAGAGACGCAGATCGACGTGAAAATTGTATGGAGGGCACTTAAAGCTAGATATTAATTGGAAGAAGCGGGTCAGGATTTGTTTGCGATAAACCGGAAGTTCACTTCTAACTATAAAATAAAGAATTCCAACTGAAAATGAGGCATATCGCTTGGAAAGCTGCATGTGATATCCCTTGCCACTACAGTCTGTCTCAATTGTACTATCTCTCCATTCGACCGACACCTCATGAGCGCTTCGCGCACCGTTTCGCATGCCTTTAAGCAACCAAAACGGCCTTCTATCAAAAATCAGTAAGAGAGCGTAATCAGATACTGATAAGTGCATCCGTTGGGCATTTTGAGATCTTATATGGAAATGTAAAAAAATAGCGGACCCACTCGCACTTCGAAATTCCTATAGGCCGTCGGACGATTTAAGTCTACTGGCGATAGTAATTGGATAGTACAGGCAGAAAGGACAATCGACCCGCTACAATTTGTCTGCTTTTCCAATACAACTTTGCCTGGTTCCCATAAGTCTCTGTTGATCTGCAAAGCCTCTAAGAAATTTCCGCTCTGGATTTCCAGAACTTACCTTTATTTTCTCACGGTCTATAGTGAGCGTATAGTCAACCAAGATAGCAATGTTCAATGACTCGACAGGTAAAATCCGTAATGTAATATTGCTTGTGCTGGCAAGTTCTCGAACCTGTAACCACTAACATGCTCTTTATGGCAGTGCTAAAAGCTTTGTTTACACATCTCAAATACTTTCAAGAAGCCAAATGGAAGTTGTAAAGTGAACATTGAAGGTGCATGAACTCTGGCTTCCCAAAAAATGTCACGTGTCCGGAATCTGCTTGAAACTCCTAGCCTAAAGTTACTTTAACTGCTGCATCTGTTTTATAGGAAACATAAGGGATGCGCGTCTACAAGCTATCTACTACTTTTCGCAGGCAGTCACAAATCAGAAACGTGCCGGAAGAAAGTGCTGGAGTATTCAGACCAGTTTTTCGGTGTCTACATCTCAGACAATGGATCGGACCCCTCCGCTGGGCAAGCCGAAACTGCCAGACTCGCGCCGGACCCAATTGACCAATGAGAGCGGGGCAAATGGGCGGTCCCTCGCGTGACATCACTGCCAGGCAAATGGGAGGCTTCTCCGGCCCTGCTGCAAAGGTCCGCCATTTCTCCGGCGCGACCCTGGCAGATTTGCCAGGCTCGCGCCGGACAAATTTGTCCGGCGCGAGCCTGGCAAATCTGGCGGAGTCGCGCCGGAGAAAATGGGAGGGGTCCGGAGCAGAAATGGGAGGCCTCCGGAGCAGAAAATGGGAGGTATCCGGAGCAGAAAATGGGAGGTATCCGGAGCAGAAAATGGGAGGTATCCGCCGGAGAAATGGGAGGTATCCGCCGGAGAAATGGGAGGTATCCGGAGCAGGCTGCGTATCAATTTGGCGCGTAGCAAGCAAACGTCTAACTCCACGGTGATGAGTCCTCTGTTTACGCTCTTTGTCCATATTTTAGTCGCCGTTTCTTTGATTCTGTTGTTTTTGCGCGTTTCTTTACCGTTTTTTCCTTTTCCGCGTTGCTCTTCGTCGCGTTGGCGTTTATGTTGCTGTAAGTTCCTCGTTTTCAGGTTTATGTTTGAAATTTTCGTGCGGTTGCACTCAATCACCTTCAGTGTTTGGCTCTTTCCGACTTGCTGAGACATCGTAGACTATTGATGGAGTGGTTTTTGTGATTAATTCTGGATTTTCGAAACAATGAGGTTAGTTGCGCAACTATCTAGTGTTATTGTGATGAAAGTATCGTCTAAATAATCCGTGTTGTTGTTCCGTGTCACACAGTGCTTACCAGCCTGGCTAACGAGCGTTTTATGCAAAGAATATACCTTTAGGTAGAAAAAGATATAAAGGATGCATCTTTGGTAGGATAGGTAGTTTTTTGTTTTTGAACTGCGATACTCGAAAACGCTTTGCACACGTTACACAGGCTCAAACATGTTTGCTCTCTGATTTCCAAGATTGTTACATCCAAGATAAATTAGAGCACATGTTTCAACTTGTTAATCACACGTGTCCAAAGCTTTTCGAGGTTGTCTCACACGAAACGATAATCATTTCATTCCTTTACCGTAGATATATCCACCATTTGCAACTGATGCCAACTGCGTTAATCAAGCTGCTGTACAATAACTTGCTTTGTAAGCATAAGTTGTAATCGCTCATATCGCGAATTCACTATGAATGCGGGTTTGAACTTGCCGCCGAATGCAAATTTATTTTCCGCGGCGCGAAGTTGGCGTAATCAAACCATTATTTGGTTTTTTCTTCATTTCTTTCATTCACATTCTTAACAGCAAGCTTTGAAAAATTGCTTTTCCAAGCACTTTCCGCAATCAAATCTAGGAAGGAACATAAAGCACGTTTTTCAAAAGAGTTCTGATTAATCACTCCTCTTTGTAGACGTCTTCTAGCTAATATAACCGCTTGAAGGCGTTTTCTTCTTTCATATTCTTTGTGCCTACTTCAGTTGGTAAGGGCTACGCTTGCAGTTCTGGCTTATCCCATATCATCGGCAGTCAGTCGTCCTTATGGTTATTTTAGAGCTGCTTCTTGCAAACTTCATCTATCTTCATCGATCGTTCACTTCATTATTCACAATCGTTTCTGGTTCAAGTTTCTTTGAATAAAGCAAGTTTTTAGCATGGACTACTTGTTGGATCGGTATTTGTTCGATAACTTGCCTTTCACAGTCTCGCCTGAAACTAGGAAAGGTATAGGTCAGAAAGCTGTCACCAGGGGTCCAGGTGAGGTTTTGTACCGTGTTACGTTGAGGTCTTTAGTGAGTTTTTGGAAAGCTCTTTTGTTTTACTTTATCTCCATGAGAAAGTTGCTCAATTTCAAGCAGTTTAATTCGGTATCAGCTTCGGTAAGCCTATCGTCATGGCGGTCGGTATCTATACACATGGATTGCCGTAACTGTACATGCGTTTGTCATCGAAACACTAGCTATCTCTGTACCAGAATTGAATCTTTATTGGCATGCACAGGTATTTATCTTTCTTCTCAGCAACACTCGACTTCATAATTATCCTGTTTAGGGTATGTTGAGCTTTTTTGGAATGAGAGTTCCTCTCTATGCCCTTTTTGGATTTCATCAAATGTTTCTCTACACATCCTATGTCCTTGTTAGCAGGTATTTATTAGTCCACAGAATTTTCATACATTTTTTACTAGCGGGAAAATCTTCCGATCAAAATTGTAGACGTAAATTTTCGGATAACGGTTAAGAGTTTCTGCACGGTCCTGTTTTTCGAACAGCTTGTGAAGGGGGGCGCCTACCCCGTTCCCCCCTCCCCCCCCCAACTTGTTGCTTCATTAAAAATTGATCGCTGGCTAATCCTTCTTCAGCTTTTTTCACCAATACAGGTCAAGTCAGCTCAGGCCTTATAACAGTAACAGTAATTTCAGTCTTGGATAGAAATCACTTCTAAGTTCCCCTTGTCCACTTTGGTGATTGTGAGCGTAAATTTATATTTATTGCCATTTCAGAATGCGCCTACCTTGGTGGGGTGAAGGGCCTGCAGTTGGCCTGAGTTCTGTGATGCTTCAATTACCATTCCGTATGTTAGGTACGAAATTGCTGTGGTGGACGTGGCACGATACTGATCCAACGATTGAAGACAGGCCTTTTTTCGTCTTTTCTTGGTGTCCTCGATTTTCCACATGCATACAGAATGTTCTGGACTCCATGGAGCTCTTTATACTTTTATGCCGCATGTGCTTGTTCTTTTGTATGGATGCTCCGACTAACTAGACGCTTGTTGCTTGAAAAGGAGTATGACTGGATGAAGTAAGCGGTCATCTAATGTAAGACGAGCTGGAATTTAAAACACGCCATCTTCAGATTCCCAAAGGAGTTGACATGCTCCTTTCTAACTGGAGTACTGTCGTACTGGCTAGGAACCGCACAGTTTGTCTGTTTTGTTTCATGTTGCACAGAATGCTTTTTGATCTTTTTCTCATTTTCTTACCATGTTAAAACCATATGCTTATACTGTGGTGTTACAAGGTTCTTTTTGCAACTAGGAAATTAGTTTTTCTTTCAATATTCTTATTTCTAACTCCTAGTATGGTTTTTGTAATATGAATTAACTGTTGTACGTATGCTGGAGATAGATAGATAGATTTTTCGAAAGTTTGAAAAATTTGAAGTAAATGTCTTATCTCTTCGTTCTTTCTTCTATTTTCTATCCACAAACGCTAGGGGTGAGAGGGAGGGGGTAGAGTACGGGGTGAGGGTCGCGCTAAACTCCTACCCGGGGGGGGGGTCCTATTCGGCTTATTTGGGTGGGGTTTAGAGACAAAATTGGGGTTTGGAGCTTAAAGGCAGCGTCCAGGCAAGTCTGGACCTATGGGGATTTTACATGGAAAGTATTTTGGGGCCCTAACTAAGCCACTACCCAACCGGCAGCTCAAGTAGTGCTCTAACGCCTGAGATATTCTGCTCGAAACCGGACCCCGCGACCGTGTTTCGCATGGATTCATGGCGCAAAGCGTGGATCCTGGCGCGAAACTGCCATGAATCCATGCGAATACGTTCGCGGGGGTCTGTTTCGAGGGGAATATCTCAGCCATTGGAGCACTACCTGAGCTGCTGCTTCGGCAGTGCCTTAGTTAGGGCCCCAAAAGTACTTTCCATGTAAAAGCCCCATAGGTCCAGATCTGCCTGGAAGCTGCCTTTGATTAGGGCTAATTACAGTATGCCGCGATCGGGGGGCTCCGGCGCACAAAATCGGGGGGCTCCGGAGCAGAAAATGGGAGGTATCCGGAGCAGAAAATGGGGGGTATCCGGAGCAGAAAATGGGGGGTATCCGGAGCAGAAATGGGAGGTCTCCGCCGGAGAAATGGGAGGGCTCCGCCGGACAAATGGGAGACCCACCGCTGGGGAAACGCCGCGACCCTGCCATTTCCCCAGCGGAGGGGTCCGATCCATTGTCTGAGATATAAGTAGCTTAAGAATAGTATTAGTATTCGAAATGTTAACCGTGCAATGCTTAGACTCACTGTTTCAAGCTAATTCCGGATGTGGTCGTTTTTCGAAAGACCAGTCAGACAAAGTTGCTACTCTTCTAGTGCGAGAAATCACCTCCAATTGTAAAGTCAACAGCTCGAAATTCCCCTCAGCTTTGCGTTTTTTGGTGCTCGATCGAATAATTGTGGTCTGCTGGGACATCTGAATATTGTGATAACAAGTCTTACTACGGAAGGATACTCATAGTGAAGTTTTCAAATTACAGTAAACTATATATAGTTATGCCATAATAACCGGGGCTTCGCGATAACTTTCTTCCCCTGATTTTTTGCAGATAGATCGCCACTATTTTGTGAAATAAAAAGCCAGCAAGCGACACTGCACACTCTCGTGATCATAATTGCTGAATCCTACGAGCGGAATGCACAAAGGTCATTTGCGCTACCCTCAGCGATTATCTGAGTATGTACCCACTCCAGCTGTCGCTGTGTTCTGCATCGAACTAATTCCTTTCAAAGATTTGCCTCGCACATTTCTGATTATGCAAAGTCGTCAGTAACTCGGAAATGAATGTGCGCCGAACAAAAAACTATCTCACGAAATACTATGCAAGTATAACAAGTGCACAATGTTTCCAACATCCAAGTGCATGACACATCAATTTATGTACATTTATACATATAAACTATATAATGTACGATAAATCCGTTCGTTCTAAGCATAGTCAAACATTCGACAAATGGAAATATGATGAGCATCGCTCTACGATGAACCTTCATAGTTATAAGCATGAAACCAATGACTTTAGGACCGATACTCTAAAATACCGACCGATAGGCGAAAACTCCATGATTCCTGGCCTGCATAGGGCAAACGAATTCCTTCTTCTGGAGCATACATACCTATGCTTCTATCTGCATCTCTCTTTCAGTATGTCTAACGAGATTATAGAGCATATGAACACAAATTGAAGCAACATTGAAACGTATCCAGTCAAAGCGAAAAATCAAAAAAAAACAATTTAAACCACCCGTAGAGGGCGCACAGAGTGGGGCTCCACATACGAACAGCCCACTCCCTCCTACTTCATCAGTGACAAGCAAACGTGTGCTCATTTGCGTTCACACCATACGATGTTTAAATGGGCTTGTACAGAAGGGTGGTGACATACTTCTTACGGTATCTAAAAGATAATTATAAATAGAAAAGTAAAAAAATATGGGCGAGTCATTTGTAACTCGTTATATAGTCAGCGCACATCGCGGGACAACCAATAGCGGAGCGGTTGTCCACTTGATCCACTTCTTCCACTTCATTATTGGTCAGTTCTCTGGATTGACCAATGACGAAGCGGATCAAGTGGATTAAAGGCAGCGTCCAGGCAAATCTGGACATATGCAGTTCTGATGTGCAAAGTAATTTTGGGGTCTAACTAAGGCACTGCCCAAGCTGCAGCTTAAATGGTGAACTCACAGTTGAGATATTCGCTTCCAAACTGGATCCAGGGATCGTATTCGCATGGATTCATGGCGCGACACATCAGTTTCGCGCGAGGACCCATGCGTGTCGCGCCATGAATCTATGCGAATACGATCCCGGGGTCCAGTTTGGAGCCGAATATCTCAACAGTAAGTTCACCATTTGAGCGGCCGCTTGGGCAGTGCCTTAACTAGGGCCCCAAAATTACTTCCCACATCAGAACCCCGTATGTCCAGATTTGCCTGGACACTGCCTTTAAAAGGAAAACGTACGGCGCGTGCCATGGGAGGAATATAACTGTGAAAAAATGAGATAAACAATTGCCATTAGCAAGTCACATACCGATGGGTCGCAGACAGCACCATTACTCCGTCCTTGATTGACAAAGCATAAAGATGATTAAGCATCACGTGATTGGGTTCAGGCAGCACATTGGGATCACATTGGACAGGAGTGTCCTTGTTGAGTATGACCTTGAAAGTTCTTGGTTTTACACGAAGCGGTATATGCGCCTATTGTATCTCACAAAAAAATTACTTGGAGAAGGTGAGGTGGGAGAGCGGGTGGATTGTGAGCTTTGGCGAACTCATTCCTGTCAGGGATGTCTTGTGTGAAGGCGCGCAACTTCTCCAGTTCTCTTAATAAGAAAATCGAACCTTGTATCAAACACAATTACAATTAATGTACTCATCCGTCGTTGAGCATGGTCAACGACGAGAACACAGTTGATATTTGATGACAAAATTCACCTATCATTCGGAGTATCATGAGAAGGCTGGTGGTTAGGAGCGCCGCGCATTGCTTCTCCAGCATTGGATGAAGCCAAATCTTTGTCCAGTGCATCGAAAACCTAGAAATACAAGCGCGACAAGTAAGCCATGAAAATGCGGCTTCTAATTTGCATGAGTAAGCTCCCTACTGCACTCATTTTCATCGCAGAAATATCCAGTCTACCTCAAAGTCATCCTCGTCAATCGACATCACGTTGTTTTCACCTCCCAAATTGTTGTTCGTTTTTGGCTGATTGTCGTCTACTACCCATTTGTTGTCAACCATAAATTTGTACTCGTGGTGCCCTGAAATGTTCACTTCACTCGATTCCGGTTCAATGGCTCTTGTGCGCATACGGACGCCAATGTCAATGGCTCCGAGTTGTTGTTAACATCACATTTGCATGCGTAACGAGCACAGTCATTAACATTTGTGTTATTCCAAGATAAATAAGTTACAATGATTTTACGCTTACCAGGCGTGAGCTCAAGAATAGTGCTAAAATCGCTTGAGGACTTCACCAGTGGGATTTTTTGACGCCATCCATCCCACGAGCCACATATATACACGGATCGAGGTTGACTGAAACATAAAATTATACCAGAATAAAAGCCAAAACTATCTGCACACAATTTGTTCACAAGAGAAACATCATGAATACGTAGAGTTAGCATGATTTAGAAGGAAAGAAAACGATGAAGTGGGTTAGATACAGCAACCAGCATTATTTGATCTTCAATCAGTCAGCGGATCATTCAAACTACGATGTTTAGAGGCAGTCTGGCAGAGTTTACGGTACCTCAATTCTAACGGATTACCAAAACGGCTTTCTAATGCAAACTACAGGCGATTGGGACTGCGAAATAATGTTTCTGTGAATGAAAAAAAAATGCTCCAAAAGTTTCACAGCCTCCTCTCGTTCATTCTCGTCCTTATCGCAGCAGAAAGCGTGCTGGGATACACCTCTGCAGAAACCGCAAGCGTTGCAACGGCCTGCCCCAGCACGATTTCCTGCCTGGATAAAAACGAATTTGAATTATGGAGCGGCTACGTCGGCATTTTTGAAGTGCCGACAAAGCCGCTGCCAAATTCCTTGCTTCAAAAGCGGTATAAAGCAGCCGCCATCGAGCTATAGACTGGATGAAGCACCTGCTCAGTAACCCGGTGGATTTGAGGTGCTGCCAGATCGGCCTGATACTGCGTGAGAATCCAATATGGTACGGTACCATTTTGGTGTCAGATTGGATTACGAAATACTGAGTGATCAAAATGAAGCCAAGGCATGATCTACCTGGTAGCGGAGCAATGCCATTTGAAGACCACAGGATACTCGTTAGTTTCTTTGAACTGCACATTTGGCGCTACACCACCTTCCATATCGTCATCGCTTTTGGCAATTTTCACCTTGAAGCAATCACAGCAACAATTTAAGGCAACAGATAGTAGAACAATTGCATCCTCATAACTATATCGATGCGCCAAGAATCACTGAAGATCTACACAAAAGTTTCGATTACCTGCACGGGACATCCATCCTCAGGATTCGAAATGCTCTGTGGATTTCCGCTGAATGTGCGGTGCCGTCCAGGGGTGCTTACACCACCTAAACAACTGTGCTGAACAAAGAACAGCTAGATTGAAACCCTTTTTATACTCTTGTTTTACACTGCAAGTTAGAACGTGCTCGTATGGATAAGCAAGATAAATCCTCCAAACACCTTGAGGTATCCGCAACTGTCAAATTCCACTTGGATGTCGGTGCAGTGAGGCCAGAAGACACTCGCGTTTGAGGATCGAGTTAAAGTAACTATGACTATAATGTGGCCGAAACATCGCAGCTGATGATGTGCTAAGTGAAATGATAGGCAGTGTTGTTAACAGTTGCTGCGTATACAGATCAGCGACAAGTGCGATGACAGTTGTCATCATATCCAGGATGACGGACAACCGTAATGGCGGTGTCGATCGAATGGGATTGACTCGATTTTCGGGAATCGAGTACAATCGAACCCTACTTTTTTTACTGTTGATCGTAAGAAATGACACCCTTCGAAATTTGCTTTTACACACTTTGCAAGCATGATTTCTTCTTTGCTTTCATTGACTTGCGCACCGCAATCGTTTGAAGGCAGTAATGTGTGGATTCTACTAGGAAATCTCGTTTGGCTACTACCGGATGGCAGCGCATAGTGCAACATTATACTTTCCCAATCTCTTTTCGCGCAGAGAACCGTACTCGAGATTGTAGTTAGCTCGGACCGAATGCGATCTAAACTTGGGTCTAGAAATGTAGCGGGACACGAATGATCGCAGCCGCTTAGGCAAAGGTAACCAAAGCCTCCCAATCAGTTTTTTGACGTAGATAGTGCTTTTAATAGCAAAGTCAAACAGTGAATGACTGTGGTCTTGTCTAATACCAAGATGACCCAATCCCTAGATCGAGTCAGAGCCCGAGCATGAAAGCAAATCAAGACGCCCCAAGCAAAGAACTCGCATTGGAAGTTTATACAGAAGAGGATATACTACATCAGCGGCTGAATCACTGACAGTCTTCTGTACGCGACGCTGAATAGGGATAGCGAATAGTGATTTCAATCGACCTATTGCAGTAGCTGCCGCTATTGCAGTCATGCAGCCGCGGCAGTCATGCAGGTTTTGGATCCGAAACAATCGCTGGGAGAACGATCTTCTGTCTCAACAACAGTGTCGCTGACTCGATCGGCTTCAATCCTGCGCAGCCGCCTCGCACGACTTTGCGCAGCGCAATAGCTGTTTATTCTTACGAGCGCGGAGGATAAGTCGAAGGCAGCAAGGCGCGAAGTCAAGCATGACCCCCCAAGCCCGCGCTAGTCATTGAGTCAGACGATAATGTGAATGCTGCATATGTTTCGCTTATGTGACATCAAGTATAGGGCATTTGAAAAATCATGACGATGGCGCGACCGCGCGCGACACGGACGCACCTTTCTGCAATTGCTTTTTCTTGGTTTTAATATCTACAGTCGAGTAGATTTTTTGCTTAATATAGTGCCCCTGCAGACGCGACAACGCTTGTGCGTCGGAAATTGCCATTGCGAGTTCTTTCCTGTGTTTTTAACTGGTTTTCTGCTTATTCTTTGCTTTTTGGGTAATTCGTTGCCAATAAAGGAGAAAAAAGGTAAGCCAGGGAGTATTTCTTGTTTTCCAAGTAGGTATGTCTCGCTTACTCCCGAGTATCTTCGAGGAAGGTCGTCGTGTCAGTTGCACGTGTGTTTTCTTGTAACTTTACCCCTTTTTCCTCTTGTAAAGCATTTCCTTAAAGGTTAGTAGGCTTTTACGTTTGAACTATCACCTTTAACATATCTATGAACTACTCGACTAGAACCTACTTCCTTTTGAACAAGTGCCGAAATTGCTGCAGCGCAAGTCTACTAGCATTCAAAGAAAATACCATGAGACTTAAAGAGGCAATTAATGACGAAAGAAAAGCAAATGACGAAAAATACACGTGAAACTGACACGACGACCTTCCAGATAGATAGATAGGAAGATACTCGGGACTAAGCGATATCATAACTGCTCAAAAAACAGAAACTAATCTCTAACTTACCTTTTTCTCCTTTATCAGCAAAGACTTACCTAAAAAGCAAAGAATAAAGAAAGAAAACAATGGAAAACAATCACTCGGCAAATCGCAATGGCATTTGTTACGCATAAGCGTTGTCGCGTCTGCAGGGACACTATATTAAGCAGGAAATCTACTCGACTGTACTGACTGGTTTTTCTGCTTACAAGGAGAGGATACTTAGTCGAAAGCACCAATCCAGATGGGGCATATACCATCTTAGAGCGCTTGAAACGCTGATTCTAAATCTGCAGTTTCTAGCTGCGGAACGGTTTTGTAGAGGGAGTTATGAGGGGTGTTTCCTCTGAGGTTGAGGCGCCCTCCACCAGGTCTCCCCCTACCTATGAGCACTGTAGAGGAGTACCAATTGTGGCAACTGACCTAGTGGTAAGTGACGTGCTTGATAAAGAGAGTGTCAAGGTTTTAATCATCTTCGCATGCTAAATTGAACTTCTAAATGGCTTTAGAGCCCTAAAGCATGAAACTTCTGATGATATGGATACTAATCGAAGTTAGAAGTGTTAAAAAAACTAGAGTAATATGAGTATTACAATCCTTACTGTAATCTTCATTCAAATTACTTACCATTAGGTCAGTTGCCATCTGCTGATACTCCTCTACAGTGTTTACAGATAAGGGGAGACCGCTGGAGGACCTAAATCCCAGAGCGGAGCACCCTTCATAACTCCTTCTACAAAACCGCTCCGCAGCTAGAAATTGCAGATTTGAACTCAGCGTTTCAAGCGCTTTAAGATGATATATGTTTCATCTGGATTGGTGCTTTCGACTAAGTATCCTTTCCTTGTTAGTATGATAGTACTTGGACATTATAAGTGACTGAGCTGAGCGTTGAGATGATGCCTTTTCCTATGAGGGTGTTAAGCTCCTGAAAGCGGAAGAACCGCAGTCGGATCCGTTGTCACAATTTTATAAATGAACCATACCATGCCAGACTAGATGGTGTGATTAACATGCAGGGTAGCGCCTATTGAAGATAATTTCGAACTACAAACTGAGTAGGCGCTCTGATAAATCGCGAAAATTCGTGCTATTGCAATGGCCAAGCTACTGACAGTTCCTCAGGAAAACGCTTTATTTGGACATTTTCAGGTGTTTCGAATAGCTATAAAATTCATCGCCAGGAAGAGGAGAAACGGTTGAAATCCCAGTTCTATCGGAGACCACCTCAAGGCTTGAGGTACACACCACGCGATTCTAGTCGCTGCGCGACCTGTTACTGCAACGACTCATCATAACTGGTTGCAAGCGAGCTTTGCCTGGGCCAGGCTTAATGCATTCGAGGCAACTTTCACAAACTACGCACCAGTGCGTTCAAAACCCGCGTACGGTTAACCTGTAGTCATGGAAATCGTCTGGACGCGTGGATGCAGCGATTTGACGAAATCGCGGAAAGTATGCCTTAGGGTTCCTTCATACTACGCCGCTGCAGTGGCAGTGAAAGTACGCTCATGGGAGCAGATTTGGGCTGTTTATCGATATATCTCTAGATCTGCTGCACAACTCGTTTCTTCGAGAGTATTTCTTTTGATTTTGCAATCTTTTTCCTTTCTTTTACCTTTCCTCATCGTCGATCAAATGATTCTTCATTCAGGTTTTGATTTTGTGTGCGCCTTCGATTCCACGAAATTTATCTCGCTCCAGTTTGTTGTCATCAATGACTTCAGTGCGCTACTTTGTTTATTTCTACTCATGAGGTACTAAATTCTTTCTCATCGAGACCTTTTCATCGAGCGATGTATTTTAGAAACTTTTAGCAACAATAAAATACTGGAGTTAGATTATGCATATTGCAGTTAGTCATGATGAAAAATGTGTAAAATCAAAAGTCAAGGGAGCACAGAAATTCAATAGAGTTAAGAAACATTCGATTAACGATGAGACAATTTAAAGGAGAAAAAAGATTGCAAACTCTGGGGGAATACTCTCGGAGAACACGAACTACCAGCAGATATAGAAAGCATTGATAAACAGCGTGCTGCCATGAGCGCATTCTCACTGCGATTACGGCCGCGTACGTTAAGCTGCGAACGCAGCGCACGCAGAAGGCTGGCTGCCGCGTCCTGCGGCGTAGTCTGAACAAACCCTTACTCCCGCCAGACTTCGAAAAGCGCCCAAAAGCGTTCAAAAGCGCCCAAATTTCTCTAATTCTCTCACCTCTCTTAACACAAAAAAGTGAAGAGACATTAAAGGAATTTGGGCGCTTTTGGGCCCTTTGAGCGTTTTTGAGCAAAGTCTGGCCGGGGCTTTAGGCCCACCATGAAAGAGCCCGCAATGCGAATTTTCTCTGTTTTTGGCAATTAGGAACAAAAGGATACGTCCAAGCGGTTCCTAAAGACCGACGCGACTTACTCTAGAAGTCTTTTGATTATTTCGGCGAATCGCTAATCCGTGCCCTGGCTGACGCTCGACCATAGAGCAAGTCATGGGATTCCTATCAGTTCAGATAGCGATACAAAGAACATCATATCTTATGTATGACGAAAGAAGCGCTACTGATGGAGAAGACGGCACTAATGATAAAACGACACATTTTCTCACACGAATTCACCAGTCAACAAAAAAACTACCTGGAAAGCCTTCACCAGGGCGATCACGCTTGTTGTATCCGCCGGGTTGATTATTACCCATAGTCGGACCTAAATGACTCATTGGAAAATATAAGTCAATTCACCGGCGATGAAGCGAGCAGCTCAACACCATGACATGGAACTGTTGAAGATGTACTGTATGGTCGCCAAAAACGCAATGACCTAATCATTAAACGTCACGAACCAATGGATATACAAACTTTGGCTTGGCGGTCACGTGAATTCATCAAAGAAGCACAACTCAGAAAAAACGCACGTGGGATTTCCAACTAAGCGTGAGAAAAACGCGCTCTACGCAGCTGCACAGTTTTCGCCTGAACGTAAGCCTAAATCGCAACCGGATCATGTCAGCTAAAATAAAACACGAGGTTCCTGCAACCAGCATTCTATAAATTTGAATGTAGTGTATCTTTCTCCAATGCAAGGCTGATCTGCTTGATGTTATGTGTTGAAAGAATTTGCCATGAGCAGACCGAATATTGATATTGAGGAAGGAAATATTTCTATCTACAACCTTCATTCAAGAAAACATCTACAACCTTCACCTAAGAGAACAAAGTGGATTTGTATTTACGAGCGAGGAGTCTTACATTGGCAATCTTGGAATAGCAGATGGGACCAAAATCTGCTTATGTGCTCCAGGGATCTACCAGAAAAGGCCTTGTGTACAAGATTACAGTAGAAGCACAGTGCAAAAATTTGCATCTCAAAAAAAAAGTCATTGGAACCCTCTGCAAGTCTTAACGGATGTTAACGGCAGTACCTACTCGCATATCCTTGCAATCCTTAATCTCACTGAATGTAAACACTTGTTCACTTTCAGTCTTTGGGCGAGGGAACGCTCCTATTCTTGAGAATTCAAAAAAGAAGAGCTTCTCCTGCCCTCCCGGTAATTTCTATAGAGCGCATTCCACTCGCTATTAGAGTGATCCTCAGCGATTGCGGGAGAATATCTGCGCTACTGACTATAAGGAGTGAAACGAGGAAGAATTCTGGAGTGTCTACGCCTAAACTTCATGTACACTGGCCTTTCCGTAATGTTTTTACAACGAAGGCGGATTGACTCGCTGACGACCAAGCGGTTTTAGGCAAAACTCACATCCATCTTTCATGCGCATTTGGGTGGGGGAAGAGGATACGCGATAGGCAATAGACATTTGCAAAATACCTATCGGCTATACTTGGGTCCGAATCGAATAAAAATTGAAACATTCGAATAAAACATTCAAATTCGCATAAATTCGATATACGTAGTTTCTCCATTTTCAAATAATACTCGAAACTCGAGTAATCAAAAAACGGGGTTTCGAATAAAATTCGAAACTCGAATAATCGAAAAGTGGGTTTCGAAAAAAATTCGAAAATTCGAATAATCAAAAAACGAGAATTCGAATAAAATTCGAGAATTTGAATAATCAAAAAACGGGGTTTCGCTTATATTCTATCCGAATGTTTCATTCAAATTCTTATTCAAATGAAATTCGTTTCCAAATTATTCAGTTTCTGCGGAGCCAACTGCTGAGTAACAAGCTCGCTTCGTTTGCGTTTTTTTTTTCACAAAACTCGATGATACATCTTTTGGCAGCCTGATCACTTTGAACTGTATGAAGACTCGCATTTTCCTTCAACTCCTTGTAGGAAAAGCGCGAAATATCTGCGCTATTGGTCCATCTTCCTCGCCCCGCCTCAGGGCGCCTCGGGGCTATATAAAGCAATATGCCCCGCCCACAAGGGGTTCGGACTTGAGGCAGCTTCGCAGCTGCCTCTTCAACAAGATCGTCTCCGAATCTCCGCCCCCCCCCCTCATTTTAATCACCCGCCCTCCATATTTATTTAATCTCTAATCATTTGTTTATTCTATTATTCCCCTTCGTATAATTGCCTCGTATTTATTGACGTATTATATTATATTGTTATGTTTATGTAAGGTTGAGCCGGAGCACTAGCTCCTGCTTGACTACCCTCTATCTCAAACTTATCTATCCCCCACCTATCTATCCGCTATCTTATTTCTTATCTAATTAATCTTATAATTATATCCCGCCCTGTTTTGCCGTCTGCCGCTATACTTCTACATCCTATACTTTGTTTATATATGCCTGATAAATGCTTAGTAAGGAAGCTAGTTGAGTTTTGTATATGCCGGTTGAGAGAATAGGAAGTAAGCGTTACTGAAAGTCCAGCTACGGTACCACTCTTAGCTTAACGACAACCTAAAAACACAAATTCGTTACATGGAGGTTCCGGACCGGGTTTTTAATACTATAAAACTCGGCAAAAGAACAATTCTTTTACTATCCTATCTAATTCCAAAAAAACATATATCCATCTCTATAAGCGCAATTAGTCACATCTACGCCAATTCTATTGCAAGGCTACATGAAAATATTTTAAACTATGTGACTGGAGCAAATTGCTCCCACTATTTTCATGGCGTAGGAAAAGCCTGGCCAGGTCCGTCTAAGCGTCACCCTTGCAAGTAAGGTAAACAAAACAATTAAGTGATCGCTCACAAATTCATGCGCAGTAATAAGTAAACACTAATAAATTAAAATTTTCCACTCAACCTCCAAGTTTCGTAACGCATCATCATCAACTACTTCCTAACTTCTTCCCATGGCATCTTCCTAACATCTTCCCATGGCATTCGCTTTAATCACATAACTCACGCATATACAAAGAGTCTAGCAACACAAAAGGTATAATCCCCACTCAATCACAAACATCTGCCTAAGACCCCTCCCCCCCCCCCGTTGTCATCACCTCTAAGGTAGGCGTGGTCTCAGAAGTACCTCACCATATTCATTCTTACATATTCATGCAGCAACAGACGCTCCTCTCTCTCCTTAACTTTTGCCCAATTTTGAAGCATAGGGTTGAAACTCCTTAACCCCACAAAAAAAAACGAAAAAAACTTCCTGAGCCTCACATTTCATTGTTATTGAAGTATACTTTGTCGTGACCAATGCCCCTGATATTACAGAAATCAACTTAAAGAAAGAAAGATGCTGAGCCAAGCCATCATTTCAAAGATCCACAATCACCTGCTCACCAACGACTATATCCGCCACCAACACATCACCAAGAAAGATATAGGTGACGTCCACGTCTATCTTGGCAAAGGACCAGCCGACCTAGTAGATCGGCACCACCGATCCAACATTCTGCGCTTAAGTTCGGCGGTGGAAATACTGCAAGGCCAGCAGTATATTCGCACGCCGGCGCATAGGCTTAACGCCTATGTCTATGAAGCGCTCAAGGTAGCGACAGCTGCCTTCGATGGGGCCGATGGAAAGTTCATCGAAGACTTTCGAAGTCTCCTGATGCTCGAGGAAAGAATCAACACCACCTTCTGCTACTGCGAGCAATGTCCGGTTGGCACGACGGTGCTAAACCACATTCATGAACTCGCGGACGAGCTGCCTCACCAGCTGAAAGGCCCCGTAGCACAGGTAGGACTAGGTCCAGAAGCAAGATTTTTCAGCCTCGAGCAAATATGGCTGGAAATCCCGAAGATCGTAGTCCCGGAGGAAGACCAGCCGTGGGACCGATGGGAAGAGCTGGAGCATGGCCGGTTCAGGGAAAGATGTAGCAGCGAGTGCTCAGACCTCGACTGCTCCAGCCACGAAGTTCTGCAGCCGCCATACTACCCCCTTGGCGGCCCATCCAACCCTGACCGACCGTACGACATACCGGACGAGCTGGATTACGACAGTGACTACAACTATGAAAGCGATGGCACGGACCCGGACGCCGAAAACCACTACGGCGTGTATTAGATTTCATGTATATATACTCTCATATTTCCTTTCAGTAAACTCTTTGTGTACTCCTTCTACCACTACATCGTTACAAATTTGCCGACGCTTCCTCGTCCGCGACCACACATTTCTCTCGTCCAAAAAAAAAACAAATGACGAATTCACAGAGCGTACTTATAATGTGCTTAATCCAAATACACAATATCTTTTACTCCGCGACTCGCGCATCGTAAGGCAATTAGAGCAGCAATGGCTGGCAATTACTATTGATTCGCTCATACTACTTAAACAAAAAATGTACACGAAAGAGAAAAGGGTCACGAAAGAATCAAGGTTTTTTAGTGATAGACTGGCCCGCTCTCTGTCAGCATATTCCATATATAATTAGCGTTTTGAAACACGGATATCTCCAAAATCGAACGAGAATAAAAGTAAAATAAGACTCGCATTTGTAAATCTCCTACAAACTAATAGACAGCCTCGATGTATAAACGAAAATGAAAAGAAATTTCCACTCATCCAAAATAAGCTACCGTATCCGAAACAATAGGATTAGTCAAAACGTTTGAATAATGATCCTTCGAAAGTCGGCTCTAGCCTATACCATCCATCAAGTTAAGCCGCAAATGCCAAACGCGCTGCGGCCAGAAACCGCGCAAAATAAATGTCTCCATAGAGGATTTCGGTTTTCGTATAGTTTGACTGATGCGACTAAAAGGCAAAGGACCAACGGCCTTAAGCCAGGTCATAAATTCAACTCGCGGTTTGAAACTAGCCATGCGCGCGTAAGAAGACTAATCGCTGCCACGGGATTACGTAAAATCCAAACTGTGCTCCCAGAGCAAGACAAATGTACGTAAGCCCGCGGCGAAACTCCGCCTTTTCAACTATAAAAGCTAGTTCCTAGTCAAAGAGCTCTCATACTTCAACATCTGACCAGCCACGCACATCTGATCTAATTGTCTGCTATATTCTCGACTATTCCAACTATCCAACAACATAGTCACAACTTTGGTAACAACGATACGATCAGGTAGGTTCTTTCCACCTTGTGTTAATTCTGGTTCATCACTCAATTCAAATCTCAGACTCTTCTCATATTTTTCTGTTAGCCATCCACCTTATTACTTTTGGACGCAAACAACAACTCAATTTTGGAAAGGAACAGAATTCATAGTAATCTCACATTTCCTCTTCTCGTTTGCTATAATTACAGCCATTCGGCTGTCAGCTACTAACCACTTCTAATCCACACTCACATATTTTCGCTTCTCATATTTGCCGTAAAATCAACCAAAAAAAAAACTCTTACAAACCTATCCCTACTTACCCCCCCCCCCCAAAAAAACCTTTATTGTTGTATAACAACAATATTGTTGTATAACAACAATTAAAAAAAACACATACAAAACAAAAAAAAATTTTTCGTGACAAACAAGATCGAAACAAAATAATAAAAGTATCGCCTGTAGAAAAAGCCCTTCTCTCCACGTAAACGCCGCTCGCATCTCGACGTCGCGTGAACCTAAAATAGTCAAATAAAAAGAAAATCTAGTAAAAATCCATATTTTTCAACAAAAAAAGAGCATCTCAAAAAAAAATCCTATCCTTCCAGAAAAGAGTATCCCAAATCAAAAAAAAGGTTAATTCTTATTCTTTCGAAGGAAAAGCATTTCAATCAAAGAAAGTCCGTTTTCCAAAAAACAAAGCGTGTTAAGTCAAAGAAAGCCCACATTTTCCAAACAGAAAATAAGAGAGTATCTCAAACCAAGAAAATTTGTATCTTTCAGAAAAGAGAGTATCCCAAGTCAAACAAGATCCGTATCTCTTTCACTCAAAAAAAAAGGGACTAGTATTAGCTTAACTTAACTTAAAAAAAAAATCAGCTAACGCTACTCGTAGTACTAAAAAAAAAGAAAAAGAAGCCTCAATAAAAAAAAACTCAATTGATAAAGTGTAAACTTTGAAAGAGAACAAAAAAAAAACAACACACACACACCTTTTTGGCAGTCTTCCATTTTGTGAGCTACGCCAACGTCCCAGTGCCATCCACGCGAGTATCCTGTAAAACTTATACATTACTTGCGGAAAGGCTGTAATAGAGTTCTAACTCTCACTTCAATCAAAACAGCCAAGATACCTCCTAAGAAATCACTCCTTATAATCACGCGTGCCTTTCAAACAAATCGTGACGACCGTAACGTGACGCTCAAAAAACTGGAAAAACAACGCAAAACCCCGCGTATAACGCAATCTGACTTAGATCGTCCTTCTACTAGCGAATTAGAACCCCCGGAAGAGTTTGAATATCATTCCGTAGACGAAAGCAATCCCAACTTCTCTCTGGACGTAATAAACGAACTTCGAGCCGTAATAAGAGACTTTCAAGACCGCAAAAAGGCAGCAAAAGAGCTAGAACGATCCTCCTCGACCTCAAGACGCCCAAACATGCCCAGCGCTAGCATACAAGCCGATATGAACGCGCCTGTAGTAGAAGACCCTAACTTTCCGCAGCAAAACTTATATGCCGCGAGCAAACTTCTGTCGACTAGGCTTGAAAGATTCACCGGGGACGGTGACAAAACATTCGAAGAATTTCTGGATGATTATAAAGAATTGGTCGACAGCCTCCATATTCCCCATGCTTACGCCCAAAGTCTCCTCCCATTATTTCTATCCGGTGGAGCCAAAATAAAATACCAATCCCTAAAACCCGAGGAAAAGGGAAATTGGACAGAAATTGTTACCAACCTAGCGAAAAAGTTCAAAAACCAAGCTATGCTAAGTAATGTCCGAGACGAACTACATAACCTCAGACAAGGAAAAGACACTGTTGGCGAATTTGCAAAGAAGATACTAACCAAAACGAAAGTAGCCTACCAAGGCGAAGACAAGAAGATACCTAATAAACTTTCCATCGATTTTTTCATCAAAGGGTTGAGACCAGACATCAGGCGAGCCGTTAGACGCCTCCCTGACCCCGAAGATTTCGATACCGCTCTCGCTAATGCCGAAAAGATACAAAGGATACTCCAACAAGAGTATCGTGAAGATAGAGAACTTTTGGAAAGCATAAATGCTCTCAAAATAGGCGAACAAGTGGAGGAATTGACCCAACAGGTCAATACTCTCCAGACCACCCGAAACACTCCCCCTCCTAGACAAGATCGCTCCCGGGCAGTAGTACGTTTTCAACCAAATAACAGGCCAAATAACAATTCCAACTGGAGACAGCAAAGAAGATCCAGCACTCCTTTCCGCCCCACAAATACCAGTTACGGAAATCCTCGCGGAGTTCGGCCTTTTGTGAGACGGATCTTTCCAACTAACAACCGTTTTTGGCCTCGTCGCCCTCCTAACAATCAATACCGCCCTTACAACCAATTCTACAACCCATATAATCCTTACACGGCGTACGCACCACCAGCGCCATACGCCATAAATCAGCCTGCACTACCGCCGGCGCCAAACACGACCCAATACTACCAATCGCCGGCGCCAAATACGACCCAATATTACCAGCAGTCAGCTCGAATGCCTTCGGCAGCCCAAAACGTGAACTTTCTATGCATTCTAGCCATAATAGCCACCTGCTTGATAACTCCAATCCTGCCCTATCAGGTTTGCGGAAGCAGTACCTTCCCAAATGCACTTTCTCTTCCCAAACTAATACAGTGCAGTGTCACTCCGGATGAACCCCTGATCGAAACCACGGTGCAGCTTTTTGGCGAAAATACCAACCCGTTACGAATCCCTGCCTATAAGTGCTACCGGGATGTTATTCAAGTCTCCATACATAACATCCTCTATATAAGAACGCGACGAACTGTAATCAGCCGCCAACGTCTCTCAATCCCAGCAGAAGAATGTGAACTTGGGAAAAGTAGCAATAGCATCAAAGGACACACCCTTACTGAAATTGCCCCTGGACTTAAAGTAACGGAAGAAATTGAGGACGAAAAGACCTCACTCCCGCTCTGGGGCACGAACCTATATTTGCGAAGCCTCTATTCCATCGAAGAAGGACAAATAGCGTCCCTAAACGGTGAAGCCATGCTCAGCACCTTTGGAGATTTAAACAACTGCTCACTAGCGCAAGGAAACTGTAATACCCCCACCGGAATGGTAATATGGGAACCCATGGAAGTGATCCCTTGGTGCAAATATAATGCTATTGGAGAATTTAATGCTCTGGTTAGCATAAAATATGTCCTCGTACCTGACCATGAGCTAGCCTTCGAACTGAGCAATAACCACCTGCTCCGCTCAAGATTGCTACAGCACTGCAATATACCAAATAGTTACCTTACTACTTCAAATCACGTAGTTTCCTTCCCAGACATTCCACCCCACACAATGATCCAAGATTTCATCGTGGAAACCTCCGCTAAACAACGGAAAAGACGCGGCGTCAAATATCTAGTCGACACCGAAAACCGTCGCTCTCGCTTTGAAATAGTCCCGGCGCGCACCCTACTCATGACACGGAAATTATTCGGCACTGCCGAATTTCAAAGGTTACCCCAATTTGAAACACAACCTATAACCGATCACCGACTACTAAGGGAAATTAAACTATGGAAAGTCACCAACCAAGATTTCTCCCAACGAAGTAGGATGTACGCTCTCGAAAATACCCGCATAAGCGTCCTGCGAACAATCCGCTATGCAGAATACCGATACCATCAGCTTGCCTTCCTTGAAGATATACAAACTAGAAGACCTCTAAATTACGCTGAACTTGCACTAAAGCAAGACCTAGAACAAGGTATAACTGATATATTCGATCCATACCTATCACGCGAGTTCGGAGTGCTTGGAATTGACCTTGGTCGAGACCCCAGCAAACTCAGAGAAAAGCCCATACCATTTTTTCGAGAGAAAGATCTGGATAAAGTCGACATCACGACTTTAGGTTTAGAACCCATCGCTCACCCAGAACCTCTACCTAGCAAAACAACCTCGTCTCCGGTCACAAGGCCTTCTACATTCTATCCACCAGTTATGATAACGACAAAAAGAACCCTTCCGGCTTACATACCCACCAAGAAGCCAATTTTTGTCATTCCGAACACGTCCACTATCACCCCTCGTACCTCACGAACTTGGCCACCTGTCCCTAATACGACAACAACCACAGAAACACCAAGAATAGTTGCTCCTGTACATCTAACTTGGCCACCTACTCCCAGTACGACAACTACCACAGAAGCTTCAAGAGTAGCCGCTCCTGTATATCTTATACACGAGACAAAAACTATAGACGCAATTGCACGCACTCCGCCACCACTGCCTCACACATTCCCTCCTAATCGAGCCACTACCAAAACCTTCCCAAGCTATCCCACAACTTTCACCTACCCTACAACTACCTCCACGATCAAGCCAATAATAGCGACGCCAACATCAGTTTATGAAAGATTCTATCACCCGCCACCTTTCCAAACCCCAGAAACGCGACCCGATAGATCACCTCGGCCACCCTTAGCCGAAGACGACCAACCCGAATCCAGAAACCTTAATCCTCAACCGTCAATGCAATTTCACTTTCATGAAAATACCCTACGACAAACGTTCAATAACATTTGTATAAGACAATATTTAAATAACCAACGACTTCACGAGCTCAGTCATGTCGATCCCACTTGGGCAGCACGACTACTGCTCAGAGATACGAACGTTGTCGCCACCCTATCGGACAACGAACTCCTAGTGACCAGATGCAGAAAAGTTGAACCAACCCAAACCTTTCCAAATCACCAAGTGAATAACACCTGCTATGATCTTCTACCCGTCTTGGTTGAAGATCAACTGTGGTTTGCAATCCCTGCCACAGGAGATCTGGTCCAAACAACGACAACAATGCCCTGTCCTTATATCTCCAATGTCGATCCCAGTCTAGTTCAACAGATATTACCACCAAATGTACTTCCAAACATGAATGCAAAACCGTTCTTATTCAACCCGCCGCCTATTTACCATCACCTCATACAAAACTACGCCCCGACCACTAGATTCCAAGTCGATTACCTGCAGCAAGAATACGCAGCCTTACAAAATCGATTACAAAAGCGAGGAATCATAGAAGATACCATGCTCAAAATTAAGGACGCTGGAAACTCCTTGAAAGATTCTCTGTCCTCTATCTACACCAAAACAACCGACAAATTAACCGCCGGTGTAGAAAGCATTAGATGGTCCATGATTTCGCTCTTACTCTGGGTAACCATTCCCACATTGGTGATCATCATTCTCATTGCATGTTGTGTCTGCTTTGTGAAGATCTATTTTATACGCAAAGCCTCCAGTTCTGCTGCGTCCGCCATGGTAGACTTAGCTAGCAGTCTCTCGAGGAAACGACTAGCTAGGCGTCAGCACGAAATAAATGCTCTTATGGAAGAGCAAAACAACGGGAATCAACCAAATTCCCTTTTCGTGCCACGCATCTACTCTATCTTTTCGCAAGTCAATTCCATCAAAAGTCCATTGCCATACGTAAGGATAACCCTCAACCGTTTCTCCACTCCAGCGCTCATCGACAGCGGCGCTACAATATCTTATATGAAACAGTCCACGCTGTACGCGCTAGGACCCAATGTCAACATCGACAACAATCACGTAAAAGCGCAAGCCGCCAATGGAACTCAAATAGAGCTCTTAGCATCCGTAATCGTAAATGTCCAAGTAGGAACCCATATTATACAACATCGCTTCCTGGTGTCGCAAGATTACCAGTGCCCAGCGCCAGTTCTTCTGGGAACTGATTTCATCAAGAAATTGAACCAATTAGGTCTCAAACTAACTATAGACCTACATAATAACCTACTTACGATTGGTAGCGATGCGCATGACATGGTCCAAATAAACGCCATTAATTTCCTTGAAGTCAAACCCAATGATGTACGACTCTCCCAAACGACCATTCTGCCAAAAAGATCCTCATCTATTGTGCCGGCGTACATCGATCCTTACGATCCCAGCAACCTATTTGACTTCATCATTGAAGACAACCACAGAGATCTAGACCTTCTGTATGTTGTTGGCCGATCTCTAGTGAGCCCCAACCCGAACGGGGCATGCCTCGTAAACATCCTAAATCCATCCAACACCGATATAAAGCTCTATGGTCGTATGAAAATAGCCCACGCTACACCCGTATCCTCTCCACTTGAACAAATTCTCACAGTTCAAGGCGAGTACATACCTCCCGAAGCAAACTGGGAAGAAAGGATTCCTCACTTTCCAATTCCCTTGGCTCCAACCTATGATATCGCTTCTGAAATAAACCTAACCAAGTCCGCGCTAACATCGCAACAAAAAGAACATTTGTTAGCCATAATACGTCAGCATTCTCAAGCCTTTGTAGGACCTGACGGACACCTAGGACATTATAACGGCCCAATACGACACCGCATCGATCTCATAGAAGATGTCCCGATACCAACTAGAAAAATATACCGTGTCCCACTCGAAAAACGACTCGAGATAGAGCAGCAAATCACCCAAATGCTCAAAGACGGTATAATTCGCGAATCCGCATCACCATTTTGCGCCCCTATAGTCTTGGTACGCAAACGAGACGCAACCTCATGGAGATTCACCATAGACTTCAGAGGTTTAAACGCTATTACCAAGCCCCAACAATCCATACTCCCTAATATCCAGGATATAATCGATTTATGCGCAAACAATTGTCTATACTCCTCCTTGGATTTCCAACAAGGCTTTCACCAAATTCCTCTAGAGGAAAGCCATTGCGAGAGAACCGCTTTCGCGTGTTTTCTCGGAGCATTCGAGTACATCAGAATGCCAATGGGATTAAAAGGCGCCCCCGCAACCTTCCAGCGGATAATGGATGAATTCAAAAAACATCTCAGAGCTCGAGTTTTCATCTATATTGACGACTTAATAATCACCTCCGAAACCCCCGATGAACACATCAACGATATAGATGAGGTGCTCACAAAAATCGAACAAATCGGAATGAAGCTCAAAGCTTCTAAATGCGAATTCGCTCAGAAAGAAATCAAATTCCTGGGATTTGTTCTAAGTAAAGAAGGTATAAGACCTAACCCAGAGAAAACTCGAGCAATTGACGACTATCCAACTCCCAAAAATTCCACCGATATCAAAGCCTTCCTAGGAATGTGTTCCTTCTTCCGTAGATTCGTCCATAACTTTGCGGCTATCGCTTCGCCCCTTACCGCACTAACCAAGAAGGATATACCATTTATATGGACTTCCGAATGCGAAAACGCCATGCAACGGCTAAAACAAGCACTCACCACTGCTCCAATCCTGGTCGCACCAAGGCTGGGACTGCCATTCGTCATCGAGACGGACAGCAGCGGCAAAGCCGTAGCCGGCGTCCTAAAACAAGAACAGGATAATGAACTAAGAATAATTGCTTATGCTAGTCGCACCCTAAATAGCCATGAATCCCGATACCCCGCCATAGAACTAGAAGCGCTAGGAATAGTCTTCGCAGTGCAAAAGTTCCGTCCATACATTGATGGAGCAAAATGCACTGTAGTCACAGACCATGCCCCACTCAAAGCGCTTTTACATCGCAAAGATTTAACCGGAAGACTAGCAAAATACCAAATAATCCTACAGGAATTCGACATAACTATTGTATATCGACCCGGGAAAGCTAATATTCTCTGCGATACCCTGTCAAGACACCCGCCTCAAGTAGCCGCCATCTCCACCGAAGACAATCCTAACATCAACCTGTCTTCCCCGGAATTCATTGAAAAGATCAGAGAAGAACAAAGAAATTCTCCCTGGATACTTTCCTATAAACAGGCCATAGAACTAGGCGAGCCTAACCTGTACCCTCGCGAATATATTATCCTCAACGATACACTATATAAACTACCAGAGAAAGTCTATCAAGATCCCCAGGTAGTACTTCCTGACGATTCCAACATCAAGAAAGTGCTTATCAAACAAGTCCACGAATCCCGCTTTGGTACCGCCCACCTAGGAATCCAAAAGACTAAAGCAACTATAAGCAAACTAGCGATCTGGAACAAAATGTCCAGTGACATCAGCGAATTTATAAAATCTTGTCCCATCTGCCAACTAAGAAAAGACCCTTCCGTCTATCGCACAAATGAACCGCTGGATCAGTTTGAAGTTCCCAAACGACCGTTTCAGCGCGTCCACTCCGATGTCATAGGACCCCTTCCACTAACGCTACGGGGAAACAAATTCATCATCGTCTTTGTTGACGCATTCTCTAAACTAGTGATCACCGAACCCATATCAGACCAACAAGCAATCACCACTGCGGACGTATTCGTCAACAGAGTAGTGAGCCGTTTCGGTCCGCCAGAAATACTAGTCACAGATCAAGGAAATAACTACATGAGCGATATTTTCAGAAATACACTGAAAGTGCTCAACGTTACCCATAATACTAGTACACCTTACCATCACGAAAGCAATGGTCAGGTTGAACGCGCGAATAAAACTATCGAAGAACTAATAGCCACTGCCATATCCCAAAAAGAAGACCAATGGGATGACGTAATTCATGTTATAACTCACGCATATAACACCTCCGAAAATGCATCATCAAAATATACCCCGTTCTTTATCACCCACGGACGAGAAGCTAATAACGCCTTCCGTCTAGCCCTACAACTACCATCAAGGACATTCATAGACGAAGACGATTACGTGGGCCAACTAACCGCCACCCTTCAAAACGTTTCGAAAGATGTAACCCAAAACCTAACTACCTCTCAAACCATACAAAAGCACCACTATGACCTAAGAAAACGTGTCCACCCAGGTAGTTATAAAATCGGACAAGAAGTATTGATAAGAAAAGATGTAGACTCAAAAATCGCACCTAGATTTGAGGGTCCCTTCCCTATTGTCGACATCGAACGTCCGAACGTTACTGTTCGGGATGGGCGTCGCCTTCGCACCATCCACATGAACCGCTTGAAGCCATATACTCCTGTAACACCATTGACGGAAAGCACAAGTTCACAATAAACATACTCAGTAATCCGGGATGAACCCGTAGTCGAAGCCAACCACAACTAGCCAATAAAATTTTATTCACATACCACATAGAACATACTAGACTAGAAAAAAAAAAACTTAATAGCACATATGTATCACAAGTATTCACAGATATAACAGAACATCAGCACCATAGATAAACGCATAAATATCACAACTATTCACAGAAAAATGACTATACAGACTATATAACAAAATACCTGAGTGATAAAATGAGCGATATATATATACATATTTACATATTCACAAAGAAAAAAAAAACCGGGCTAAGCCTCCGGCGGCCCTTCCTCCGCCCCTCCCGCCGAAGGCGCTGTCGGCACCGCACCGCATCTCCTCGCTAACTCTCTGAGGACGTACAATCGTCCTCTGTCGAGGCACGTGCGGCAACGGCGCCTCCAATGGCCGCAGATCACGACCAATACGCCCAGCAAAACAATAAAACCTTCAAAACCAAATATACAAAAGAAAAAAAACAAAAGAAAAAGAAAAAAAGAAAGCAACACAAAAAAAAACTCACCAAAGAGAGCAGCTGCCATCAGCTCCCACGTAGGCGTTATAGTTGCAGCGGCCGGCTTAGTCGATGCCGCTTCACTTCCACAAGTCGTCGACTCCACCTCCGGGTCATAGCAGACGCACCTATAGCCGCCAGGTGCAACTTCAAAACAGATTCCACGTTCATTGCACCGCTCTACACACCAGCTGCGATCCACCGATCGCGCCATCTGGAATGATACATATTACATGTACAAATACACACCAACTAACTACAACACAACATGAAAATACTTCTGGAATGAAACCAGAAACACAAATCACCCCACACACACAATATTTATTAGTAAATGTAAACAAACAAGCGAAAAGAATCGACCCTGTAATCAAAATAATGCACCATCAGTAAGCACCGGTTAAATAATATTGCACATGCTACGGATCAACAACAAACACAAAGAAATGCACAACAACCAAATCAAAGCGGAACCTCATCCAAGGGAAGTTCCCTGATAATGGAAATAGCCGGCATCACCGGCTCCATCTTCTCTCCCTTGGTCCGATTGCGGCATGCACGCACCAGCAGATAGATTGAAATCACCATCAAGGTCAATGAAAGCGCGCATGCTAAACAAAAAGAAAACAAAATCATCAAACAAAAGCTCCGCAAAACCAAAACCAAAAAAAAAAGATTTAAAAACAACAAACAAAGCAAAAGCAAAACAACTCACCCGCAATCAGCGCCATCCATAGTAAAAGATTAAAATACCACTTGTCGAAAACAGTGGCCATCCCACAGTCCAGTGAATCCACGTTTGCGTCATAACAGACGCAAACGAATCCTTCGCCAGTGGAGAAGCATATCCCTCGATTAGAGCAGCGCGAGGGACAGAAGCTTCGGTCCACCGACTGGATCATCTGCAATTAAATCAATCAATAAGATCATAAGAAAATATGAAAACGCACGAGAAATAACAAACGCACGCCAAATCAACAATATTGCGAAATCCTATCAACAAGGTCGAAATCTCTTGAAAACCTAGCTGAAAGACCAAACCAACAAGGAACTAAACAAAATGATTCTGTACATTTGAGAAAAGAAAGGCAGGAAATGAACAGTTAGCAAGGATAAAAGAAAACACACGAATTAACGCCATATTCGCAATCCTGCAGCCACTCATATGATTTTCGAAAATCGGCGTTACCCGCCACGCTCAAATGGACCGCGCCGCGCGCACGCCGCGCGCCACACCCTCGCCGCATTAGAGCGCCCCCTGCCACGCTACCGCCCAGAATAGCGTGTTAAACATGTTAAACGAACAAGATCAAGGATTTCAACCGGAGAACAGTTCCAGATGTCGACAAATACGATTCTTGTCGCCTCCGAACGCTTCAGTCGCAAGAGATCCCGCTCGTCATCGTCATCCAGCTCTCGTCACACGCAACAATCACCTGCGTTATCTTACTACCTCTCTTCTTCTTTTTCTTCTTCTTCTCCTTCCACCTCTCCTTCTCCTTCCCTAACTCGTTATCTTCTTTCTACTCCCACTCCTCCTCCTGATAACGCTATAACTTTAGATGTAACATCTCCAAATAGTCCTTCTCCTGAGATTCTCCTCGTTGTACCCGCAAAATCTGACGTAAATTCGATTGTATCTTATTCTGTTTCATCTCCTTCTCAAATTAACGACTCTAACAATGCCACAAATCCTTCGCACGGCACCAATCCTCCATACGTTAACGATTCTAACATTACAACTACCCCTCCAGAAAGCACAACTTCCCAACTTAACGATTCTGGTACCACCACAAATCCTCCGGAAGGCATCACTCCTCCCAGAATAACTATCCATGTGCCAATATCAGCCTCCCAAAGCTTTTTACGTCGCAGGGTACTCCTTACTACACCCATGCCTCCTAAAAAATTGTGCACCATCGCACAACCACAACCACGCCATTGGGAGAAACCTCCTGGAGCCATCCCTAGCCTGCTTAAACTATGTCTCTCTCCCAGACCAGAACCTCATGAACCGCAGTATTATTATCGGTTAAAACACGAATATCGCGGGCCTACTCACCGACGCTGTTTCAACCCAATCCCGACACCTCTATGCCTCCTCTGCAGCGAAAGTACCCATCCAACACGGTACTGTCAATCACCCTTACCTTACCGTACGAGAGCCCACATCCTTCTCCAAAGATACAGGCTCTGTCCCCGCTGCCTCGGGAACCATAGCTTAAACAAATGCACAGAAAACCCAACCTGCTTCCGGTGCAATGCCAACGGCCATGCTACTGCCATTTGCCAAGAACCACCAATTCAATTTTTCTAGTCCCGGGGACCGGGACTTTCCGAAAGAAAATCATGTAGGAAAAGCGCGAAATATCTGCGCTATTGGTCCATCTTCCTCGCCCCGCCTCAGGGCGCCTCGGGGCTATATAAAGCAATATGCCCCGCCCACAAGGGGTTCGGACTTGAGGCAGCTTCGCAGCTGCCTCTTCAACAAGATCGTCTCCGAATCTCCGCCCCCCCCCCCTCATTTTAATCACCCGCCCTCCATATTTATTTAATCTCTAATCATTTGTTTATTCTATTATTCCCCTTCGTATAATTGCCTCGTATTTATTGACGTATTATATTATATTGTTATGTTTATGTAAGGTTGAGCCGGAGCACTAGCTCCTGCTTGACTACCCTCTATCTCAAACTTATCTATCCCCCACCTATCTATCCGCTATCTTATTTCTTATCTAATTAATCTTATAATTATATCCCGCCCTGTTTTGCCGTCTGCCGCTATACTTCTACATCCTATACTTTGTTTATATATGCCTGATAAATGCTTAGTAAGGAAGCTAGTTGAGTTTTGTATATGCCGGTTGAGAGAATAGGAAGTAAGCGTTACTGAAAGTCCAGCTACGGTACCACTCTTAGCTTAACGACAACCTAAAAACACAAATTCGTTACATCCTTGCGACAGTTTAAAATTAGATATGGATTTTGACTGGTTGCTTTTTCGATCCATGGGATAGTTCACACTGCTATTGGCACCAAATCAGCAAACAAACAGCTTTTGAATTCAAGCTCATGGTCCGAGTCCATATACTAGAAGAATTATGTTGACAGGCTTGTTTCTCCTCTTTTGGCTTGCTCATGGTTTTGGCCCGCAAAGATCCCACTAGTAAGCATCTTGCTTGTAAATGCTATGCTGCACAATTGTCTCAGTCCTATTTTCAGAGATGTTTAGCAAATGAAGGGTTTATTTTGAGCGGACAGTGCGGTTGTAGTAAAAAATTAGACGGCTGCTCAAATTTTTGATCTAGAGGCTGGGAGTTGGTACGTGGAGGTAAATGACGGCTTTATGAATAACTAGATGGCAAACCCGGCTCCGCCCGGGACCAAACTTTGCGCACATACACTTCGGGGCAGGGAGCGTGTCATAGTCCACTTTTCGTTATCGATCGATATCGATTTTACCGATTTTTTGCAAAATTTGAGCTAGGGGGCTAGGATTTTGCACAGCGGGGTAATCGAGCATGCTGATCAACCCCTCCGGGGTGATTAGCATGCTCGATTACCCCCCTGTGCAAAATCCCAGCCCCCTAGCTCAAATTTTGCAAAAAATCGATAAAATCGATATCGATCGATAACGAAAAGTAGCCTATGACACGCTCCCTGCCCCGAAGTATGTGTGTGCCAAGTTTGGTCCAAATCGGTTCAGAAATAAAAATTTCTATTCCGCACATACGTACAGACATACAGACATACATACAGACAGACAGACAGACATTCAGCTTTATATATAAGACTAGCGACCCTACGGGTCGCTAGTAAGTGGGTGGGGGCAGATACATTGATATCTGCCATTAATTAACTAAAAATCCCAATAAAGAGAATTTCCATCTTCCCAGCGACCTTTCGCGTATAGTGAGTAGTAGAAACAAAACACCATGCTCTTAGGAAAAGAAGCTACTACCAGTGACTATCCGCAAAGCATCTCTGCTGTTCTTCTTGCAGATACCTTCGCCCAGATACCAAGGCTCTTAAAGGCAGTAGGTCGGCAGAATGAGACCCGTGGCAAAACAGGGTCACAGGGTAGGAGCCCCCATAATGGAACCTATGGGCCAAAGTTCGATCTTTCTGTGCCACTTCTAACCCCCGGAATTTCAAAGCGAAAACAGCGCTGATCTCCTGTCCTCTCCGAACCCGCCCACCCCATGGACGAGTGAACGCGAAGCCCGTCATGGCGAAGACGCAAAGTCGTTGCGGGACCTCATGCTTATAGCATTGCGGCTGGCGCTCTGACCGCGAAAGTCACTCGTCTATGGGGTGGGCGGGTTCGGAGAGGACAGGAGATGAGCGCTGCTTTCGCTTTGAAATTTCGGGGGTTAGAAGTGGCAGAGAAAGATCGGACTTTGGCCGATAGGTTCCATATGGGGGCTCCTACCCTGTGACCTTGTTTTGCCACGGGTCTCATTTTGCCCGGACGCTGCCTTTAATGGCAGCGTCCGGGCAAAATTTCGCCTCTCATGTTTCTGCCATTCTGGGGCCTTTCCGTGGCCCTGATTCAAAACTCCCAAAAAACCCGGTTCTTGGGGACCCTCTCTTCAAGGAGCGGACGAGTTTCGAATTGCTCGTCCCCATCGTCATGCCAGCGGGAGGAGCTGCAACTGAACGGATGCTGTTGCATTGCAGTGAGCAGTGCAACTGCAATGCAACTGCACACCTGCGTAAGCACTCGTCCTCAGGGGTGGTTTGTGATACGAAGGGGCGGCTTGTGATACGTATCACAGGCCCGTATCTCCTTTTAGAGGGCACATCAAAGGATTGGACCAACGCAGATCGGATACTCATGGGCCCCTCTTTACAACTGTGTGCTAATCTGGGTGGATGGATCTTGCCTGGACGCTGCCTTTAAACAAGGAAGCTACCTCCAAGCACTTGTTTAGAACAGCTGATTCATCCCAAAACTCAGCTTGATTCCCAGGTTAGTGCCATTTTAATGGAAGCGTCAAGTTATGTCTTTCAGCAGCCGGAAACTCAGATATATTGGATAAAAAAGAAGTATTCTTCTCGATGATGTCTTGCCAGTGAACGGACTCATTTCTTAGAACAGACTAAAGCTTGCCCGACGCCTTCTTTTGAGAGACACTTACCGAAACTGTCCTGTCGCATAAAACCCTAGGTCTTTCCATACCCCGAAACCAAGCTCCTCATACTTCCGCTTTTAGGGGCAAAAGTATGGTTGAGAAGAAGGCCGTAATTTTTCCAGCAAGTTTCTTTATAATTAAATATTGACGCCAAAAATTTTTAGCGCAAATATCTTGCTGCCTGAGCCCTGAGTCTTTTCTTCCCTCGAGACCAAGCTCCTTGTTTTTTTTGCTTCTAGGGGTAAAAGTGTGGTTTTGGCGAAGTTCAAAAGGCCAAAATTTTCAGAGAAGATAATTTCCTGTCGCAAGAAGCTCATGGGTCTGTCTTTCCCTCGAGATCACTTTTCTGCCTTCAATAGCAGAAGTTCGGTTTTTGCAGAGTAGAATGGCCACAAGTGAAATTCAAACAAGTTTCTGTAGAATAAACATCGACACCCAGAAATTTTCAGCGAAAATTTCTTGCTGGCTGAGCTTATGAGTCTCTTCCCCTCGAGACCAAGCTACCTGTGCTTTTCTGCTTTTAGGGCCAGAAGTGTGGTTTTTGATTTTTATGGTTTTGCCAAGTTTGGGAGAACGTCTTAGCGAAAATGTCCTGTCGGATGAAACTCATGGGCTGTCCTTCCCTAGAGACTAAATCCCCTGTGCTGTTCTGCTTTTAGGGGCAGAAGTATAAGCTCCTGCAAGACGAAGGCGGTCGATTCAATGCGCAACGCGGCTGCGACATGGCTGCGTCACAGCCGAGTCACAGCCGCGTCACAGCCACGTCGTACCTCGAACCGACCGCCTTCGTCTTGCAGGAGCTTATACTGTTTTTTTGCGAAGTCTAGGGGGTCAAACGCCTTGGCGAAAATGTTTGTCGCATGAAGCTCATGGTTCTGTCTTTTCCTCAAAACCAAGCTATCTGTGCTGTTTCGCTTTTAGAGGAAAAAGTGTGGTTTTTGCAAAGTAGAATGGCCAGAAGTAAATTTTAAGCAAGTTCTGTATAATCACTGACACCCAGAAACTTCTGGCGAAAATATCTTGCTGCCTGAGGCCATAATTCTTTCTTACCTCGAGACCAAGCTCCCTGTCTTTTTTGCTTTTAGGACCAGAAGTGTGATTTTTGAGTCTGTGGTTCTTGCGAAGTTTGGGGACCAAAAGTTTCAGTGAAAATGTCCTATCGGATGAAGCTCATGGGTCTGTCCATCCCCAGAGACCATTTTTCTGCTTCCAGAGGCAGAAGTATGGTTTTTGCAGAGTGAAAGGGACAGAAGTAAATTTCAAGGAAATTTCTGTATAATTAGATATCGACTCGTAGAAATTCTTAGCGAAAATTTCTTGCCGCCTCAGTTTATAAGCCTCTTCTTCCCTCGAGACCAGGCTCTTTGCGCTTTTCTGATTATAGGGGCAGAAGTAGGATTTTAAAAGGTAAAGACGGGCCAAAGTGAATCTATAACAACTTTAGGTAAATATACCGTCTTCGCGAGTGTGATTATAGAATTCTCAGCATGCTCACTTACCCCCGGACCAGTGCCATCTCAGCCTCGTAGCTTCAGTTGAAAAAAGATGAAGTCAATAAAAGTAATGGGTAATCTCAAAAACGGTTACTATCTTTGCAGTGAGCGTGCTCACATACTACTTTGTGCCAAATACCAGCATGTAGCTCTAATTTTACAAAGAATAGAAAACGACAGAAATAATAGGTACTTTCAAGAACACTTATTACAAACTTAATCGGCATGCTCGCTTTTTCCCATGTGCCAAATCCCAGTTTCGTGGCTTAAACTTTGCAAAAAATCGATAAAGCCAGTGAAGGTAATTGATAACTTGTAAAATAAGAACGTGTTCGTGAGCAGCATGCTCAATTATCTGCCCGTACCAACACCCCCAGCGCCGTGGTTCAAACACTGCAAAAAATCAATTAAACCAATAGAAATAATGGGTATTTTCTGTATTGGTTATCATATTCGAAATCGGCATTCTCGCTTGCTCCCATGTGCCAACTCTTAGCACCTAGCTCGAACTTTGCAAAATAACCGATAAAATGATAAAAGTAATGGGCATTTTTTAAAATGATTATCATATTCGTAATCAGCATGTTCGCTAACCCCCCTTTGCCAACTCCCAGCTCCGTAGTTCAAAATTTACAAAAACGATAAAATGGTAAAAGTAATGGGCATTCTTGAAAATGGTTATCATATTCGTAATCAGCATGTTCGCTTACCCCCCTTTGCCAAATCCCACCCCCCGTAGTTCAAAATTTGCAAACAAATCGATAAAATGATAAAAGTAATTGATAATTCCAAAAACTAATATTGTATTCGTAATCAGCATGTCCGCTTACCCCCCTTTGCCAAATCCCACCCCCGTAGTTCATTTGCAAACAAATCGATAAAATGATAAAAGTAATGGGCATTTTTGATAATGGTTATCATAGTCGTAATCAGCATGTTCGCTTACCCCCCTTTGCCAACTCCCAGCCCCGTAGTTCAAAATTTGCAAGCAAACTGATAAAATGATAAAAGTAATGGGCATATTTGAAAATGGTTATCATATTCGTAATCAGCATGTTCGCTTACCTCCCTTTGCCAACTACTTTTGTTTTCGTGTCTGTCGTTTCCCATACTGGAAAACGACAGACACGAAAACACCATCGAACAGAAAAACACCATCGAGGACGTACAGACAGCATCCACCAGCGTACAGACAAGTACACCATTCGGTTTTATATATATAGAAGGATTCACTTAATTTTACCGATTTTTGGAAAGTCTTGAGCTACAAGGCTGGGAGGTGGTACAGGCGGCTAAGTGAGGATGCTGATCAAAGGGTAAAGGACTATACAAGGATTTAAGGATAAGGATCCAATACCCTCTGCGGGCAAGCCCGAACGCTCACTACTTCATAGCCGAAGAGGCAATAATGGGTGCAAGCCTATTGCAGTGACTTGCGGGGGCCAGCCGATTACCAAGTCAGTGCTTTTATCCTCCGAGATTACTCTGGTACCAATTTACCGGCCCCGGAGGGTAGAGGGCTTGGTTGGCCCAGGGGCGGGGATCAAACCTGTGTCCGATCTGGTCATAGCGGCCCCTCGTCACTACGCCATTCTTCCCCCAGTGGTGCTGATTGTGAAAAAAAATTTACTCTATCGTATCGATTTTTGAAAAGCTTTGAGCCATGGGGATGGGAGTTGGCATGGATCAAACGAGGACGCCAATTATGAATAAAATTTATTTCATCGATTTACCGATTTCTGGAAAATCGTGAGCTGCGGAGCTGAGAGTTGGGTGTGAGGGTGTTGATTATGAATAAATCGGCTTTAAAGGCACCGTCCACCCACATTTTCGACTTCCAAGTTTTTGTCGTTTCAGGGCCTTCTCATGTCCATGATTCCGAATATGAGGTCGAGAATGAGCGAAAACCCCGACAATCCCCGTTTAGGAGGACCCACAGGCCAGCTATCCGGAACGGTGATTGGATGGGTGCGCACAAATGGGCGGGCATGGATGGGGGTCCTCGTGTCTCTTCGCTATTTTGAAGCGATTCTCTCGCTTCCGAAGCGGCATTTTGCGCTGCGACTTGGGCATTGGATTCATAGGGGGCCCTACTGCTATATGCTGCCAAAAGCTCAACATCCTCAACTTAGGGTGGACGGTGCCTTTAACCGGGTATTTGAGCAAGCTTTATTAGGCTGCTGCATAAGTTTTGTCCGATTTATTGCCTTATGTTTGAACCACCTGTTCTAAGGGTATTTTATTTCTAGTGCGATATTATTAGTATCATTAGAAAGTGCTTTTCTTGCTCTTTCCAACGCATATCAATTTCATTAAAACTCTAGTTTAAGGAGATTTCAGACCTAAAATCTGCAAGTAGCCGAGGTACGTTCTCACCCTAGAGAAAAGTTCTTGCGAGAAAATCTCCACAATGCGCTCTTCAAGTCAAATTCTTTCATTGGTTGCGGAATAAGGGTGTAGAAGGCTAGTATATGCAGAAGCTCAAATTCATGAAGGTCTTGCTAGTAAAATCTGTTGTCGAACATTTTTTGTATAAGTGTTCTACGAGAATTAGCTTTCTGCGAATAGAAGTAATCGATGAGTTCAAAGTTGGAGCTGCTAGGGTAAAGCAAGAGCTAGCAGGGCCCATCTAATAGTTCCTTTCCAGCGCTCACATAAATTGTAAAATTTTCATAATTCGTGAATAGGCATGCACACATGTGCTGAAACGAGATCAAAAAGTGGCTTCTTTTTTGCTTGGTCAAAAAATCTCTTGGCAACGCAGACTCTATGAGCTGTTTTTTTTTGTTGTAGAATAATCTACGAAAATTTCTCTATCTATCCATTTAGATAGGACGCCTATCAATTCTCATAAGGGAGCACTGCCATGTCAAAAAAGAGATTTGAAGAAAAACACTGCAAAGTTTTTGAGTTTTTGCTTCTTCCAACAAGGATTTTCGCAAGTTTCAATATGTGTCTGATAGCCAAGGAACTGCTCAACACATAGAAAGTAAGATCTTGGAAAAATGTTGACTCTGAAAGAAGTGACATGTTGAACTCAAAAAATGCAAATCGGGCAGAACTTATGCAGCAGCCTAATAGATATGGTTGCTCCAGTTACTCGATAAAATCCTTCAAATATTTATTCGGAATTCGACTCCCCAATGTTCGAATATAATCCACATTTATTCATTCGATATTTTTTGATTTTGCAATTTTATTCGGAATTCATTCATTCGAAATTTTTCTCGAATTTATTCAAGATTCATTATTCGGGTTTTTTTTTTAATTTCGATTTTATTCGATATTCGTTTATTCGACAATTTTCATTTTCGAATTTATTCGATATTCATTCATTCGATGAAAAATTTCGAATTCCCCCAACGCTTGCGCGGCACCCGAAGGGGTTTAAAGGCAGCGTCCAAGCAAAATCTCGACTTCTATTTTTTACCTTATCCAGGCCTTTTCATGGCACTTTCACTTTTCAAATATGGCACTCAAAATGCGTGAACTGAAAAACAACCATTTTTGAGACAGTTCTGTGAGAAGCGTGAACGACTGCATCTAATGCAATCCTTGTCGAAAGCAACAGGTAGACACCATGTGTTCCATTGTGTTTGCCATGTGCAAACTCGTCAAGGGCTGAGGAGAGTTCGTTTAAGGGGGGTGGGCGGTGCGGGGCAGTGGGCTGGTCCTCAAGACAGGTTTTTTGCAAAGATTTTCTCCTTTTACAGGGGATGTACAAAAGTCGGACTCAAGCGATAGTTCTAGATCGAGGCCCTAGTACTCGGTTGTGATAGTATCGTATAATGTCCAAATCTGTCTTGACGCTGCCTTTAGTATGACGCTTCCTTATAAAAAAAGCAGATTTCCTCAGAGACCCAAGTATTTCACACCTATTTCATGAATATTAAGAAATATTAATAAATACGAGTATTAAAATTCTTCTAACAATAAGAGAAGCACAATAAGATGAGGTGTTTCTTACTTGTTTCTTCTCAAAATCATTACATAAACTCTTGCTGTTTAAGAAATTAGCATATATTTACCAAAATGAAGTCGACCAACGCCACATCCGTACACACGTCGTCAACGTTATATAGCACTAATACATGCACTACAAAGAAGATACAACAAAATATTTATTCATTCTAATTACAGATTATACATTATATTTGTTGTGACCCTGGATTAGACTACCACTTCCGTGGTTGTGGTGATGCTCCTCCATTATTTAACGTGCTGAAGAACGCATTCCATGCTGCTGAAAACAAATTTTGATAGCATGAAAGAAAGAAACTGCATCAACTTACTATTCAGTAAGTCCGGATTCATTTGGTTCAGATTTAAAGCATCCAAACCACTTGCTATTTGATTTGAAGCAGCTTGACCAGCCAGTCTGCAATTTCGTATGAGAAAGAGAGGAATTGAGAAAAGAACTCTACAGCTTTCCTACCCATCTCTTTGCTGAAACACATAGGCTAGAGGAGGTGGCCCTGGAGGCGGCACGGGACCAGGAAAGGCTGGTTCTTTGGATCGGGAAGGATGGTAACGATTGCGCACGCTATAATCTCTGACTTCTATTTTGATAAGTAAACAATCATTGACACTTCACAAGTGCAAAACTTGGGATGGAATACGCTATGTCGCCGACAGGCTCTGCGGAAATGGCACAAGGCTGTGATGGTGCGTACTTTGCTTCATGTTTACGCAGAATTTCCCCTTTCGGCGACATAATGTTCTCTAACCCACGCTTGGACTAGACTAGAACAAGCCGAGTCTTAACATTACTCCAGTGATGGTTCAAAAACCATGTAAACCAAGGAGGGTGAAACTCAAAATTTCCTAAGCAAGATTATTCCACTATAAGTTAACAGACACACTCAAAGATCTAGGTTATTCAAGTTTAGTTTTATGTCCCAACTTCGACAGCATAAACATCGAAACCCACCTAGATCTCGATAATGTAAGTACAGAAAAATTTCAGTTGTTTGAATAAGAACACAAATAACCGCCCACAAAACTGTCTGATGAGTTTATTCACTTGAACTCGAAAGAAAAAGCAATCACTTGACTTGATTTAACACTGATACAGGATGAAACACCAACAATACCGCATACTTAACCAATTCTATTCGAATTCTCTCTCTCACCTCGCTTACGCTCACTTTCAAAGGCCCCTAATTTCTCACTTCCCAACTCAGGCTTACACACCAACTGACAGATTTGTGGGCGTTTATCTAATTGAGAGAGAAAATACGAATGTTTTTGATCGTTGTTTGAACAAGTATTCATAAAACCGATATAAACAACAAAAGCTCGAAAACGAACAAATGATGATGAACTGATACGTGCAAAAACAAGATATGTCTCCATTAGCGGATAATACGATACCATGGTTGTTCATGTGCTGGTCCATTGCGGCTTGATCGAGGAGTGCCCTGGAGAGTAGGTGGCGGTACCCAACCATCGTATGGAGGACGCCCATACACACCAGGTGGTGGACTGTATCCGAACACGTCCTGAACATTGTTCAGAAGACATTGTTTTTCAGTTTCAGTGGTTATGCAATGAGTGAAATTTCCCATTTACTTTACAATATATATGATAATGTTCAACTACAAACTAACCCGTCCTGGAAATGGACTATGATTAGGAGGCATTCCACCAGCTCCTCCAAATCCGCCACCACTCTTACTATAACCATAGGGAAAACCGAAATCGTTGAAATATCCGCTAGCATTCTGATGTGGATCCTCTCGTGGTACAGCGAGTGTCACACTCACAGATGTGCCATCAATCACAAAATTGTTCTCTCTACAAAGGTTTGTAGAAAATCGATCATGAAAAAGGAAAAACTTACTTGCACAAACGATCAGCAACTTCAGAATGCGTAAACGTGATGAATGCAAAGCCACGGAAGGGTCGTGGAATGAATACATCTGTCACCTGAAAGTAACTCCATTTCAGGCGCAGTAAATGAATAAATCGTTCACTACCGAGGCGGAATCGACAATCCTTTTGGCTTCATTGTCGAAAAACTTTCGCAGCGTCTCCTCTTCGATCTTCTCCGAAAGTCTGCCCACAAAAACTTTATTCACTAGCGTTTTCGGTGGTACAACCGTTCGACTCCCACCAGGAGTGTTTCCATGAGCATCATGCTGATAGATATTATTTAGACAAAAGCACAGCTTTTTTTGAGCCACTTACTCTCTGATCAGGAATGCGCACATCACAGCGGCGACCATCTAACATGTGGTTGGCTGTCCCAAGCACCTTATCTTGTTCTTCTACTGTGCTCATCTGTACAAAACCAAAACCTTTTGACGATCCTTCCGGTGTGCGTTTGATCTAAATAATTATAGATTGAATCTTCCACACAACTCCGTTAACCAACATGCAATTATTACTGAAGCAGCTAACACATGATTTCAGCTGTACAAGGCTCTCGCAACTCTACCTATCGCTGTCCGTCTGCGTACACTATTGGTCTGTTTGTCAACTGAGGTTGTTGAACGCTTAAGTAACCGAAAGCACTGAGCGACTAAAGCTTATAATTTTGGAGTCCACGAAAACTTGGCAGATAGCTATGAAAGATGACTGATTGAGGCTAATTCGCGCTGCAAGTGAACTAACAATTGAAGCACTTTTTTGCAGAGGTCATATGGCTTTCTTCTCTAAGAATCAAAAGTAGACTAAGCAGAGCAGACAGATGCAGCTACGTCCTTTCATACTTTGCTCAGACAAAGATGCCTGGAGCTTGTCCACGCAGATATTTCGCTTACATCAACTCGTACAACTGGTCCACACAGTAAGATAAACTAAAATTTCTTACCAAAAGAAAACCACAGTACATCAGAACTCACAGTCATTGTTTCACACTCACCTCAGCAAACACCACCGTACCAAAGGCTTCAAAGTAGGACTTGAATCCTTCGTCTGTTGTCTTGTAATTCACGCCAAGTACGATGAGATCAACCGGTCGGCGTGGGATAGGTGGCTCAGCTACCGCAGCCTCGCGAGAGTCAGCGGCACGTTTGCGACCGATTCGACCCTCACCGTCACTGTCGGACTCTCCATCACTTGTTCCAATCTTCCGACGTTTCACACTTACATCCGAGCCTAGACACACCACCTTTTCTCACCGCTCGCACTCATTATACAAAGTTCATACATATGAGAGTTGTATTGCTGTCAATGAGAACTTTCATGCCAAACACTTTTCTCAGCTTACACATATTTACGTTTTTCAAACAAGCACGCATTTCTGACCACTACGAAAATAGCTAAGTTAAAAACTAATTGGTTGTGTGTGACTCTTGTTGTAAAGTTTCCATTGATGCTTACTGCTACTCAATACATTTTTGCGTGCTTCAAATAACGGAAAGTTGAGAAAAGTTATAGAACAAATGTGAAAGCGATCGCTGGTGTAGATCAAAAGTACAAAAACAATTTACAGTCTGCAGTCTTATTTTGTACAGATTGAAAGAAAACGTGGCGCAACACAACTCCTGGTAAGCAGATCTCATCACATCTAAACCAGATGACCAGCTACACTGATCGTAATGGCAAATGGCAACTGTGATACTTTGCGGGTAACTATTCGGTAACAAAACTGTGCAAATTCACTTACTTCGCTCACTGCGTGAGTTCGAGGTGATCACTGTGAATACCTTATCGTCCCAACCGTCAGATGGTGGTAGAAGTTTTGTACCACTGGCATCAACACTAAACTTGCCAAGTCACATGCAGCAACAAAACAAGATTAAAAACGCTTACGCTACAGCCCGTAATGCTCCCGTTTTGGGATTTTTGTATTTCATCCCGGTGGCACCGGGATAGGTAGCTTGAAGTGTGGTCATATATAAAGAATTATCTGAAGCGGTAGGTAACTCCATGGCTTCGCCTGAAAAACATCTTTTTTTCTACTTAGTGTGGATAAACCTAAGAAGATTGAAATTCCTCAAAAATTGAAAAGCACTCACCGGTACTATCAGCTACGACAACAAAATCTGAATGCGGGATGCCAGAACTGTTTAGATCTTCTTCTACTTTTATATCTGGGCTGCCCGCTGTAGTCTCATGAGCCCTCTTCTCCGCCGTTCCCGTTGAAGCTGATGTGTCTCCCATTCTACTGCAACAAGAACTCCTTCTGTGAAGCAACTCTTGAACAAAAGGAAACAATATCGGTGAAATATAGAACAACAACGAGAAAGAATCCAATTAGCGAGCGCAATTCTAACAGAAATGATGATGGTCAACGCAAATTCCCAACGCTAATGGCCAATTTGCCAACTCATTATCCAATTTTGCTAGTTTTTCAGACAGCTGAACAAAGAGCGCACAAATCGACAGCAAAAACCCCAGCTCCACAAAGCAAATGAGTGTTATTCACCGAAACTATGTTGGGTTTTGGTACACCGAAACTTTGTTGGTTTTTGACTATACTATAGCATGGATGAATCACTTGTCTGAGTCGCTTGTTTCCTGACTACGACATTATAAACCCACAATTCACTATGAAGCTAGTGTACGGAGCTCAAGATGAGCAACTGCTAGCCAAAAATAGCAAATCAAATTCTTTCAAACGATGCATAAATGGAAAATTTTGGAAGGCAGCTATATTATAACAATTCTACAAAACAACTTGCAGAATTTGGTGACTAGATTCCTATAATCTCATCTTCATTATCAAATTGAAGAAGACAAAGTTCACATCTGTCCTAGAGGTAAAAAATCTATTTTTTGCGCCACATTCATATTCCTGTAATCACTAGAACAAACCAAATAAAAGCTCTAAAACAAGGTTCGCTTGAGGCATGAGATAACATAGAAGCCCGTGATCGACGATGTTTGCAGTCTCGAGTGCTTCAAAGCCAGCAAATGAGAGTGCCACAGCTGAAAAACAAACGGAGTAGTCAGATGATAGAAGTCTTGTCCGTCATCAGTCATAGACTTTCTAGCATCTTGCACGCAGATGCTATAAGGCTCTACGTGATCGCGCGAGTCGGTGGATTTGCGGCCATTACATGCGCAGTGAGCTTTTTCAGTTATCTTTCTCCTTTCAAACGCTTTTCCGCTACCATATGTTAGCCTCCATTTACCTGAAACGACTTCTAATAGTACGGAACTGTTAATGCCTAGGACAGAGTTTACGCGATTTCATCGTCGCGATTCATCGCTACAAGACAAGTGTAACGAGAACATGCCGATCTTCTTGTTTTTCGGTTGCGAAAATTAGTCACGACCAGGCGTGTTGGAAAACTATCACAACCGAAATGCAAGAAGAGCGGCATGCAATGATATTGTTGCAGCTGTCTTATCGCGATCAATCGCGACGATGAAATCGTGTGAACTCTGCCCGATACCTGATTGGTTGTGGCATCCTGCGCGTGCTATGGTCGCAAAGTCACCGACTCTCGTGAACACGCAGAGCCCTATAGCTACAGTAAGTTTCAATCCAGTTTAGGCGGAAATTGGACTGGGAGAGCCCACTTCGCAACGAATCGCGTCGTATTGCAGTCTGCGTCTTTTCATTCCTCCATCTCGCTGAGCCAGTGGCGGTGCGGACGCGCCGCTCCACTTGAAATGTTTCGCCTATTCCGGGTTGAAAAATACGTACCGCAGTTACAATTTGTCCCAAGGAATGCGGCCGAAATCGACAATTTTGCGTGCTCGCAGCGCTAGGGTAAAACGTTGGACGGAAATCGTAATGGCGCCTGCGATTTTCGCAACAACAGTAGTTTTAAAGAGATGATAGGAAAGATTCGTAGTATGAGAGAAAGATAAAAAGGCCTTACCATGAAAAAAGGTTTGTTGTAGCAAAAATGTGGACGCCGACTTAGTCCATTAACGCAACACCAGACAGCAGTGATTGTGCGCGTTCTGACTGCGCACAATCACTGCTATCTGGTGTTGCGCCGGACTAGCTGATCGTCCTGCTGAAGCAGGATGATCAGCTAGTCCGGCGCCTATGGTACGCGCCATACTTGATCCGCCTCATACACTTCGCCAGGTCAGTTGGCTAATTTGACCAATAGCGAAGTGGATGAAGCGGATCAAGTATGGCGCGTGCCTATCTAGCTGATCGTCCTGCTCCAGCAGGACGCGGCGCAACTAGTAAACTGATGTCATTTGGCGTCACGTTGGAAGGAAATCGTAGATGCGTCTGCTTTGCAACAACTGTCTTGGAGAGATGATAGAAAGAATCGAAATGTGAGAGAATGATAAAAAGGCGTTACCGCTAACAAATGTTTGTTGTAGCAAAAGGACAACGACTCAATTTTCCTCCAAGGTGACACCAAATAAGTGACTACGCAGCATTCTGCTGAAGCAGGACGATCGGTTAGGTAGGCGCCAGACTCAGCGACTGTTTTGTTCAGCTGCAGGAGGCGCGCAGTAACATTAGCGCGGTGCTGCAGCTGAAGCAGGCAATCGTGCGCAATTTCAACGTAAATTCTGCGCACTTTCTGCAGCTGAACAAAACAGTCGCTTAGTTTGGCACCTACCTTAGTCAGGCGCCTATCTCTCACAATTGCAACTGGGTCAAATTTGGCGTGGTGGGAGCTCGCGTCGCTAGGGTTTTGCGTAAAGTCTGCAGCCCGCTTGTCTGTTCTTTGGTAGGTACCAGCTCAGACAATTGTTGCAGCGGCCCGGTCGCCCAACTGAGCATCGCTGTTGAGCCGCGGCTCCTAAATACCAGCCTTACATGCATCAGGCCCAGCAGCGGCCCACAGGTGTGAGCTGGCGACCCGCGCACATAGTTGATGCCATGCTAACGGTGGTCCGCACGCCTGTCCAGGCTCATAATTTCACTGGCGGCCCGCGTACCCATACACATGCATGCCGAAATAAACAGCGACCCGCTCGTCCATATGAATTAACGCACGTTGTAAGCACAAGGGTTACTCGCGTGAGATACAACGCAGTGAAAGGGATGCCGGAGCTTGCAGGAGCTGTAACGCTTGCATTTATGCTGACGACAGGTTTCCTTATCCGTTGACCGTTGATGGGGTTTCAAATAATCTCGTGTAGTTCGATCAGTAGTGTGAAGCAGAAACATTCCACCATATTTGATTTCAAATGGGTTATCCATCCACATTTGAGGTGACCTGCGCATGCAGGTGCAGCCGAGCAGAAACCCAACCCGAGGGTGGCCTTGCTAAGCTACGGGCCAACAAGGCAAGGAAGACATTGAAATACAGGCTGGCCCGCTCGTCCGGGTGACAGGTTCGCTGCACACACTGGAATCGTCGCTGGCCCGCGCTAGCATGGCAGGGCAAGGTCCGGAAGGGTTTTCGCCCAGCCGGCCATGAGCGCGCGGGTGGCCGCAAAAATGTTTGAGAGAGTAAGCGAATATTTTGTTTAGGTTGGGGTCCCGCGCAGAATGGACGTCACTCAGGTAGGTGCCAGAGTAAGCGGATATTTTGTTCAGGTTGGGGTCCCGCGCAGAACTGACGTCTCTCACCATACTAGCGTCAATCCAAGTGACGTCAATTCTGCGCGACCCCAACCTGAACAGAATACTCGCTTACTCTGGCACCTACCTCACCATGCTGGCGTCAGTCCAAGTGACGTCAATTCTGAGCAGGACCCCAACCTGAACAAAATATTCGCTTACTCTGGTAGGTGCCAGAGTAAGCGGATATTTTGTTCAGGTTGGGGTCCCGTGCAGAATGGACGTCACTCACCATGCTGGCGTCAATCCAAGTGACGTCAATCTGCGCGGGACCCCAACCTGAACAAAATATTCGCTTACTCTGGCACCTACCTCTGGCACCTACCTTTCTGCGATCCCCCCTCCTCTCTCGCGTGCAGCACAAATTCTTAGCGCTGCGAGCGCGCAAATCTACGCCAACAGTTCGGCCTGATCCTGATTGGGACAAACTGTATGACGAAAGTGACCTTCCGTGGAAATGGCGTGAATATCGACAACCGAGGAAAACCGATAAGCGAGAGAGTTCCCACATGGCGAGAATGGCAGACTGTCTTCAACACATGGACGAAAGCTCTATATAGATTATCACACGTGGCAATTTATAAAGGGTATAGGGTAGACTAAAAAAACAGGGGATCAGATACCCTCCCTTCTGGTTAGAATTAAATTCGACCTACCTCATCTTCTGCAACATAATATATACTTTACAACATATTTTACTTTCGAGCAGCTGCACTACAGCTGTCCTATTGACATATTTGAAGTGGTAGGCACACTCAAACACATGTCATTTTTTGCAAGCAGCTAACGGTATTTGTTTTGACGCCACTAATCAATTACAGTCAAAAATCACAGGCGATAAAGCAAAGACCGCACTACCACACAAGAATGAATGGCGAACAAAACAGAAATGCACTCTGTAAAGGCGAAAAAAAAAAGAATCTGAGAGTGGCTTCTGCATGGAAAGAAACGTGGCTGATGTGTTGGAGAAACGCCACTGATAATGATCGCAATAGGCGATACGAGTTAGATTGCTTGTCAAAACAACAGTTTCAGAATTACGACTTGGCGTCATGCTTATCCAGTAATCTGTTTGGTAAGCACGGCGGCAGTCTTTGTCGAGAAGAGCTGTTTGGCGCTATTCCAGTAACTGGGCCACAGAATTTCAAAGTCATGAATTTTGCTCAAACTTGACTTGACAAAGTTGACTCGGTGGAGGTTATTCGACAAGCCGATCACGAATAACACACTATTTTTGCATAAAAACGTCACCCGGCATAATTAGGTTGGGTGTACGGTAAGCGACCGGCCATACTATTCCAGGGAGATGATTCCTGTGAATCCTGTAGTTCCTGCAATTCTTGTGATTCCTCGATTCCCGATGTGCTGCACTACGAAGCGCTTTGCAAATTTCAGTATGCATTGTTTTTTCGCAATATACATTGATATGGGGCCCGCAGCAACCACAGGAATCGCAGGAGTTGCAGGAATCACAGGAATAGTATGGCCGGTCTTTAAGAGCTCCAAATCACGGATTTGGTTGAAATTTGGCCCAAGGGGTTTCTATGCTGATCACGAATACCGCAGATTTTCACACGATTCAATTCCGAATTACGGTAGGTACAGCGAATCATTCCATATGATCATGTATGATCGTCTCCACCAGAGGTGCGATAGGGGGAGCCAAGTCTCCCCCTACCTTCACTTTTGAGCTGGTACGGGGTGACCACCTTCACTTTTGGAATAAAAAATTTTTCGCTGGACGACAAAGAAGGAAAAAGCAAAACAAACGCAAAAAAGATTATTGAAAGCATATATTTATGTATACGGCGGCATATATATTTAAAATAAAGGTTTTTAGTAAATGGTGTATTTGGAAGTAAAGCTTAGCAAAACTGTACGGATTTTATTAAGCAAATTATGTTATAACGTATAGCGAAGGAAGTAGGTTCGATCCAGGCAGTAACGGCGGAGAACCAGAATCTCTCTATAATAAAGCGCTAGAGATGACTCATGCATGTAAGATACCCCCCCCCCTTGGTGGTGCCAATTCGGATGTCAACAACTTTGTCGTTATGTGCCGTGCAGATGCACCCGGTCGTCACTCAAGATTGTGATTTTTGTCTTAGACGATGTTGATGGAGTTCCAGAAGAGTAAAGTGCAGACACCAAACATGATGTTTATCAAAAACCATCCGTGCAAGGTGCTATCATCTAACAATCGATTAGTTCCATTGCAACTATTTGCAAAGAATTGCATCTCTGGGGAGTCTTTGACTGGAAGTGCGTTCAATTACTGTACAAAAATACAAACCAGGGCCAAACGAACATTTGGCGTTTAGCATCTGTTTCGCATTCCATATTTGTGCACGAATTATGGCAAAAGAGATTTTTATATAGTAAACATTCAAGCACTTTCTCTAAAAATATCCATCGTCTTTCGCGCTACGGTATTGACAAGTGCATTTCCAATACAAGACAGCGTATACTTACTTCTTATCCAGTGCTTTTTAAGCTACCGTGATGATATCATGCAACCGTAATCTTCTCTCAGATTAATCAATATTTTCTCTTGGCGCTGATTACGTCAAGACCTATTTAGTTGTTTTGGAGATATCATTTTGATTTTGGTACAAACTGCTAGGCTCTGATATCGGAATCAATCGAAGCTCAGATCACAAAGCCTATATTTTTTGGATTTTTCATCAAATTAATTGCTGTGCCATTGCAAATAGAGAGTTTTGCAGAGAGAAAAGTTTTTGGATTTGTGGCAACTCACACCAGCAAAGCTTCTTCCCAAAGTTTTCCTAAGTAAATGACTTTGCACGCTGGAACTTATTTGCCTGCCAATGTTTCATTTTCTTCAATGCAACGTCTTTCGAAAAGTCTGCTTGAACAAAAATCAAGATGTCGCAAATGTTTAACTTAAAATTTGAACGTAGCTGGAATCCGAACTGCAAAGAATGTTATGAAATAGTACCTGCAATCTTCTACCCCTATTTGGACTGTCAGACATAGTCTCCCAATTTTTAAAGTTTGCATCATCAAGTAAATCAGGCTGCTCAGTGAGTTTCATGCTAACCGAGAATCATGATCCTGTATGGTTAGGAACACAATTTGGCAAATTCTGTGGCACAATTTTGAAGAAAAAAAAACAACGAAAATCTGGACACTTTTTGAAGGAAACTTTTGGGAAAGATTATGCTGACAAGCTTTCCTTCAGAGCAGGGGAGGGGGAGGCGAGGGGAAAGGAGGGAGGGAAGAGGGAGTGGAGGGTTGCAGCGCAATCTGACAGAAGAGCTTTCTATTTTCTCCACGAAGTTTTGCAGATGACCTTCAAAAGATCAGTATGCTATTAAAACATGCTAATTGCACAATATCGTGCTCAGCATGGCTATTTTGGACCCAGCAAGATAACGTCTTTCGTTGCAAATAGCTGTAAATCTTCAATATGAAAATCTTTGAGGAGCTAGGAAAGCTGTGAAACCTACAGAAATTTCACTCACTTCCCGCTTTCACTATTATCTAATGCACACACCAATTTTTGTCTAAGAAGAGATACTGTGCCAAACTTTTGCGCACATCCTGCTCCACATACGGCCAGACTAAAGTGCCGCGAAGCGGCACTTTAGTCTGGTTTTGAATATTTAAATAGTGAAAAATCATGCGAAATTTCCACTGTTATAAATCTGTTGTTTGAAGATGTCAGCAGTTGCGACTTCATAGGTTTTGAAGAGTAGATGTTGCTCTATCAGCTAGTGAAGGAATCGGGTCGATTTAAGAGATAGTCGTTGAAAACCAGAGTTCTAAAACTTTACGCCATTTTTGCGTGTTTTTTGACTGTTGAGAGTTAAACGATGTTGCGACTTCATAGGTTTTATAGAGTAAGGTTTGCCTTATCAGAATATGTCTTGTCCGTTCCGATCCATTGAAACACCTCCGAGATCCAGAGTCATGAAAAAGCAGGTAAAAAAGAGCTTTTTGAACTTCAACAGCTCATAACTTCTTCAGAACTGCATGAATCATGTTGCGACTTCATAGGTTAGATTCCTCTCATCAAGGGCTTTCAGATGATATATAATATGTGGGGGTTTAGAGCCTCCTGCGAATTATGACCGGGGGGGGAGACTTTTTAGGCCAAAGTCTCCCCCTCGCCCATTTTAATGTATTGGCTGGAGGCTGCCGGGGGAGACTTTGGCCTAAAAAGTCTCCCCCCCCGGGCATATGCCGTAAGAGGCGCGAAACCCCCACATATTATATATCATCTGAAAGCTCTTGACGAGAAGAATCTAACCTATGAAGTCGCAACATGATTCGTGCAATCCTGAAGAAGTTATGAGCTGTTGAAGTTCAAAAAGCTCTTTTTTACCTGCTTTTTCATGACTCTGGATCTCGGAGGTGTTTCAATGGATCGGAACGTACAAGACATATTCTGATAAGGCAAACCATACTCTATAAAACCTATGAAGTCGCAACATCATACACTTCCACATTCAAGATTTATAAGAGTTTAACTCTCAACAGTCAAAAAACACGCAAAAATGGCGTAAAGTTTTAGAACTCTGGTTTTCAACGACTATCTCTTAAATCGACCAGATTCCTTCACTAGCTGATAGAGCAACATTTACTCTTTAAAACCTATGAAGTCGCAACTGCTGACATCTTCAAACAACAGATTTATAACAGTGGAAATTTTGCATGATTTTTCACTATTTATTTATTCGAAATTCTGATTCTCGGCCGTTACTGCCTGGATCGATCTACTTTCTTCGCTGTACGTTATAACAAAATTTGCTTAATAAAATCCGTACAGTCCAACAAACTTCTACTTCCAAATACACCATTTACTAAACACGTCTATTTTAAATTTTTGTAAATAAAATTTATAGATATTTTTAATATTCATCGTATCTGTGGCCCTAAAGAGGGCCGTTGGGTCGACGTTAGACCTAGAAAGATAGCTCCGTTCGTCCGTTCTATCCTCCCCCCGCACCCCCCCCCCCCCCCCGTCGACGTTTTTGGGAGGTGAGTGTCCGACACTACCACCTTCACTTTTGGCCGGCCAGTGGTAGCTGAAACCACCTTCACTTTTGGGGGACCCGGCTCCCCCTATCGCACCTCTGGTCTCCACGATTCGTGTAGAGGTGTATTGCAGACTTTGCCTGATAACACAGGTAAACTTGTTAAACCTCCACGTCATACCACTGTTTTTTGTACTCTCTCGCTATCAAAAACCGCCACGCTTTGAGTTGGCAAAACCCCGCCTCTACACGAATCGTGGAGCCGATGATATGTATGTCGCTGCAAGCACTGTCCACCTTTGGCGTTTCCATACTGAACTCATGGAGCAGAAAACCCTTCATATAAGTGTTTCAATGTGTTTTCAATGTTCTCTTTCCTTTTTGGGTACTAACACTTCAAAGAGATGTAAGCCTTAACAACCGATTAGTCTTCTGCGTTTTTGCGATTGCAAGTCCATTGAAGACGCGCAAGATGCACGTTGTGTGCAGTGCACACATGACCGAGATGGTTCGACTATTACGTTATGGGGTTATTAGAACACTGACTGCTCTAAATTTCATCTAAGAGAGTTATTTGGCGCCCTAAACTTGAACATTATATAGACTTTGCCGGATAGCGCCATTTGTTGGGTATCGGTGGGTACGGTAGGGTTCAAAGTTCCAAATTTGCTCCAAACTTCGTCTGGATGGTCTTGAGCATGTTAATCATGAATATCATGCTTCTGCTAAAATAACGCCCTAAAGGCGCCGTCCACCTAAAATGGAGTCGATGAGATTTTGATGCCTAACAGTAATGGGGCTCCCACTGCATACTTATCCAGCTCGCGCTAGCAAAAGTTGCTTCGGAAGCCGAAAATTGCTGCGAAAATCGCTCGGATGACAGATTCGCCACGTTGGCTCCTCCCCTTTGAGTGGGCGTGACGTTCGTTCCGCCCATCCGTGCGCGTCCAACCAATCACCGTTCCGAAGAAATCGCTCTGGGGTTCTATACACGGAGGTTTTTCTTGGTTTTCGCGAATTTCCGACTTGATATTCGGAATCAGGGATGAGAAGGGCCCCGGAACGGCAAAAACATGGAGGTCGAAATTTTGGGTGGACAGTGCCTTTAATGTTAGTGAAGTTACGATGATACAGGTCGTAGACGCGCCGCGCTTCCCAAGTCCTTGCACCGTGGAACTATATGTCGCGGGTGATCCACGCGGACATCTATAGCAGAACACGCAGCCACGCACATCACAGATCACGTCGTAGCAGCTGTCCGCGCGAAGTCGAGCTTATCGACACCCATAGTTCTTCCTCCTTGCACCAGTACACTGTAGCACAGTCGCCTCTAGTGACATCTCAGGCACCCGCCATACTTGATCCGCTTAATCCACTTGATCCGCTTGATCCGCTTCGCCATTGGTCAATTCAGTAAACTGACCAGTAGCGAAGCGGACCAAGCGGATCAAGTGGATTAAGCGGATCAAGTATGGCGCGTGCCTCAGACGCGCCGGGCGTGCTCCGCAATCTACGGCCAGTCCGTGCGGTTGACGAAACGATAGACCTACATGCAGTCTGATGGATATGAATATTCCGCTCGATATGATTTGCTCGCGGTACCGAGCTTGGGAGCCTAATGCGCGTGAACAAGGAGCCGAACCAGTGATGTAGGCATTCTGCGGGTAGAGGAACGAATTTCGCCAATTCAAGCCTCCTCGGCGGACTACTGGTCCTGAAAGACATGCAACAGCATTGTAAAAGGACCATTCATCTGCGGAGGGGGCCCAGAACTAGCGGAGTTCGCTCTCCTACCCGCCATGCCCGCACAAGTGGCCGGGATTAAGGCTTAGCTATAGGCTGTCAACCAGCATCGGTCATGCGCTAGTATGCCTTGCGAGACGCACTGTCGCATTAGTGCCGTGTAGCAGAGCTCGCATGAGTCCAGAGCGCACCCTCGCTATATAGTTGCCAGGCGCGATATCACTAGGCCGATACTGGCTATCTGCCTATATTTGTATACACGCAGATATGGTCGCCCGATCTCTGCACTGCAAGCATACTACAAAGCTTACATTTTTCTAGACCGCATATTGTCTCAATTGCAGTGTTCTACTGCTCGCGACTATGTATTCGCAGCCGACGGCCTCGCATACTGTCCTCCAAATGGGACACGACCTCTGAGACAGTCTGTATGATCTTATCTCAACATTCTTCCCACAGGTGCCACGTGTGCTTTCAGATTTCTCGGACACATGGAAGACAGGAAGGCGAGTTCCTAGGGTACATGCAAAACATCTATTTTTGATTCAACATGTTCAAAGGACCGGCCATACATTCACACGACTTCATCGGCCCGCAATTCTCACGAAAAGACAAGTTTTACGGGTCCATTGCATAATGTTTATCTTCCACAGCGGCTTTGATTTTCCAAGTGGATTAATCGCCAAGGATTATCACAACCGAGATACAAGATGGTCAGCATGCAATGGACTAGTAACAGTTGTCTTGTTGAGAGAGTCGCGAAGCGGTGAATTCGCATGCTGTATATCTGGCTCTCAAAGGCAGTGTTTCTTCAAAAGTTGATTGTTGTGATCTTTGCAAATTAAAAGCCCTTTCGGCCCTGCCTATCCCTATGCGGGTGCAAAATCGAGTGAAACGGCCGGAAACTCCGTTTCTCGAGGACCCCGCAGCAACGCGGACGAGTTGTGTTTTCTCACTCATGCCTCTGCCTCAGTGACAGCTCGCCAGAAACGCTATGGAAGTGGACATCAACTGAAGAGACTTGTTAAAATGCGTTAAGATAAAAGCGGCGAGTAAGGCAGTGCGGGCCAAATCGCGCTGTGCGGGGCAGCGTGCAATTTTCGCGAGTAGAAGGGACCTAATCGAGTGGGACCTGAAGCAGTAGCCTACTCAAAGGCCCTCTAAAAAACTATGTGAAGACCCGTACGTTTTCAGACTCGATAGGACTCTATCTTTGAGGTAAAGGGTAAAAGAGTCATTTGGAGGTGAAATTGGCAACAGAAAATGCAAATACTACTTGGAAACTTGGAACCAGGAAAAACAAGTGGGAGCGTGCTTAGATTCTGCCAGAATGAATAAGTTTAAATGGTTGAGCAAGACAACAAGAGTTGTAAAATCTTGTCTCACTTTCTGGATTCACTAACAGTATTTCAGTCAGTTTCCAAAGCGAAGATAAGGTGAACGCAATAAGAGTACGAACCTAGTCAACGAGAACAAGAAGAATGTGCCGCAGCTCAGTGCAGAAGATCGGCGCTGGACGCTCCCATAACGATCAATACGCCACGCTCTGGAGGATAACGGGGGCTAAACAGAAGGTGTTGCACTGGTTACCTCGTACTGACATCAGCATCAAATGGATGATTCAGTTTGTTCATTCAGAATCGACTAGAACACCACTAGAATGAAGTTTATGCCGTTTAGCTAGACGCGCTACCAGTTCATGGGAATTACTTGTGAGGATTGTGCATTTTGCGGGAAGTCGTATAGTTCTGTTCGAGAAAAAGGAATTTGAGTGCTGCTCATCGGGTAAATCTCTGGGGTCATACGTCACTCAAGTAACACACGACCTCTTGAAATCTCAGTGACGTCTTGAATGGAGCTTGGATTATCGTCTTTTTCCATCCAATAAAAGCAAACTGAATACAAGTGAATTCGTAAAAATTCGCTGGTTTATAACTCCTGCATTGCCCGTACCTATCTAACTGTGACTACATATAAGAGGGCAGTCTCGCAGCGAAATTTCATTGGTGGGAAAGTGAGAGGGGGACGACAAGGTACTACCTCTGCGGGGCTTGGCGTTAACCGCGTTATCCCAAGATTTAGGATAGCTTTTCGGATTTCAAGAGCTTATAAACCGAAAATTTCCAAAAATTTGGGAATAGGAGGCAAACAAACGGATGTTCCATAAGTTCAGAGGTGTCGCAAACTTCCAAAAAAAATGAACTAGAGTCGCGTTCACTTCAAGGTCGTATTTTTCAAAATGCAGATATGTTGCAGGTCAAATGACCATCGAAGCAATTAGGTGCTTATTTTTCAAACTTTCAACAAAAAGTATTGAAATCTGCATGAGCTTAAAGCTCCAACAAAGCGCTTTGTTTGCTAATTTCCAAGAACTCGTTTAGCACTGGTTTACGCCAGTAGCAGAAGCCAACCAAACCTCTAAATTTTACCCCTCCTAAAGCACTGGTCAAACAAGTTTTTGCATCTCTTTCCTGCACTCTTTCGCATTTTGTTTGTTTTGGGAACTACGCGCATGTGATAGTTCTTTTTCTGTTCAAAAAAGTTGACTTCACCTTTTTTTCAGATCTCTATATGAGTCCGCTTTCAGATTTAGTAGATCTTTCCGCTGTTAGAGAGGATACAGAATCAGAAACATCCACCTGCGACGCTGACATGATCGTATTAGATTTTATTTGTATTCTCATGATATCTAGCTATCGTCGATTCGTTGGCCGTACGGACTGCTCAACCGCTGCGGACCACGCGCGGCGCGATTGAAATGTTGCGAGAGCACGATTTCAACAATGGCGAGTTTGTACTGAAGCAAGCGTTTTACCTCGCGGCGCGTGCTCCGCGGTTATGTCCAGTCCGTACAGTCAACGAATCGACGATAACTTTCAGATCGCAAAAATCTTTGCGTACTGCCGCAGTTAGTACTGCCAGTCACGAAACAAAAAAAGCGAAGTACGAAGGAATATGCACCATCGTCTATAGCATTGAATCAAAATTTGCTATCGAAGGCTAATCGAACATTTCAGTTCCTAAAGCATCTTACACTGATAGCTATCTCCGCTTGACCCAATCGCATTTTTCATTTCCATCTCGCACTGAGATAAGGTAAAACTGGCTCAAAGATATTCTTCAAGAAATACTGGTACCCCTGAGGTTTCCAAAAATCCGCTATGTATCCATAGCTTTTATCGGCAATCTCATGATCGGAGTTCCTCCTACGTTACTGCTAACAATAACAACAACAGCTGGAACATTAAACGAGATGTTTCATAAGACCGAAAAGGCCTCCTCAAAAAATGCTTGACTGTCAGGTCAATGCACGATCGAGAACGGAACGAAACGGAACTGTGGTTTCAGTTCACTTAGGGAACGGCCATAGGTTGTCGGTGTTGTCGGTGTTTTGTCGGTGTTGTCGGGGTTGTCGGGTTTGCCGAGGTTGCCGGTCGTTAGGACCTCATGATAGCCTCCACGTTTCGCGCGCTCTCTAAATTGTCTCTGACCCCGACAACTTCGACAACACCGACAACCTATGGCCGTTCCCTTAGGCCCCGCCATACTTGATCCTCTTGATCAGCTTGGTCCGCTTCGTGGAAAAGTGTGCATACAACAGTTTGTCATTTGGCGCCGCGCAGGTAAAAAGGAATTTCGTATGGTTAAGGGACCGGCCATACTATTCCAGGAGGTGATTCCTGCGATTCCTGTAATTCCTGCAAATCTTGTGATTTCTCGACTTCCGATGTGTCGCACTACGGATTTGCGTATTTCGGTATACATTGCTTTTTCGCAATATGCATTGTTACGGAACCCACAGGACAAGAATCACAGGAATTGCAGGAATCGCAGGAGTAATATGGCCGGTCCAAGTGATTTCGCTGTACACAACGCCAAATGACAAATTAATGACGCGTGTTTTGCACAAAGCGGATCAAGCGGATCAAGTGGATCAAGCAGATCAAGTATGGCGGATGCCTAATTGGACTGTACTATCAGACGCTGGTACAATATGTAGCTTTATATAATACCAATGACGAGTTATGTTGCGCAGAAAAGCGACGATCTTACTTGGGGAATCGCAAGTTTTCTACGAAAGGAGATCTGTTGCTGGTAAGATGCAGAAGGCATACTCAACCCCGAAACCGAGCACAATAAAATGCTATAAAACATAAAAAGAATTCAGAAATCAACAGCGACAACGATAGGAAATTTATGGAAACAGCAGATATCTTCTCGTGGACGGCTATCCATTGCATATTCCAGAGAATAGTGCGTAGGCCGAATTCATTTCGACGGTTATCCATTCCTTCCTGGCAAGATTCGTGCATGACCTTGATGCAGAATGAGTGGCGACAATCGACAGATAGGGACAAACTGAAGACCCAAAAAACCCACAAAAGAAACTTAAGGGCTCTAGCTAATTTCCCCATCTTCATGGATACCCTTTTTCAAGTCTTTCTTCACTTCGGGATTTTGATCTTCTTCAGTCCGCTGTCCCATGATGCCCATCGCCTCGACAACGTAATCGTTGACATCATTTAGAGCACTCCGCCGCATGCACGCATGCAATGCCGCCTCGATGAGCTCATCGCCATTGGCTAGAAAATGTTAAATTTAGCAAGAAAACCATGCGATACTTAATGAGTGCAGATAAGATTTTTACTTACCGACACAGTTCTTGACAAAATCGGGTAGGAAAGTGATTGCTTGTCGAGCGACATCCAAATCAGTACTTCGAATCTTGTTTATGTATGCCTCTTTAAGCTGTGTGCGAGTCTAAAAAACTAAATTAGGGGGAGAACTGAGAACTTCTAAGAACTTTGGACAAGAACACGATAGCTAGCATGTATCAGTCCCAATTTCGCGCACGCCTCGCTTGCACGGGCAGCGGCATTCGTATGGGACTACCTAGCTTTTATCTCACTAATTTCATTGCTTCACCCCAACGGTTGCAAAATAAAATCTCGAATTGAACTTAGACGCTATTATCAAAATAGCTGAAGCAATATTTACCTGAGGTTTCTGACTGATAATTTCAACGGCAAACCCGAAAGCTGAATTACGGATCGACTCTATGGGAGAGTTCATCAGGAAAATCACATGAGGAACCAACTGTTCGCAGCTGTAATTTAGCTTCAAAATTTTGTCAAAAGTAGTTTCATAAACAAACCATTCTGAGAATCTTCTGATAGCAAACTCCATTTCGTCGACGATCTCATCATGCTGGAAAGCCATCTCGGCCATATTCATACGTAAATGAATGTTGTCCATGGATGGGAGTTGTAAAGTCTCGCACTAATCTGAAGAATATTTGCATCAACTTCATGACGGCCCCAACTTTTATATGCGGAAACCAAAACAGGAAAAGGATAAGTTATAAGTCGCCATTCATCACTGAAAGAAAGCTATAGTAAACATTAGGGTTTTTCAAAAATCGCTGTAACTGCACAACCGAAGAATTTGAACTTCACACTCAATCACAGTATGAGAAGTAACAACATTTTACGATGATGCAGCATGAAATCTCTCTCAAGTGACAGTAAGACGCACAAATCCCACTTTTCAAGCTCAATGAAAATTCTGACAGTTTCTGCCGTGCAATATATAATTGAGTTACATCTCACGTACATACGAGCCTTGTCCATACAGTAAGGCTCCCGCCAGAGTGCCGAAGTTATGCCAGCGCTACGCCAGCATTTCGATCGATACAAGTGTATTTCGTTGGGGCGGGGCTAGCTGACGTCCCCAACGAAATACACGTGTATCGATCGAAATGCTGGCGTAGCGCTGGCATAACTTCGGCACTCTGGCGGGAGCCTAAGACAAAATTGATTAGTTTCTGCATACTATCGCCTCCACTTCTACGTCGAAGTTTCCTTACACATCGCATGAATTCCAGTTATGGTAAAAGCAAAGAAAACGAAAAAGCCAACGTCGGCGTTCAATACTCAAGGTGGGTTTTATTTTTGGGTGTCCTGTCATTTAAAGAAACATTCGTGCAGCATTACCCTTCAATACCGACAAAGGGCAGCATATTTTGAAAAATCCCGGAATTGTTAACTCCATCATTGAAAAGGTATAATGTTCTTTTGTTGAGATATTCATGAACTTTTCTTCCGCAGTCCGCGCTAAAATCTACCGACACTGTACTTGAAGTAGGCCCCGGCACTGGTAATCTCACAGTAAAAATGCTCGAATGTACTAAGAGAGTTATCGCCTGTGAGATTGACCCACGGATGATCGCCGAATTGAAGAAGCGTGTCATGGCAACGTTGGTTTTACTTTTCTCTCAGACTACTTAAAAGAAATGTTTTTATTCTAGTCCAGTGCAAAATAAACTGGAGGTTCGTGCGGGAGATGTCATGAAGAATGAATGGCCATTTTTTGATGTTTGCGTAGCTAATCTACCATATCAAATCTCGTCTCCGTTCGTTTTCAAACTGCTGCTGCAAAGACCGCTTCCCAGGTAGTTTTCCTATCTTTGTTGTATATAAGCTATTATGTTAAAGGCAGCGTCCAGGCAGATCTGTACCTAAGGGGCTTTTACGTGGAAAGTACTTTTGGGGCCCTAACTAAGGCACTGCCCAAGCGGCAGCTTAGGTAGTGCTGTAATGGCTGAGATATTCCCCTCGAAACTGGACCCCGCGACCGTGTCTCGCATGGATTCATGGCGCAAAGCGTGGATCCTGGCGCGAAACTGCCATGAATCGATGCGAATACGTTCGCGGGGGCCAGTTTCGAGGGGAATATCTCAGCGGTTAGAGCACTACCTGACCTGCCGCTTGGGCAGTGCCTTAGTTAGGGTCCCAAAAGTACTTTCCACGTAAAAGCTCCATAGGTCCAGATCTGTCTGACGCTGCCTTAACCCACAAGAGTGAGGGTATCCTCACGACGCTAACAAAGTTCAAGACTTCTGGTTCACTTATACATCTAATTTCAATCACTTTAGATATGCTGTACTAATGTTTCAAAAAGAGTTTGCTGACCGATTGGTGGCAAAGCCTGGCGACAAAGACTACTGCCGACTATCCGTCAACGTACAGCTTCTCGCCAAGGTTCACATTCGCATTCCCTAACCTATTGCTATCTATAAAAATAACTTTTTCTACTTCTGTGATATTATTAGGTTGTGTTCATACTGATCTGGCAGTTCGTCGGAGCGCTGTGCTGGAACTGTTCCCGACTTCCGGACCATTATGAACGCAGTCTTAATCTGTGAAAACTACAATCTTTCATTCTTTCTAAAAATTGGCGTTTCTTTTCTACATACAGTCGAGTAGATTTTCCGTAGTATAGTGTGCTTGCGCTGAAGGTGAAATGCGGTAAAATTTGCGCGTGAACAAGTAGCCATGTTAGTAATGCCAACATTTTGCGCGCGCAAATGGCCGGCGTCACAGGCGTAGCTATTTCTTTACGCGAAAATTTTACCGCATTTCACCTTCATGTGAGCACACTATATTAAGCGGAAAATCTACTCGACTGAGCTTGTCTTTCGGACTGAAGATAAGACGATTCCGAATATTGTAGTACCCCATATTTAGGTTGAACATCTCATGAAAATTAAAAGGACTGAATTTCGACCTCCACCAAAAGTTGATTCTGCTGTCGTACGGATTGCTCCAAAGAATCCTCCCCCACCGATCAATTTCGATGTAAGCAGATGTCAGAACTTCCACAAATAACTGCTTGAGATATTTTCAGGAATGGGAAGGGATGTTACGATTGTGTTTCTTGAGAAAGAACAAGACGTTGCTTTCCATCTTCAAGCAAAACAACGTCGCTGAATTGATTGAGAAGAATTATCAAAAACTGTGCAGTTTGCTGAACAGGGTATATTGAGCCTTGCTCTCTTCACACTTATCTTGCTAATAATTCTTGATTTCAGCCAGTTCCAAAAGATCTCGATATGAAGAAAATGATAGAAAGCACGTTAACGGAAGCCGGTTTTGCTGACAAGAGAGCACGGAAGATGAGTATTGAACAGTTTTTAGCTCTTCTTCTTGCTTTCAACAAAGCTGGGATCCACTTCCATTCGTAGGAGGAAACGATGAGCGTATTTGATCCCAAGTTCTGATAGCTAGATGGATTTTTTTTTTCACAAGGGCATGCTCGCTTACTTATGTCTGCTTGTCAGATGCACAATTCCAGCTAGGCCCACCAATGTGATAAGATTCATGTAACGAAGGCACTCAATTTACGAGCTTCTAGAATCTAAAAACTTTGTTTTGTTATTGTTGTATTGTTGCTGAGTTTTGCTTGTTATACAATCCATTGTTATTTTTATGTACATATTTACAATAAAACATCTACTCAATCCGATCCTGACGAATCGTAATCAGCCACTAGTCCAGACGCAGCAGCTGTGCCGTTCACCTCCTTCTCATCCTTAACCTCCGCGCTAACAACTTCCTCCGCATGTATCTCCTCTCCATGCTCATCCACCTCACATTTTATGTTCTTTCGCACAATGCCGAGTGAAAGCGATGATTTTTTGGGAGCAGGTCCGGCTTCAAACTGGAAAGCACATTGTTAGATTATCATCGTGAGTGATAAAGCATCTCTTGTACTTACACTGTTATTGATTTTCCGATTACGATCACGTCTTATGCTAGTTTTTAGCCTTTCTATAGATGAAGGAGTGTCCGATTTAGCAGATGACGTCGATGGTCCACTGGATATAGACTGAAATATCCGCTTTGCAGTTATTTCGTTCCGTTTCTCTTCCATACGCTCGTCATAAGCTGAAGAGTGCAAAAGTTGAATTGGTTCTTAATCCTAACATAAGCACACAACTACAACCGCCTTACTTTTAACCGTTCGATACCGGGTCAGCATGCCGGCTACCTTTTTATCGTTCGGATCCTCCGGAGCGAGGGGTATGCTCAAGGAGCATCGCGCACGAAGATCATCATCTCGAGCTCTTTTTTCAGTCAGTTCCTTTTTCTCTTTCTTCAAAAAACAGTGAATTGGAAATAATCCAAAGGTCTATAAGTCAAGTTCAGAGGTGAGAGTATTCGTACCCTGAACTGTGCACGAAGCGCTTGATTTGCAGCAAAATCGTCACGGAGCCTTTCCTGGACCCATTCAATCTTCTCCATTCGAACTTCATCATTTGTAGCTTTACTTTTGTCCTTAAAAATATCATAAGTTTCTATTTACGTTTGTTACGGATAAAGTACATCTTCTTGGTGTTCGGCTTTGAACATGGCATCTGCGGCTAATTTATGACTGACGGCACTGTCGGCAGTATCCACTTGATCAATTTCAGACGGCTCGAATCGTTTCTCTTGTCGTGTACATCCTTCTACCAGTTCGTAGTCAAAATTCTGTACTCACTGTTAGTTTTTACAACTTTTTACCGAATACCTTTGTTCCTTACCTTGGGGTCTGTTCTTATGACAAAGTAGTTGTCGCAAAGATGACACTTCATACGAAATTCGTAAAGAGGAGTAGTATAATACATGCCAATCTTCTTCTTTTCAGCGTTATAACGTACACCCATTCCAACGTGATTATTGCAGCCAAGGCACCAAATGTTGAATGGCATTTCGAATCTGATAGTTGAGATATACTGAATAGTGCAAAAGCAAGAATAGTAAGTACCTGATGACAAGAATCCCTTGCGAAATCTTATGTGCTCGCTCACGTAAAGCATGAACTCCATGATAGCGATTTAAGCTTTTGTGCTTTTTGTAGTCGAAATCCGGTGGATAATAGAAATTCTGACCCTTTCTCTCTCCCATGGCTAGCTCTGTGATGAAGAAATTACAATATTACAAACGAATTGAAGTTAGCGCCAGCGATATGTTAGCATAAACTATCAAAGCAACTTCGAAGATACTTGGAGGAATGGAATATTTATTCAAGTCATACATCTATGAAGATGGCATCTGTTAACAACATTGTTACACAACATACGTCTCAGAAACTAGAGGCTAAAAATGCGATCACAGCAATAAATGTGGAGAGACAGCCTATGCGATTATGTAAGCCATATAGGGGCTGAGCGCTTCAGGATCCTGACAACGTCTCCTTACGCTAGGAATTACGATGAGTTCCTGACAATTGTAAACGAGAACAAAAAGTTCACTGACTTCTGGATTCATTTTTTTTTTGAAGATATATATATATATACATATATATACATATATATATATATAAGAATAGACTAGAATCAGCAAAAAGAATCTTAACTATAACGGTTTTAACAGATGCATTACACGAAATCAACACATAAATGTATAAAAATCAAGTGATCCTATTGCAAAACAATACGAGCGATGGCTTAACACATTCCAAAAGAAGTGTAATGTAATTAGCACCACAGAACTGATGGAAACCCGGTTCCAATTATATAAACTTGCGCGCGTATAGTCAAGCCATCAAGCTTGTATAATATAACATCACTACAATCCTCGCATGCGCTTCAACGTCATAAACTTCCATCGATTCTAGGTTGACAATCCATTCCAATCTGCTTTTGACACTTTGTTCCGTCCTGGTATGCCATACATACTACACACATGTGTTTCATTGCCTTTGGCTTAAGATCAGTCCTCTTGAATCCCAATCCCGTTAAGAAATGTGATTCTTAGTAAGAGTACCCAAATAACCACATACCTGATAAAGTCCTGCCACTTTGTAAGAGAACGAAGCTTTTGGATTCGCCGTAACCAATGTAAGATTTTCGACAGCAATGTCTACGGGAAATAAATTGCTTCCAATTTGCATTGAATCCTATCACAGGACCTAGGTGGCCAAACCTCCACACAGAAAAAGAATTAAATTAAATAGAATTAAAGAAAAAGAACAAAGTGGGTAAGACGTTAGACTGCAGAAATGAACAAAGCAGTGAGCACAACATACCCTTTCAGCCCAAAAGGGTTTCTCAACCACGAGACCTCCAACAATGCTCACGTTTATGTTATGTTGTTAGAGTTATCGTTGTGGAGATTTCCGTGCTATCCAAAATGTTCTTTATGTACAAACACAACACTATTCACTCACCAATCCGGAGAAATCGTAATCAGCCGGTCCGTCATAACAACTGCAAGTACATCTTTTTGTTACACGGTCTTACACGGTTTGAACACGGCAGCAACTTAGTTTATTGAAAGCACTATCAGCAGCATCCGGCAGTATCCACCAGATCAATTTCGGCGCTCGTATCGCTTTTCTATCGTTTGCATTCTGTCTATGACTTTTTATAGCTTTCACATCATGATTAAAGCACAGATAATTAGCACCTGATCGAATCCTTGCGAGATCTTCTGTGCTCGCTCATGTGAAGCCGAACTCCATGATAGCGATTTAAGCTTATTGCTATTTGTAGTCGAACCGCCGATGATGACTGGCTCTTTTTCTCTCCCATGCTAACTCTGTGAAGAAAAAATATTACGGGTTGAGTTTAACGCCGAGGATATATTGGCATAAACCATAGGATTAAATTCACATATGCGAGGAAATTCGGGAATGAATATTTGCTCACATCATATAATTACGATGAATCTCTATTTATGTCGCATTTGACCAACAAATTCACCCGTCTTATCTAGTTAAAGACTGAGATTAACGACTGTATACACTTCTGAGAAACTGATGACAAAAAATGAGATGAATATGGCAAGATGCAAGATAAGGGCAGCACATGCGGTTTATGTAAAGCATAAAAAGATGAGCTATGATACAACTTTGAGTCTGATATCCAGTTGCGTGCTGAAGATGTTCGTCGGTTGTGAACATGAGCAACAATTTCACATATCACATGCTCCTCCAATTTCATTATTCAGAGTGAGTGATAAAAATGAGATACAACGCGCCAATATAAAGAATCGTGATCATAACGGTAACCATGCGAATGCGTTGCACAGTAAATCGATAAGTAAAAAGTCTAAAATAAGCAAATAAGTAACAATATTGCAAAACAGCACCAGTAATGATCTAGTACCTCCAATAAGAAGTGTAATTAATTAGGCACCACGAATTATGACAAGAATTCCATTCAAAAAAAACTTGCAGCCTAGTCCATCACGCTTGTAGAACTTGGCTATAACCCCAGCGCATGCGCTTCAACGTCATCAAACTTCGCTCGCTCCTGCGTTACTAATCTATCCCAATCCGCTTTGGACAGCACACTCTTTTCCGTTCTGGTATGCCATACATATACACGAGTGCATTTCATTGCCTTTGGCTCCAGGTCAGTCCTTTTGAAACCCAATCCCGTCAAAAAATGTGATTCCTAGATTTTTGGAATTCAGGATATGGCCGAAAGCATTACCTAAATTAGCCATACCTGATAACCTCTTGCTACTTCGTAGGAGAACGAAGCTTCTGAATTTGCAGTAACCAGTGTAAGATTCACTGCAAACGCAGCCATGTCTATGGGAAACGGACGTTCTGGCTTCCAAATTGCATTGAAGCCTATCACAGAACCTAAGTGACACGATGTGGCGATAGGATGAGTAACCGCATCAAAAAAAAAGAAAACAATCGATTCATCCAAAAGATAATCACAACAGAAACGCAAAAAAAAGCAGAAAGTACAGCATACCGTTTTCAGCCAAAAAGGGTTTCTCGGCCACAAGACCACCAACAATGCCCACAGGCCATATCCCGATTCGATCTATAGACCGGATCTCGTCGAACAAACGTAGATCATAAGTGTTGTCGTCGTCACCAAAATAGACAACTCCAGTTTTTGCGCTCGACAATTGTGTCCTCAATTAGCTATAGATTATAAATGGGCTAAAATTGATATTATAGAGTCTGGTAAGATGTAACGAATAAGAATATCACAAAAAATTTGTTGCATATTTACCTGACCCAAGCCAATGCTGCATTGCGCTGTGCAACTCCTCGTGGCAACTTCCAGCTTGGATCAGAGTGTTTCATCTTCATGTTTGTTGGAGTTTTGACGCATAGATGCGTATGTGGCAGTTTTGATCTGAACTTACTCTCCTAGATACTGCGCTTACTGTTTGAGATCGTGGAATTCTGCTATTCGGGATCCTTAAAATTGTTACCTTTGTAGAATTCTAGCCACGCTATCTGAAGTTGTCACTGCATCCTCGATTACTATCCAGTACAGATTTGGAACATGTGAAAGAGTGTATGAAAGTCGTGTAAGGTCGGCCTTTTGAGCTGGTCGAAAGCTTGTAGGTGTGACAAAATAGATTGTTGGAGCATTTTTTCTGCCCGTTGGCACCAGTCTTAGCCGGTCTCGAACTCTAAAAACGGAGAATACTTGAGAGATAAGTCAATGGTTCTCAAATGTAGTGGTTCTTGTGCATGCGCTTACCTACTTTTCGGAAAAAATGCACAACCACTGAGCCTATGAACGTAATCAAGCAAGTCTTAAGATCTACATCCTCCCAAATATATGGCTTATCAATTGCAGAGTCGGACGCACCAGCACCTCCGCTCTCGCCCGAGCGCCTCTCTTAGGGTTGCGTTCATACTGATCCGCTTCGGAACAGTTCCAGCAGAGCGCTTAGGGAACGGCCATAGGTTGCCGGTAACGGCTGCTGAGGTTGCCGGTCGTTGTAGGACCTCATGATAGCCTCCACATTTGGCGCTCTCTAAGGCTGCGTTCATACTGATCCCGAAGTCCGAGAACAGTTCCAGCATAACGCTCAATTCGAGCACGGTGCTGACAAGGGAATGGTCAAAAATCGAAGTGGCCAATTCAGAGAAGCTGTATACCATTAGATGCAGGATGAAGCGGTGACTCTAAATCTGTCTTCCTTACCTGCTTATCGCTTTTCTGGACGAAGTTATAAGCCATCAAAGGTCATTATTTGGCTAAGAAATTATGCGTGAAATTGAAAATTTAGCCGTACAGAGCCACGTTGCCTTAATGCTGGGCCAAAACATGCAGCTAGCTTACTTCAAATTTTCAAAGCTAGAAGCTGAGCTAAAAGTGCAACAATGTGCTCAATTTCGCTGTTTTTATGTATGATTTTTTCACAATAAAACCGCCTGTAGCTTCGTCCGCAGGAGCGATAAGCAGATAATGAAGACAGATTCGAAGTCAGCGTTTTATACTGCATCGAATGATATACAGCTTGTTTGGTTTGGCCACTTCGACTTCTGACCATTCCCTTGTGAGACTGTTTTTGGTTTACGGGATCAGTATGAACGCAGCCTAAGCTGCCTCTGACCCCGGCAACCTCGGCAACCCCAGTAATCGGAACCGTTGCCGGCAACCTATGGCCGTTCCCTTAGTTCGAGCGCTTGCTGGAACTGTTCCCGAACTTCGGGATCGATATGAACGCAGCCTGGACTCTGCACCTTAAGGTTCTTCGCAGACATGTTCTCTTATCACTTTCTCACCACGGGGCGGGAAAGGCGGAGCTTCAATCGCTAATCAAGCGTGCGAAAATGATTAGAAAGCATGTTCGCGAAATATACGCAGAATCAAGGGGAGGTAGCCAGGCGGGAGCGGAAATGCTGGTGCACCCAACTCTGCAATTGACAAGCCGTGTATAGGGCGTATCAAATTGAGTGTCGTTTGCACCAGCATCTCCATCTTCGCGCTCTGCGTCTTTTCCGCAGGACATGCTCTTTGAGCACTTTCCCAAGGCGAGCGTGGGAAAGGCGGAGGCTCAATCGATTTGAGGTGATTAGGGAGCATGTTCCGCAGAAGAGACGAAGAGTCCAGGAAGATGTAGATGCTGGTGCAAGCGACACTCACTTTGATAAGCCCTACAGGTATAGTTTGTTCTCCAGAAATGTCCCAATAGATACAATCAATGTAGCTGCCTTCCAACCGTTCTAAGGCGTTAACTTCAGCAAATTTAAAGCATTTTTCAAAGCTGATATGTTAAAATGATCGAAAGGCAGCCACGTTAATAAAATCGTGCAAGTGGCTTGTCCATACTTGTAAATTATTAAAGCATTTTTAAAAATTTTTTGAGAAATCAATTTAGCCCTACAAAAAAATTTTTTTCGGGGGCGTGGCGCCAGCCACGCCTCCTCTTTCTAAAATTTTGGGGATATGAGCCCGCGAAAATTTTAGGAACCATACCAAAAAATTTTCGGGAGTGCGTGGCTGACGTCACGCGCCTTCATTAGAAAAATTTTTTGTCGCCCCCCCCCCCCCCCCCGAGCCGAAATCCTGGATACGCCACTGTTATGCGCCCGTAGTGCTATCACACTTTCACATTTTACAAAGTAGAAGGAACAACAGAGTCATCGAATGAAACATCTCTGAGCGAATCGTTCGTTAGCAGATTCATTCAACTTTTCAGTTGATGCAGTCACAACAGTGAGTGAGTGGTACGATACGCTTCCGCCTTTGTTCAATGTGTACTTGCGAAGCTATACTCAATATGCAAAAAAGGGTTGAATTGTACATTCTAAAACTAGCAGTAACACTGAGCGGACATGGTCACTATAGAGGTGAATGGGAATGACAGTGCTTATCCAAAAATTATAACAAGCCCAAAATCGAGATCTGCTGCTACAGCTCTGCGTCTCTGACCTGTTGCACACATGGCTCAGCATGTTGGGAATATGCGCAACAAATGGTAGGAACGATGTATTGGCTGTTAGATTAAAGGCAGTGGCTCGGCAAATCATCGACTTTTGGTTTTTTCGCATACCTGGGTAATTCGACGCGCTAATTCCGGAAATCCACTTTTTAGAGCGCGAAAGTAGCGAAAACCAGCATTTTTCAAGCCCCCTCATTTCGAATTTGGAAGAGTGGAACGCCTCCCGCTATGGTTAGAGACGCAGAGTCGTTGTGGGACCCTCGTTTATAGCATTGCGGCATGCCGCCTCTGACGGCGTGAGGGATATCGCGAGCTCGTCCGAGCGCGTGTAAGAATGGCTTGGGCGTACGGGTTTGGGGCAATTTTCTAGGGCACTAATAGCGGATTGGACAACGAACAGAATCGTAATCTAATAGATAACGAAAGAAAAAGAAGAGCAGATGCAACAATGAGCTACTCACAAAACTTCTAGTTGTTGTTCCTTCCTGCTCAACCGCACAATATCGCGTTCTTTATTCCCCATGTCCATGAGTAATGCATCTCTTTTTCGTTCCAATGTTTGGATCTGAAGACTTAACACACATAATGAGAATAGTTAAAAACAAAGACTACCTCTGCAAGCAATGTGATTTTCTCCTCATCTAAATTCTGGACACGTGAAATCATATAACCTAATTGGCACATAAAGAATAATGCTACCGCAGCAACGGCTCGAAACCACCAGCTATTCAGCACAGACATCCCTAGAATTTCGAGATAACGAAAAAACTCTTCATTTGAGGGATGCCCGTAATCGCGTGTAGAAATGGGAGAGTGAGTTTTTGCGCTCTGACACCAACAGTCTAAGACTTTGACTAGAGCGCGCTTATCTTAGATCTCTACAGTCTTGTTCAACTCAAAGTAAGCGAACCATTCCAAGTGGCGTAGCGGGTCCGCACCGCCACTGGCTCAGCGAGATAAATTAGAATGAAGAGACCAGACTGCAAAACATGGCGCGAAAATTGAGCGTCCGGCTATAAGGGTCCCAAAAATTTTTCGTCATGGATTTTGCTGAAACTTGGCCCTTGGGCCTATCCGGCCAGCTGATCACAGATATCGTACTGGTTTTGTACGGGAGCGTTATTTTCTGGGGTTACGGTGGATATACAGTAGAGGGTCTAAAGTGAATTTGCCTGAAACTTGGCATAGGGGGGTAATTTGACATGCTGATTACGGATATCTCGTTTTACCTCATGAAGACGTTTTCCTGTGCGCATATGGTAGGTATACGGTAGGGCGTACGGTACACGGCAAAATCTTCTCCCCCTGTGTTTGCTTAGGCAAAGCCGCCGCAGAGGCGTCGCGCGTGACGATGGTCCTGTATGAAAGGCATGACGGTAGGGCGAGTCCGTTCATTCTTATGGATCATATGCCATTTTCGGCTGTGTTCTTTCGCGTGGTACCAACGACTTTTTGAGTTTCTTCCAAAAAGTCCAGAAATCAAAAATTGGGGGTGTTCGTATAATTATGAACCGCATTTTATAATGAAAGTCCTACGACACTCGCGGCCCGAAGTAATCATAAGTGTGCAAAGTTTGGTCCGGATCGGTTTGGAAATGGAGTTTCCTACCCGAAACGTACGAATTTCCCATCCATGCGTCTAGCGCGGCCAGCGTCGCTTAGTGCAGTAACACATCTACGAGCGAGCGCTGCCGTACGCGCAGCGCGCAGGAACCATGCTGCGCACAATATCGCAGGCCTTTTTTGATCTCGAATTTTTCCGTTTTTGTAGCAGCGAATTGTCATTTTTTGCCTCCAAGCTCATATGCTATAGTCGTCCTCCCCCCACTAGACACCTAGTGGACAAATTCGAATTTGAGCTAGAGCACGCCGGTTGCGGCAGAGCGCGGCACCTGCAGCTCGTACTTCAATCTTAAACAAATTTTTCCGTGTTTCCCCTATGTTTTAACTGATTTTTGAACGCTAGCAGTTTTCTCAGTTGGTGTTGAATTTGTTGCTTTTGTTCGAGCGATGAATCGTGCTACCAAGCTCGTTTCTTTGACTACGATTCCAGGTTGATTTTGGAAAACGACTAAGTTTGAAAACTGGTGAAATTTTCTCGGTAAGTCTTGAACTTAGTCTTGCTTCATTGAACTTTGGGTCAAGAACTCCCCATGCGCATCCTTTTTTCCTCACCTGAAAACAGAGTAAAGAAACGGGCATAGTAGTACGAAACATCGTTAAGCAACAATAAACTCTTCACTTCTGATTACAACCGTCATTAGAACGAAAAAATCACAATGTGCCGACGATAAAAACACAAAAGAATACCGCACTAGCTTGAAATGCATTTGACGGTGTCGCGCTCTGCCTCAGCCGGCGTGCTCTAGTTCGAATTCAAATTCGTCCACTAAGTGTCTAGTGGGGGGAGGAGACTATATCTGCCTTAATACCGGATACGATTATTTCCCAATAAAGGAAGGAGGTAAAATCTTTGAGCGTTTTTACTCTTTCTGGATGTCATAATTCATTATATCGACTTGTGTTTCAACGGACTAATAATCGACCATAATGGACCATAATCGTGTATCTAGGTTTGGGTGAACAGAGCCAACGCGCTGTTCGCTAAAACTGTTCTTTCAGCCTATATGATGTACGATTACACTTTACGATAATTACTTTAGCCGTAAAAAGGAAGAGCACCAGTCGTTCTCAAACTCTGGAATGATTTAGATTACATCTTCTTTTGAGAGACCTCAAAGCTTTATTTCGTCTTCCATTCGCATGGTGATACTTTGAGAAAACTCAGGAAGTGCAGAAGTAGAGTTTCAGACAGGAAAAGCGCGTAGCTGGCATGGCTTCGGCACTCTGGCGGGACCCTAAGAAAGAAGCAGGAAGAGTTAAAACAAGGACTACGCCGTTTTGCGAGGCATGGTTCTCTACACGCTGCAGCATACGGTAGCGCCCTCGCGCAGGTGTGTGACTGTACTACGCGGCGCTGGCCCCGTCAAACGCTTTGAGTTTATTTTTTGTAATTTTTGCTTTCTGTTATTCCATTTGTCTTTTAGCAGACGAACATCACGTGTTACGGTAATTCTGGAGCTTTTTTCGCTTGTTTCCCCTTTCGCATACCACAATCTCCCTGTGTTTGGCCTACTACACAACTATACAGCTATATCAAACTAGCTGGTCTGCAAATGCTCCGCCCAACGTACGCCATAAAGACGGCGATACCAGAAACGAAGCATGCTTTTCCTTTTGTAGCAGTCAGGTGGAATGACAATCTGCTCACACCCTTGAGTGTGAATTGATTTGTTGCGCACAAAAAAAGACAGCCCATTTTTGCTTTCTAAAATTAAGACTACATCAACTACGACCACAACTATTATACATCAACTTATTTCTTGTTAGCGGGTGTAGACTCGAGATGTTTTCGCCTAGGAATAGGGTGTACAGTGAAATAAGCAAGAAGATTGGTTCAATGGTTTATTGGATTATTGTAAGAGAGCGTGATATTGTGACCCGCGGTCAACGTCTAATCAAGAGTGAGGCGAGACCTCCCAAGTGGACACGACACACATCGCATGCCCCCTTAACTATGACGTCATATGGCAGAGGTATCGGGAACCATCGCTTGGTCGATGCTACTCCGGCCAGACAGGGGACATACATGTAGAGAATAATGACAATTGTATACATGACTAGATGTTCACAACTGCATCTACTAGTAGTATGATGAAAATAGGCTTGTTGCAGTTGGTTACGACTTGACCGAGATGTTGCGCGGCCATTACTTGAATGCGAACCATTGTAGCGATGACAAGAGGCTGGTAGTAGTTGTAGTGGACGGTAGTGGTTGCTGGAGTTGTTGAGGTGGCAGCATGTTGAAGACGACGGCACTGAAGAAATGGCTAGTGAACAATCCAGGTGAGAAGAAGTGCTACAGGTGATAACGTGACTTCTAAACGTCTCGGTGTGACCGCCGATACCCAACATGGTACAGATTTCCGTGGTATGTTTTGAAGTGATCTACTAATTTTTCCTCAATCACTAATTTTTGTGCACCAGAGTCAAAGAAAAATAGCACTTTTTCAAACTGCTTCCTTCGAATATTCTAAGTATTACCTTCGACTGTCATTAGTCGAGTTGTTTGTTTCTACCAGTCTTTAAATCTGAAGTTTGTGAAGTTTTTGTACTGGATGTTATTGTAAGCTATTCTGTTGGCTTCGGTATTATCTGCCAAGAATCGTTGACCAGAATTATTTGGAAAGTCGGTCTCGAATTGTTTTAGGCCGGATTCCAGTGATTATGATTCTAGTTTGCCTGATTTTGAGATTTTTGTTGATTTGTTTCCCTTTTGAAATACAAACTGGAGTGATGTTTTTGACCACAGAGTGGACAATCTGACTTGCTACAGTCATAACTAGTATAGGCGATTCATAGCACGCAAAGACTGCGGACATATCGGCGTCTTCATGATTGAGCGCTCTTTCGTTTCTCTTCCGTCTGCTGCCTCTCCTAAGCACAAGCTATCTTCGTCGGACGCAACGGCGCCCAGTCTTTGCGTGTCATGAATCAACGATATTTTAGAGAATAGCATTTTCCGCATCTATTCTCGTCTCTTAGTATTTTGCGGCAAGTGTTTCGATCTGTTATCGTTCACAGACATCAAGAGGTCATTGGTTAACGTACTTATCTTTGGAAGTACTGACCCTGTTCTTTATGGTGTGGCTTAGTAATATGTTTTCAACTAAGCTCCTGGTGGCAATTTCTCTCTTCAATTGCACCAGAAAATCACCACTTGTTTGTTTGTCTGGCATTTGACAAGAGTTCAAAACAGACTTTACGATGACTTGTGGGAACTTGGCGATAATGGTCTCATACCACAGGGGTCGCTAGTAATCGATACAACATACCCAGCAGAATCATTTGATCACCAAAACTCGAACTTCGTCGAAAACTGAGGAACATCTGCCTGCAGTATTGTTCGCAGGCCTCAATTAAGCAGTTTTTGCACTATCTGTAATCTACTAGTTGGTTGATCGCAATATTTTTCCTGCAAAGTTTTATTTATCCAGTCGCAGTTCTCTGAAATAAGATTTATGCCCTTTATGACAAGTTGCGCTCGCCCGCGAAGACTAGGCTTAAGCAGCATTTTTTTCCCGAAACGTCCTCTCCTCTAGATTTGTGAACTAGCGTTTCAGAGACAGACCAGTACTCCGCAGATCTTCTGTGTTGCCGTTAAACTGCAGCAAAGTTGCTTTCGCCGGCTTAATTTATCGCCAATGGCTTTGTTCTGCGTAGCTTTGTTCAGAACTGTATGAGTTGAGATTTGCCGTGCGTGGAGTACTCGTTTTGTATCCTATTTTGCTCAGACTCTCGATTTTCTATGCTCGCCGTCGTTGATGAGATTTCTTTCTCATCAACGACGGCGTTCACAACCTGTGATTTTTGGCTGACTTGCCTAAGTTTAGCCTCAATCATGCATTTCGAATATATTTTCATCTAGTCGGCCACCTAATATGAAGATCAGATTGTTTGCTTGTGTCATAGTCACGCGTAGTTTAACCCTCCAACCATACCCTCGATACATAGAGCCACGTACTCTGGTAACCTTCACTTTGAGGGCTATGAGGGGGCACAACTTCACCTAAAAAAACAGAAGTCATCCGGGGCCCTGGATGTTATTATCCTATATCGCAACGTATGTCAATGAAGCAAATATAGGGAATGATATCCTTGGCTTATTTCAGCGAAAGCGAGAATTTGCGTTTCCATAGCCTTTTTTACGTTAAAAAGATTTCTGTGGAATTTTCGCCAGAATTCAGGATAAATTTCTTAGTTAACCTTTCATTTGACCAAAATAGAGTTTCAGTTGGGAAAGCTATCGGAGTTGAATAAAAACGGAAAACTGTGCTCAATTTTTGCGCAGAGAATCGCGCACGAAAAGGCTGGTCTACCTCGTTAATAAGTGATTTTCAAAGCTTAGGACGTTGTCAGTTCTCCTCGTCGTGTCATGTCATGAAAGCCGCTGAAGTTCAGTAAAAAGAGGAACTGCGCTCAAACCTTGCGCAGATAGTCGCCACATAAATGCTGATTTACCTCGTTATGGAGTATTTTTTCAAGACCCGCGACGTTGTCAGTACTCCAGGCCGTCTCATGAGGATCACAACGACATATAATAATAGGGCTTCGTTGTGACCCCGCGGAGATCGATGACCAGAGCCAAATGCCCCGCCGGCTCTGGTCTGTCTCCGCTGCTCGTCTGCGTCTCCACGCGTTGCGCGCTAGCTCGCTACCTCAAATGCGGGGCGCGGGGCATTTAGCTGTGGTACTCTTTTCTTCGTCGTTCGGAGCCCAATTCTAGCAAGCTATATATCATTTTGAAGCTCTTGATCTCTATTTTCACGCTGACAACGTCCTAGAACCACACTTTTTGATTTGATCGAGAAATCCGGCAAAAACCTTGTTTTCGAAAATTTCTTGTTTTTCTCCTAATTCAACTCTTTTAACGCGGTTATTTCGTGCATTCTATAGATCTTGATTCTGTTCATAATGCAAACAACCACCCAGCCCTTAACTCTTCGATTATGGTGAAATTTTTTGCGAAAAAACGTAAAAAATGCGTTTTTCTTTACCTTGTTCTGTATCACTGCTTTCGCATCGTTTTTCTCCAGCTTGGGCGATTGTTGCTCATAACAATAAGCCCAACAATCCAGACAACGTCCCAGGAAACAGAAACACCAATGCGGGGGTAAAAAGGACGCATCAAAAACCAAAACCCCGTGTTGCGAACTGGTCCTGGAGCGAAAACTTGCGCTCTGAAAAGCCGCCAAACGAAAGGTTTCAGTCCTTATTGCAGCGTTTTGATCCGGCTTTCAGCAGTTTCTTTTGCCTTTTACAGTCGGTTTCATCCCGGATTAGGCGAGGCATATTACGTGGAGCAGCGCATGCGCATCGCTGGAGGCTTCGCGAGCGCATAGCGCTGGCATTTTGCCAAGCAGAGACTAAGGAGATTGAAGAGACGCAGACATGGGTTCTCAGCGCGGTAGGATATACTGTAGCTGCGAAACGGCGCGAGCTGTTGCGAGGCGGACTCCCGCCAGTCCAACTTCCGCCTAAAGCGGGTCGAAACTTACTGTATATCTGTTTTATGTCATTTTTTCTTCTCTGATCTTCTTTAAACAACCTTCACTATTTATGGCTCAGATGTTCAAAAAACCTTCACTTTTGTCGCCCTGTCTCTAGACTATCGGAGGTATGCCTCCAACTACCTGATCAATTTCAGTCGGCAAATCTTTTTTGTTGGATCTTCTTTTACAGTTTTTGTACTCATCCATGATTGCATCCTACAATTTCTGCAAATCTTCTCTTCCCTTTTCAATAGTTTGATGCCACTTTGTAAAAGAGCAGTTCTTTCCTTCACTCTGTACAGTGGCCGTATTCATCAACGAACTCAGTGAGTTTCGCTACACAGTGGGTAATATACTTGGGGAAATTCGAAATTTTTTTCGAATATTTGGAAATCGATTATATCCGAAAGGTGAAAACTTCGAATATTCAACTTTCGAATTTTATTTGAAATCTCAGATTTTCGAATATTCGACTTTTCGAATCATTCGCATTCGAAAGATTTATTCGAATGATCGAATAATCATTCGATTTGGTCCAAAGTATAGTGGGCCATTTCGATTGCTTGGCTTGCAGCGTTAATCGTCAAAAATGCGCAAAGATCTGATCAGCTGTTGCTTGGCCTACAGCGATCTGCTCCATGTACGTAGGTAACAACAGTCTCTCCAGGGGCGGTATGCAACAATCACCCGTCCGGGCAAGTTACCCGGACAGGTAGTTTCCGCTTCATAGCTCGGTGCTCTGGGAATCTGTGTTCTTCCATGTTTGTTCATCTATTGGAGGCTCTACTAACTTAATATTGTAGCACAATGACAAGTAGCACTTTGCTGTATAAGCTGAGATGATTCGTTATTTGTATGATCCCGAACGGGATCTCCCATTGATCACGCTCATTTTCAAAGTTATTTATATCCACAAAAACTCAATGAAGACGTCACAGAGTTTTGCTGTCGATATATTACGACATGCTAGGCATGTTTTTAATAGCACAGATGAAATGTGCAAGTTTTGTGTTTTTCGATAGAGCCCAGTTCGCGAGCACAGGTTCAGCGAAGATTTTGTCAACTTGATTTTTCACTTATTTCTTTCACAAACATGCGTAGCACTGTCGTAATAAATGTACAGCAAAACTTTATGACGTTTTCATTGAGTTTTTGCGGATATAAATAACTTCGAAAATGAGCGTGATCAGTGGGAGATCCCGTTTGGGATCATACAAACAACGAATCATCTCAGCTTATACAGCAAAGTGCTGCTAATCATTGTGCTACAATATTAGGGTAGTAGAGCCTCCAATAGATGAACAAGGAAAGACACAGATTCCCAGAGCACCGAGCTATGAAGCGGAAACTACCTGCCCGGGTAACTTACCCGGACGGGCGATTGTTGCATACCGCCCCAGGTGCGGGGCACGGGAGTGAGTCTGCAGTAATGTGTAGATATCTCCGGATACTGTTAGTACGAGTAACTCGGGTGGAGGAACGACACCTCAATTCGGCATCGTCGCCGCGGGCTGCTGGTCCTTCCGTCCTACTGTTGTGCATCGTGTTAGGACCAGTGGCCCGCGGAGGCGGTGCCTAATTGAGGTGTTCGTTCCTCCACCCCGAGTAAATCCGGGTGCTGAGCACGGGAGCGTTAAGATGGTCAAGGAGCTAGTCTCTTTTCCAGGCAAACAAATTGTCACATCTGTTGCGGGCAGAATTGATTATTTTGGCCGATGCACCAAGCTACCAACGGATAGACTCTCAAGGGGTGTTTGCCTCGGAATACAATGTTATACTGCATAAGCAACAAGATTGGCGGTTCAGTGGTTTACTAGATTACTGTAACCAAGAGTGTAAGATTGTGATCTTAAGGGTTGTTTCAGACTGCCGCACTGACTGCAGCAGACTGCAGCAGACTGCAGCTGACTGCACTGACTGCAGCAGACTGCGATTATCAACCGCGATTATCAAAACAGCGTGATTCGCGCATAAGAAGATCATAAGTTCCATCAGAATTCTTCTCAATCAAATTTTGGCGATAGTTTTCTTTAATATGTTCGTATTTGTTCTAATTCTTCCTATCATTGCATATATCTGTCTTGTAACATTGTAAACCTTGTTGTCTTTTGCTTTTACGTATATATTGTTGTTGTTTGTTTAAAGCACAACCATTTATCCTCTCCGCCTGCAGGCTTCAGCCGCTGCGGTCGTTGCGGTCAGTGCGGTCAGGTGCAGTCTGCTGCAGTCTGCTGAAGTCAGTGCAGTCAGCTGTAGTCAGCTGCAGTCTGCTGCGGTCAGTGCAGACTGCTGCAGTCAGTGCGGCAGTATGAAACAACCCTAAGTGGTCAACATGTGATCAAGAGGAAGCGAAACTTCCAGGTGGACACATGAGACTCATGGCACGCTCCCTTAAAAGCATCGTCGGCCAAATTCTCGACTTCCTTGTTTTGATCGTTCCGGGACCTTCTCATGTCCCTGATTCCGAGTATGAATCCGAGAATCCGCGAAAACCTCGACAATCCCCGTTCCAGGAACCCGCAGGTCGGCTTTTCGGAACTTGAATGGGCGCGCACGGATGGGCGGACATGGATGGGGAAGGCGGTGCGTCTGAGGGTCCTCGTGCGTCTCCGTTATTCCGAAGCGATTTTCTCGCTTCCAAAGCGACATTTTGTGCCGCGACTAGGGCACTGGTTTGATAGAAGGCCCTACTATATATGCTGCCAAATTCAAGACCCTCAACTTAGGGCGGAAGATGCCTCTAAATTACGACGTCGTATGGCACGGGTATTGGCAATCATCGATTGGTCGATATTTCTTCAGAGTCGAATACAAGTTGTTGACAGTTGATATGACAGCACACTATACGCTATCATTTCTTTTTATCTTAAGCAATCTGACCATGGTCAGTGTATCATCTGAACGCATGCACCTCCATTCATCGGAAAAAAATGAAAATCAAATGTTCTGTGTCAAAACCTGTAATGTTTTATTGATTCAAAGAAAAAACATAAGCCATCACTGAAACTGCAGGTACAGTCTGCCCCAATCCCAACGGATCAAAATTGTCATGGCGGGAGCTCCGCGGCTAGTTTGCGTCAAGCCTACGGCATGCTTATCTGCTCTCTCTTCGATTTCTTCGCTCTCCGACAGTGCGCATATGCACCACAAAGTACTGGCGCTGCGTGCGCACAATTTTAGCAAACAGCTTGGCCTGATCCCAGTTGGGGCAGACCGTAGTTGCGAACTCCTAGGTGAGTAAATAGGGAACTGAGTAGTGCCATGGTGTACAGTCGAGTAGATTTCCCGCTTATATAATGTAGTGTGTTTGCACGGCAGGTAATATGCGGTGAAATTTGCGCGTGAACAAATAGTGAACAAAAGTCAGTAATGGCAGTAAAGCTAGCATCATACCTTCGATAGTCAAGAGATAGAGCCTAGAAAGTGATAGTTGTTTGAGTTCCTGCCCCCTATAAAAAGTGGAGGTTGTATCAGAATAATAGATGGAAATTTAGAGATTTGAATTAACCAGGAAACATGAAAAGCTTATATAAAGCAGAGGTTAGCACATCACCAAATTTGAAACCTTAACTTGGTGGTTTCCTACGCACAGTTTCGTCTTCAAGATTGCCGGTTAAATTGTGTGGCAACAAGAAAGTTCTTTGCAAATTAAAAAAAGCGCTGTTTAGCTGTGGCGGTAGTTGGGAGACTGAAAAAAGGAAAGCTTGTCACAACTGAATTGAACATGTTAAACACGTCTGAAAAGATATGTTGCATATCGACGCCAATCTGATTTTGACTCGTCCTTTGAAATTTCACCCCCGCATAGTCGTTTCGTATCCTGCGACGTTGTCTGGATTCTTCCGCTCATCATTCTGAGCAAGTATCATCTAAGGTGGACAAAATTCGTTGCAAAAGCACTGAAAGAGAACAAAGTAAAGAGAAACGCATTTTTTAGTGATTTTCACAAAAAACGGCATACGCAAAGAAGTAAGCTCGGCGATGTTGTCTACATCACAGATAGAAACAAGAACTATCGAATACACAAAAAAACGAGTGAAAAAAGTTGAACTCTTTAATTCGTCTTGCGACGTTGTCAGCGTGAAAATAGAGATCAAGAGCTTTGATGTGATATATAAATTGTCGAAATTGGGCTCCGAACGACGAAGAAAAGGGTACCAGAGCCAAATGCCCCGCGCCCCGCATTTGAGGTAGCGAGTTAGCGCGCAACGCGTGGAGACGCAGACGAGCAGCGGAGACAGACCAGAGCCGGCGGGACATTTGGCTCTGGTCATTGATCTCCGCAGGGTCACAACGAAACCCTATTATTATATGTCGTTGTGATCCTCATGAGACGGCCAGGAGCACTGACAACGTCGCGGGTCTTAAAAATTACTTCATAACGAGATAAATCAGCATTTATGTGGCGACTACTTGCGCAAGATTTGAGCGCAGTTCCTCTTTTTACTGAACTTCAGCGGCTTTCATGAACTTCCAACGCTCAATCGCAGCTTAGAGAAAGGTTACTTGAGAAATTTTGTCATAGTTTTTAAAGAATTTTTGAATAAAAACCTTTTCAGCGAAAGAGGTCATGAAAACGCAATCCTTAGGTTTTTTGAGCTTCTTTTGAATGTCACTGCCTTATCTGCCTCATTCACATTCATCCCTATCTGGTTATGTCATTAGTTATGTCATCATATTTGGGGCTTCGCCCCGGATGACTTCTGTACCTCTCTCCAAGTGAAGGTTGTATTCTATCGTGACGCTCAAAGTGAAGGTTACCAGAGTACATGGCTCTATGTATCGAAGGTATAGCTAGCATTTTGCGCGCGCAATTGGCCGGCGTCATAGGCGTAGCTATTTGTTCACGCGCACATTTTACTTGGAGTGCAAACACGCTAATATGTTAAGCGAAAAAATTGATCGAATATATGTGAAACGTTCTCAGAAATCATCCCCGGTATCCATATCTTCGTCTGCGTCCATATCCTCACTCGTCTTCTTCACGTCTTCCTTGATGAACTCACGAAGTTCCTCAAGTAAGTCCTAAATGCATACTACCTGACCTATAGGAATGAAGAGGAGAATTAATGGAGATTATGCGTTGCAAACTACATATGTGGTGCAGAATTTACCCTTCAAAAGTTCACATACGAATGTACACAACAGAAAATACCCTTCCTTCTACGCTAGAATTGGACTGACCAGCATCTTTCTTCCTACTGGGGCCCCATTCTCCTTGCATTTGTTCTCGTAGCCCAGGACTCGTGTAGCATGAATGACTCTCAGCTGTTTTAAAGGCAAAATGGCTTTAAGGTAGGTGCCAGACTAAGCGACTGTTTTGTTCAGCTGCAGACGGTCACCGCCCCTGCCCTTGTTCCCCACTGGTTTTCAGATATCTTCATGTAATGTCTGCAGTCACCAAGACCCAATGGATGTAGAGAATGCAAAAGTCCAAGTTCCAAATAACTTTAGAACGCACATAATACCTGACTTCAATGCATCATGTGTATACGCATAGCGAAAATTGAAGGCGAGATGTATAAACCTAACAAACTCAAACATCAACTTACTGGGTGGATCCATCCAGTTATCCCTGGCTCTGATACCTTGCTGTAGTCTTTCTTCAACAGTGTTTCAGCTAGAGGTAATTTGATATCGCACAAGCTATACCACATCTGTCGTACCCGAGGGAGACGCCCTGAAAAACATGCACTTTTGAACTTCGCAACAGAATAGCCTTGATGAAAACATGTTAGCAGAAGAAGATGTAGTGATCCAAACAAATACGGCATGCTAGGAATAGTGTTTCAGTGATAAAAGCGAGATGGATTTTCTCGATTTCTTAGACAGACCAGGCACACCAACGAACAACGGAATGATGCACGACCTGACAAGGTTTCTCACACACATCTAGGAAAATCCTTTGGAGATTTTTTCGCGCTTCTGGCGAGTGTAGCTGACGAAAAGAAAAGCACTATGCGGAAGTAATGCGGAAAATGAGAGCAGCTTGCTTTAATGAGCGAAATACGTCGCCGGTAATAATGTATTTATCTGAGCGTAACAGACACCTTGTTGATATGTGTAATGTACTATAGCCGACGCATCCGACTGATAACCACGATCTGATGACACCTTTAGACGTTGTCTTTCTGGAATTCTGGTGTGCTGCCTATAAGCAGATTATTGGTTTTTACTAGAACCAGAAAAAGTAGTACCTAAACGACACCATCAACGTTTGGTAATTTTTCGCCTCAGGGTCTTTCCGTGGATCGTAGCCGAATTTGCACCACAGCCTACCCCAAGGTCCTGACTGAATGTAAAATGCGTATTTTTGCAGTAGTGTTCTGTAAAAAATATATCGTGTCTATGAAGAAGAGAATGTTAGACACGCACTTCAACAAAGTATATTCGAGCCCTGTCTTGTATGCAATAGCGACTCTCGTCCACATAGGTCGTTCTCGATATAGAGCTGCTATCATTTTATGAGGTTCTTCGTTCTTGCATCTGGTTCAAAATTTCATAATTCGAGCTCAATTTACAGAAAGAAAGAAAGAACCTGAAATCTGCATCCGCCACCGCCTCTGGTGTTGGCGCATCTGGGAATATGTCATTTGCTTGCACAGTCACCGAAAGCGCTTTTCTGTGCAATCGCAAATCTAGAAAAATGTCCACATGTCCAATAGGATTGCTCAGATAACGTACTCTGTCCATGCCCTGTTTTTCGCCGACTCTTTTCCAATGCGAAATCAGTGTCGCGACAGAGGAGCTTATTCGAGGGCGTATTGTAACGGCTAAACTGGTACGGAGGAAGGTAGAGTGGCGTGTATCCGGAATGAGCATCAGGCCTGTCCCACCTTGAAGCAAGACTTATAGAAAATTACCAGAAGTAATGCAAAAATCGCGAATTGAACTAGTAAATAATCGGAATTCTGTACGGCAAACTTTGAAAGAACCAGAAATGTGCAGACATTGGAACAGCAAAACACTGCCTCACCAACATAAGGCACCCGGAAGGTCTTGCGGTATGAGGCGAGGTATTAAATCGTCAAATTCGTCCTTGTCTTGCCGTTTCTTCAACGGCAGATATTGGAAATCGCACATTGTATCGAAAGTATAAACATAATTAACCTGAAATGTCAAAAATGCTGGAAGATTTGAATTGGATATCATTGATCCGTAATTCGATTGATTCAGTAACGGATAGTTCATTTTAGAAGCCTTATAAATTTTAACTGGGTTGAAATGGGGAAGGGTAGACAATAAACCTCATAACTGAAATAATCGACTGACCAGGCCTAAAAATTTTGTTTCAATCACACTTGGTTTCTTCTTCTTTCGCCGAATCTGCATTATCACACGAAGAGTGCCAGAAGTCACCTGAAGATTAGAGTGAACTTTGCTTTCACTGAATCATCTGGAGTGGCGCCATAATTGTCTGAAAACCGGATCCAAAATGGATATTCACCGTATACAGAGTCGTACACTTCACATGCGCCCACTTAGATACATGCCATACTTGATCCCTCGCTGTTGATCAAATAACTGAACTGATCAACAGCGAAGTGGAAGAAGTGAAACAAGTATGACGTGTGCCTTGCGTGTCGGCCGCTTGGCACATGCACGGCCCTCATCTCGATTCTTGGATTCTCCAGTTGGATTGAGACCATACTCCGACACTTCTTCCGACGGCCCGCGCGCTTTCATGAGCCTACCGTGCGAGCGGCGCGCCTAGATTTGTGGGCGTGGCATCGTTTCCGACGAGCGGCGCGCTATCGAAGACGAATTCGAAACGCACAAGCGTACCCTGATCGGCGACGCGGCAGCAACCGCAGTTTTTTCCGCCGAGCGCGACAGCGAGCACGAACTTTGGTTTTTAACGCTTTTTGAAGTTTCAGATGTCGATCTTAGTACGCTTGTGTTTTCCGAATTCGTTTTCGACAAGGGTTTCCGAACTCGATCAGCATCAAGCACTATTGTCACAGAGTGGAATCACACTTTGTAATGTTGATGTCTGGAAATTTCGGGTACAGCCATGCGCACATAGTAGATGGTTTTGGATTTCGTCCGCGAATCTCCAAGAGGCTTTCTCCACAGTCTCATTTCACCGAAATATCACGCAATGGAGAAGCATCGTTACATCTGAGGGTCAAATTCCCACTGACGGATTTGGTCACGACAAAATGTCACCTTTACTAATTTAGAAAGGCCGCACAGACTGAAAAAAGGCACTGAATTGCGAAATGCTTGCTCATCCGCCGGTCAGCAAATTATGTTTGGGGTCCTAATAAAGAGTCAAAGAGTCTTTGGGGTCCTAATAAAGAGTCAAAGTTGCACATGGTGAAAAGTTGAGCCTTGGTGACTTCGGGGAGCAACCAAATCGAGGACAGCCGAAAAGTGAAAGGCGAATTATTTATGGTGATTTGTTTTATTGCAAATCCACCCCTACCGCGTCTCGCAATGTCCTCTGGCATCAAACAATTTGTATATAATCGTCACAGTGAGCAGCCTATGTAAGCAAAAACTGGAAAAGAATCTGAAAACTATCTTCCACGTTACCTGCTGTACCCTAAGCTAAAGCAGTTATGTATATACAAAGGCGTGCCATGTCGAAGTAGCTGAATGGTAACCTTCAGTGGCCGTATTCATCAACGAACCCTGAGGGTTAAACTAACCCTGGGGGTAAGTTTAACCCTCAAGGTTCATTGGCCGTATTCATCAAACATAGGGTAGAGTTCACCACGGAACGCAATCCACCCTTATCGATCAGCGAACCTGTAGCCGTATTCCGAACCCTGAGGGTTAAACTAACCCTGGAGGGTTAAGGCGTCAGTTACGCGTGCGCTGTGCAAACTCACATAACGGAATGCCTAAGTACGTGCTAAATTCACTTTATACTTCTACCCTTTCATTGTTATAGTAGTATAATCAACGAATGAGCTTCTAACACTGGTTTTTATAATACTACGTCTCTAGCATATTCGCGCAGCATCCAATCTTACAGCGTGAGTTTATTTTCATGAGTGCAATTGTGCCGTGTAAGTTCTACTCTTGCGCAGTTCGTTTCATACCGGGCTTGTACTACTCTTTTAAGGGTCAGTGCGTGTTATCATAAAGGAATTATTCTGTTTTGGCACTCGTTGGAGTGGAATGCGCAACCATTTTTCCTCGTTGCATTCATTTGTCACCAAAACTAGAATTCTTTTTCTCGCAAAGTCAGTATTTTATGTGTACTTTGAATTTGAACATAAAACGAAGTCGAAACTAAATACTATAACAACAACTAACACTAAATACTACAACACTCGTTGATCGTTTTCCATAAAACTTTCAAATGCGAGTAAATGTTTGTATGAAATGTTAGGGTAGAGTTAACCCTGCTCTAAGCTAGGGTTAAATTAACCCTGATGAATCACGTAAGTTTAACCCTCCAGGGTTAGTTTAACCCTCACGATTCGTTGATGAATACGGGTTAGTCGCTTTCGGGGTAAAATTAACCCTCAAGGTTAGATTTAACCCTCAGGGTTAAGCCTACCCTGTGTTTCATGAATACGGGTTAAACGCTTTCCAGGGTTAAATTAACCCTCCAGGGTTAGTTTAACCCTCGGGGTTCGTTGATGAATACGGCCACAGAACTAGTCCACTCTGAACAGAGACCTGATGCGAAAATTTCGGTGAACTTCGGCGGAGGCCGTTTAAGCACAGCCGCCGCGATTCTTTTTTCACGAATAATGAGCGGCAATTCAGGAACTTCACACCCCAGTAGCTGATCTGACTTTGTCATAAAGATCCTCATATGGTTTCAAGCCTCAAAGTACATATTGCATATAGTAGTAGTGTAGGACTACAACTAGTTTCTAACGAATTCCAGCTTTTGGTGAAAACTACACCCAAAAACCAATTTGAACTTTTCTGCTTTCTACCCTTACAAGCAGGTGAGACCAGAATTGGCAACAATTTTGCAAAGAAGCCGTAACTTTTCGCTTCTTAGAGGATATTTAGTCGAAAGCACCAATCCAAATGGGGCATAAATCATCTTAAAGTGCTTGAAACGCTGATTCCAAATCTATATTTTCTAGCAGCGGAGCGGTTTTGTATAAGGAGTTATGAGGGGTGTTTTCCTCTAGGGTTCAGGCGCCCACCAGCAAGTCTCCCCCTATCTATGAGCACTGTAGAGGAGTACCAACTGTGGCAATTAACCTAGTGGTAAGTGACTTGTTTGATAAGGAGAGTGTCAAGGTTTTAATTCCCTCCGCATGCAACTTTATCGCAATTTTGGCAAAGTTAAGCTTTTTAATGGTTTTAGACTCCTAAAGCCTGAAATTTCTGATGATACGAATCGAAGTTATAAATGTTAAAAAACCAAAATACCGAATATTATAATCCTTACTGTGATCTTCATTCAAAGTACTTATCACTAGGCTAGTTGCCACCAGTGGCCGTATTCATCAACGAAACCCGTGGGTTCCGGAACCCACTGAGTTAGTGCTTTTGATGTCATCAAAAGCGCTGACCCAGTGGGTTCCGGAATCCACGGGTTTCGTTGGTGAATACGGCCACAGTTGATACTCCTCTACAGTGCTCATAGATAGGGGGAGACCTGCTGGGGGTCACCTCAACCCTAGAGAGAAACACTTTTCATAACTCCTTATACAAAAGCGCTCCGCTGCTAGAAATTACAGATCTGGAATCAGCGTTTCAAGCGCTTCAAGAAGATATATGTCTCATCTAAATTGGTGCTTTCGACTAAGTATCCTCTCCTTGTTAGTAATATTAACAACTGAGTTTATAAATTAAGGCTGGAAAGAATACTTCATCGGTAAACAATCAGCACGTATAACTCCGCTAAGCGGTCTTACTTTGCTTTCCACCATTGTCATACATCTACTTGACTTTACTGATCTTCCACTTTATTGTGGAACATCACCGGTACGCTAAACGCAAATAATGCATGCAAGGAAGTCACAAAAAACCAAGGGTTCCAGTTCTGCCCTTCCTACATGCTCCAACAATCGTACGCTTGAAAATCGGGATGAATTCGAAACACACAAGCGCACAAGATCGCCGTCTGAAACTTCAAAAAGCGAAAAAACAAACACACAAGCGCACAAGATCGACGTCTGAAACTTCAAGAAGCGAAAAAACTAAGTTCGTGCTTACTGTCGCGCTCGGCGGAGAAAACTGCGCGTCGCTGCCGCGTCGCCGATCAGGGTACGCTTGTGCGTTTCGAATTCGTCGCTATCGAAACCTGCCGTGCGAGCGGCGTACCTTGCTTTCGGCGGGCGGCGCGCCATCGTGAGTAACCGTGCGAGCGGCGCCCCATGATGGACGTGTCAGGATCCACAATGACACGACGCTTCCGCGCGTTCTGCATCATTTTGAAATCCTCGTCGTTCGTGGGTTACCACCTCATCCCGTCGTCGCCCTCTCCAGTTCATGACTTCTTTTTGTTTTCTTCTCCATTGCGTCAATCTGCCTATCCTTCATGTCCTTTTCATTGGTTCTTTACCCCTTTTGGATCTTTTCTTTTCTTTCCTCAATACATTTGAAGTATGAACGTCAGAAGCAAAACACATCTGCGGTATTATAAGTCTATTGAATGCACTAACAGTACACTTCAGAATGCTTTTTGCATACTCAATTCAAACAAGCAAAAGCATTGAGGGCACACATGCACATCAGATTAATTCATTCACCTTCAAAATAATCACTCTCAATGGATGTTTCCAGACTTCGGTGAAGACATGATGGGGTTCGGGCACGAGGAATTAGATCAATGGAATAGCCTGGACTTAAATCAGTCTTTGTGAGTGACTAAAACAGGATCCGCAAAAACCAAAAGATTTGCATTTCAGATTTTACAGAAACCTTAGAGATACCGAAAACGAGAGAATGGAAGCGCTTGCGGAGCTAAGAAAACAACGACAAGATTGGCGACCACAACTATTCAAGTCCCTCCAAATGGCTCTGTAAGTCCAAAGATCCTTTACATATTTCACAGTGAATGAGATTTTGATTTCAGACGAGATATACGGTCCTACAATTACGAGTCAGGGAAATGGATAGCCAATAAGGTGAGAATTTGTGCACACCTAAAATACTTAAATAATGATCTGACACTTCTTTCAGCGCCAGAAACGTGCCGCACCAGCCGAAGAATGAAGTTACCGAGAAAGGATTACGTAGGAGCAACTCCAACATCTGCCCAAATACCTTATCGAAATCTCCTCAGAATAAGTATTGTTTCGTCTAGGTTTTTCTTTTTGTGTTTTCTTTTCGAGTATTGTTTAGTGTCTTATCTCTTTAGTGTTCAATCTTTCGTAATATACTGATACCTTGTTTCAAATGTTCATCTAGATCTCGGTGTTGCCTCACTGTCATGATTCTAACAGGATTCCGGTTTTTTCCCCCGACAGATCATTCTTACCGGTACCGAACAGTGCTTTCTCAATATCAGCATAGCTGATATGCTTTACGTGTTTTCGAAAGGGTGCTGCGTAGAAGATATTGATGATATTCCGTAATAGTTATTGTCTTTTGAGTTCTTTTGCTTTTGATCATGTGTTATGTCGTTTTTCTAATTGTGTCGACAATAAAAATCCCATCACGATATTTGTATACATGTTTGGCAATAAATCTGACACTGTGAGGTCTTATTTCAGTGAAAAAATATGAATTTTATCAACGAGTGCTATGTGTATCATATTAGCGCCGTACAACGCTTTCGAAGGAGCGGGCGAGCGGCGCGCCTTCAGTGAGCGAGCCGCGTACCTTCATTCTACGGGCGGCGGAAGGCATGAACGCTCGCACGCTCAAGGCGCGCGGGCCGTCGGAAAAAGTGTCTGAGTATGCAACTACGACACCACCATGATAACTTATTGATAGACTGAACTCTCGCAAAATTCATATGCTACTGAGAACGGCTCGATAGTCTTTCCCAGGGTGTATCCCATTATTGTTCATTGCTCATTTATTACATAGGATGTCCTATGCATTAACCATCAACAGACAAGTGCTAGAAAACATAAAAACCATTTGTTAGTAACAACAGACTACAAAAACGAAGAGAGAAGTAGAAAAAAGAAGTTTTTTTCTTTTATTGCGAAAGCAAGTAGTCCCTTAAAAGCGTCTTAAATTGGGAAAGCTTCACGGGAAGCATTCCTATTCTCGAGTCTATCCAGATCACTACTAATTCTGTTAGCAAAGAATCTTCTCCTCACGCTTCTCCTTGCTCTAGGTATCACTTTCTCCTTGCTCTAGGTATCACTATCTTCCTTGAACCTCCCCTAGTTTTAGAACTTCTAGTTTCAAACAAGGAGAACGGCTCAAGTTGATAGTACTTGAATATAATCTTATGTGCTGTAATAAGATCAAACATCCTCCTTCTCATGGCTAAATTAAATAACCCGAGTTCCTTGTTTCTGAGCATCCCCTTGGGTAATTGTTCATACCGAAAGCCTTTGGTCCGTATAAGCAATTTCCTTGTAAAATTATGCTGTACTTTCTCAAGCACCCGATTGAAGTGGCTTTTGTAGGGTTGAATACTACAGTACCGTACTCTAGTAATTGTGACTGTCAGTCACGCAGTCGCCGCGCGCGAGAGCCTCAGATACGCGGAAAACTCGGTTAGCCGACTCGCAAAGCAATACTGTTCCTCCTTTACAGAGTTTTTACGATATTACACCAGTTTTTATTGTTTAATGAATGTTTGACCATAAAACTTGTAGGAAAAGGTAAAATAGTGAGAAATAAGGAAATTACCGTGCTTCTGATCAGGAATTGTAAACTTTCTGTTCAATATGATAACTTGACCCCCAAACATTTCCTCTGGGACTTTTCTTTGGCCCTGCTGCCTCTCCCCCAAGTTACTGTAACGCCGCGTCGCGGCAGTTTCTAATTGACACTCACAAGTAATGGGCACTCTGCCCCCCCCCCCCCTTTTTCCACCATGTAAGGTTTCCTAGGCATCATTCACTCACCACTGCATCCACCTTCTTTTCTGAGACTGAAGCACTCGTGTAGGGATTCTCTGGTGTGTGTCGAAGCTCCAGTGCGTGACCGCAGAAGTGATTCTGAAAAATTTGAATGCGAAAGTAAAACGAAGACCCGAACACCAGCAGAAAGCTTAGATGCTTGGAAAGCTTGTTCAGTTCCATTACCCACATGCGAAATCTTTGGCAAACCTCCAAGTGTTTCCAGTGCGTGATCAACATTCTTAATTATGCCTGGATATTGAATCACGATAAGCTCATTCTGTATCGGTTCATGTTGTATCTTCTGATAAGAATACATCATCTATGGCAAAAGTTTCCCAATACTGTCAGATATACTACAGAATCTAAATTGATATTTTTGTAAGGCAACATACCCATAAAAGCGCATTTGCCTGGTATGATAGCAAATATCTACTGCCAAGTCGGAGATAGGACGACTTCTCTAACATTTATATACAGTCAGCATACTCACATAGCTCTGATAACAACAGATATGGAAAATGTTCTAAGTGAACAGACATTTCTAAGAAACTACAGAATCAATGATAAAGAGCAGGATCCCACGGTGGTGGGAAAATTGTTTCTATCAAATAGCTCTGCACAATCAATTGCCGAATGAATGACATCACAGAAATATAACTAGAAAAACATGGACAAATCAGAAAAGAGAAATCGCTGGGATCGGAACTCTTGAAAAGTTTTTGTTCATTATGAGCCAAACTGTTTTGCATTTCTTGCGTCTCATAAATGTCAGCCGTCACACTTTCCGAAAATCAAATATACAATAAGTGCAAACTCATCGCATAAATAATCAAAAGATGATAAAGCAGAGTTGACTAAAAATTGATTCACGCATCTCATTAAAATGCGCGGATTCTCAGGAGCACCGGAAAATGGAAAACTGATAACCATTCATAGAGATTTGTAGATGATGAACAGCAAGCAGAACATCAGCAGTACAGCAACCACGAGTAAAAGCAGGCGATTCTGGATTACCCTAAAGTACTTGCGCGTTGAGACTGAGACAGATGCGAATAAGCAGATACTGGAACTAGTTAGTGTCTCTATATTTTCTGACAACCAACTGGTAAAAATGAGGGCTGGTTACGCATTTACGTTTGTCGAACTTTTCTAAACCACAGCGCTGAGACTTGTAGAACAAATTCTGACGGAATCAAAAGAAAAAAATGTTCTTCTGACAGTGAGGTGAGGCAACTTGGAAAGGAGAGCAAATGTAATGCCTAATAAGGGGCCTTACCTAGAGTTCCCATATTGGGAATAATTGTTTGCATCCGCATTGCATTCGCAAGGCTTTACAGTGGTTTGCCTTCCGTCGCGCAATTACGTGCTAAACTACCTCAACAACTACAACCGATGTCAATCAAGTGCTCCTTTTGCCGTAGCAGCTACCCGTCGCAGCGCAGGGGACTAGCGCGGCGACCCGGGTCGATGAGGGATCGTTCAGACCGCGCCGGAATCCGTCCAAACCCGCCCGAATACGTCCAAATCCGCCCAAATACATCCGAATCCGCCCGAACCCGCCTGAACGCCGGACCTGCCAAAGCGCAGCGGATATGCGGCAAATTGGCATATTGGAACACGCGTGGAATACTGCCCGCGTGGTGCATATATCTTAGTCACATGTAGCTCAACGTTACATACCGATCTGCTTTTGCAACTACTCCGTTAAGAAAGATCAATCGCATGCGTGCTTCATGCCAATTTACATGCAATCTGCTGCGCTTTGGCAGTTCAGGCGATTTCGGACGTATTTGGGCGGGTCTGGGCGAATTTGGACGTTCGGGCGGATTCGGACGGGTTTGGGCGGGTTTCGGCGTGGTCTGAACGACCCCTGAGGTGAATTTTTGATTGTGCAAGCTATACGGGCGACGCGACGATCTGCGGATGCGATTTGACGTGGAAAAGGGAGCAGGTTGGCACAGGGCGTACAGGCAACGTCCAGGCAAATCCGTAACTATGGTATTTCACGTGAAAAGTAATTTTGGGACCCTAACTAAGACAGTGGCCAAGAGGCAGCGCGAATGATTCACTAACGGCTGAAATAAGGATATAAGGATATATAATTCGGCGTCTTCAATACCCTCTGGGCATGCGCCGAACGCACTCTACTTCATGGTCGAAGAGGCTGATGAATGTGTGCGGGCCTATTACAGTGACTTGCGCGGGCCGACCGATTACCAAGTCAGTGCTTTTATCCTCCCACATTACTCTGGTACCAATATACCGGCTCCGAAGGGTAGAGGGCTTGATTAACCCAGGGATCGAACCTGTGTCCGATCTGGTCATAGCGGCGGCTCATACCACTACGTCACTCGTCTCCACGGCTGAAATATTTGCCTCCAAAACTGGGCCCCAGGATCGTACAAATGGACGACTTGCAGGTGCTTGCATACTTTCGCGCGGGACCCACGCGAAACTTTAGTTTGAAGCCATGTGAACATGTGGCAAGGCGTCCGTTAATACGATCCTGTGGCCGTATTCATCAACGGACCCCAGTCGTTCTTTCCGGGATATATTATCCCTTTATGTAAAGTGTATATTCTAGATACGAAAACATTCTTTCATATTAGCAAAAATCACCATAAATGTAGTGCCAGCTAGGTCGCATAAGTCTGCCCCAATCGGATCTGACCGAACTGGTGAATTGCGCTCTTGCAGCGCTACGGATTCGCGCCGCATACAGTCTGCCCCAAACGGGATTAGGCCGAACCGACGGCTGGATTTGCGCGCTCGCAACGCCAGATATTTGCGCTGCATACGCGCGCTGTCGCAGAGAGCGAAGAGACTGAGGAGAGAGCAGACTAGCCAGCCTTAGACGTGACGCAATGCTCTCGCGACACGGGTTCTCGCCATGCCAATGTTGGCCTGATTAGGATTGGGGCAGACTGTATGCGCACTGTCGGAGAGAGCGAAGAGATTGAAGAGGGCAGACAAGCGGCTGTAGGCGTGACGCAAAACCTTAGCGACGCGGTCCTCCCGTCATGCCGATTTTGGTCTGATCAGAATAGGGGCAGACTGTAGACTCGTCTACATGGTTATGATGAACAATGAGAAAGTTTAGTGAGAAAAAAGCTGGGCAGTAAACCCACCTGCGTATCATTGTGTTCAATAAACGGTTACTCCTACCCAATTCCACATCGGCTCCACGCATTCTGTCACGTGCTCGCCCGATCGTCTCTCTTTGCGACGATAAATTACCCAAAACTTCGGCTCCGATCTAGAAATGCCGACTTCCCATGATAAAATACAAAAACTCAAAGTGATAATGAATGAGAATATAATATGGAACAATGCAATGATGAGGATGAAGCATCACTTAAACAGACTTGTTCAGTTTCGACAGCCATACGATATGCATCTTGCAATTTCCTGGATGACCTTTCCAGACGTTCCGTATTTGCTATAAGTTGCTCCTCCTAGTATAAAAATTAGCTTTAGACAGATGGAAAATTGATGGACGTGCCTGCTGATCCATCTCGACTGCTTCGTCATATGCCATCAATTCTTCTCGATTGGCTGACTCTCTGAGACGCTTAATCGCTTTATCCAATTCTCCATCCAGGAGACGCTTATCGTTTCGATAACTTCGCACTCTCAGTTCGTACTTGTTTCTTTCCGCACTGAAATTTGGTCCTTCAAATCCAGCTGCGAGTAAGTCAACTTTGAACAAACCTCCCAGAAGCGAGATCGCGCACAGCAAGTTCCATTTGTTCTAAGAGATCGGCTACTTCCGCTAGCACCTTCTGCATGGACTGTACACTAGCTGGCCTGTCGGAAACTGGCAGAGAGGGAAGACGTGCAATTGTGGCTGTTACCTGCAACATGCGTATGTAGTCTCAAATGCGAAGTAAGGTTCATATGGCCCAATCAAAACAGCCTCAAAATGCCTCTTCACGTTTATCTTACAGAGCTGTAGCCCACAAAAAAAGGGTAGCAGAGCATGCCAAATTGCTGTACATTAGAAGCGCCTCTAAAACCTGATTCAACTACTTCCCCATCCGTTACCGCTCTTGCACAAAGTTGAGCGTTCAACTTTCTGTTTATGTACGTACCAGTGGATAATGTGCATCAAGTCAGAATAAATGCGCGTATTAGGCTTCGTGAATGAACGGTGGTGTCGCAAAAAATGCCGGGACTACGGTCAACTTGAAAAGATTTTTTGCCATCAATGAAAAATCTTGATATGCAAAATGATTCCGGAAAGCTCAAATTTTGTTATTGAGTATCTATATGTCTTTTTCCTTCTAAGATTAAACATTGCACATTACCATAGATCTTTTCGAAAGTATGCGTGGTAGACCTAAAAGGGAATTTTTCGAAGCTCTTTAAAAACTCAAACATAGATCGTGTGTAAATTCGCGACGACAATTTTGACTCCGGTCTTTGCGCCAAGGAGAAGGAAACACTCATACAAAACTGCATCACCTCATCTCTCAGCTAAGTTTCTTCCAATGTCTAAATACTGTCATATGTAAGCAGAAAAACCATTCGAGTAGGCTATTTTCTGGTAACAGCGCTTCTTGAAACCCTACCACAAAGGTTCCACACGTTTTGGAAAAATTCTGATCTCGCAGCTGATATACAAGAGCTATGATTCCTAAATCCTCTGCCGTAATCCCACAGTAACGAAGATTTACCGGTGCTTTGCTGCATAATCTGAATCTATGAAGCCTACCCTACAAAATGATCGGCAGAAAACCCCTTAGCAGGAGGGATACTTGGGTCACAGTAGAGACATCCTTCTTAGGAAACCTGCGTTACAACAGAAACACTAAAGTCCCACAATAAGCATATTCAGACCGCTTCCTAACTGTGTCTCAGATACTAAACAAATGATTTCAAGCGCTCAACTTTTGGCAAGGAATTTAGGTAAAGGAAGCAGGTTTTGAACTAAACCAACGTTTTCATGCGCTTCCAATGATACACACGTTTCCCAATCTGCAATGCAACTTGGCATTCCTCCCTTGTCAGTAAGTTCTCTGTTATGGGGCCAGGCCTGTGTGGCCTAGGTTCAAGAATCAACCAATGAATTTTGAATCTGTAAAGTAAACGTTCCGGCAGATCTGGCAAGCGTAACAAACAAGGATACCGCGGCGGTATCATCAATCTCCTAACCAGTAATCGGGCGCTGTCTCCATTTATCAGAAGAAAGCGCTCGTTTGTATCAATGAAACAGCGCCGGACGAGACAGGAAAACTACTAGATAGCGCCTCCGGTGAGGCACTAACTAAGGCACTGTCCAGGCGGCAGCGCAAATGATTTATCTACAGGCGACACATCTCCAAACATAGTATCACTCAACATAATCTCGGTCAAAGGAAGGCTACGATAAACGAAGAACTACGATAAACGAAGAAATGGTATTTGTAGGAAAAGTAGGCAAGTAAAAATGAGGAGTTTAAAGGCACCATCCTCCCAGATTCTCAGCTTCCATGTTTTCGTCGCTCCGGGGCCTTCTCATTCCCTGATTCCGAATATCAAGTCGAGAATCCGCGAAAACCCCGACAAATCCCGTTTCGTAAAACCCGCAGGGCGTTTTGTAGAACGGTGATTGGTTAGGTGCGCTCGAATGCACGGAACGAACGCCACGCCCACTCAAAGGGGAGGAGTCAACGTGGCGAATCCGTCATCCAAGGCGATTTTTGAAGCAATTTCCTTGCTTGGGAAGCAACTCCTGGCAGCGCGAGTCGGGCAAGTATACAGCTGGAGCCAAACTACTGTTATGCATCAAAATTTCATCGACCACAATTTGGGTGGACGGTGCCTTTAAGCATCCTATGCTGGAGCAAGTAAGCTCACCTCCGCTGTTTGAAGGGAATACTGCTGCTCGAATTCCGCCAGTGTTTTTGACGCCATCCCCGATAAGGACATCTGTCAGATATGCATATCAAAACTTTGCATACAAACATTTTATCAGTAAGAATCGGCTCGACTCTGTTTGCAAGAACAACAGAAAAGGTTGCTAACGATTCATTTTCACCAAGAAGTCGAATGATCAATCATAGAAAATACAATTTGTTACCCACATGCCTATATCTACGATCTACGCAGCACTTATATACTAAGATCTATAATGGGCATATGCCCTATTTGCTTCGCAGGTCTTGTGAAGTTCTTGTTTAGCTTGGATGGTCAGGCCTTCGTTTTGACTGGCTGCCAAAAGCTCATTTGCCAATATATCTCTGTAATATAATTCTTGATAAACATGTTATTTCAAACATGCTTTGCTCACTTTAGGTGCGTTTCACCATGCGCAGCCTTCTGACGGCATATATCACGCATCATCTTCATCGCTCTGAATTCCGCTTCGGCCTTCTCAATGGGAAATGGCACTTGATAGGTTGTACCACCTAAATGCATACTCGCATTTCAGGAAAGAAATGATTTTTGAAAAGTAGTCATGCAAGCATAGAATGAATGATATAGCACACGAGAGAAGTCGACAGAGTATCAAATAATATAAGCCCTGGTATGGAAATGTATTCATAGTCTTTTCCTAACAAATAACAAGTCTCACAAAACGTACATCAGAACATATACCAGCTAGAACGAACGAAGTAGCTTAACTCTAGTAACTCCCTGCAGCTTCATGAGTGGATGACAATTCGCTATTGCTTTGCGCGCAATTACAAACGGATCCAATTCAATCTTGTTCTAAAAAGTCCAGAAAATACCCTTTTCCAATGATGATCTTGACAAACTTCCATACCTTCTCTTCTTCAGTTTCAGCCTTACGCCAAGCCTTATACTGCCGCCTTTTGATGATTTCCAAAGCTGCATAAACATGGTGCCGAGCAGTTTCTTTTCGACCACTATTCATTATTACTCGTGTCAGTTTATCTACCTGAATGACAGTTACAAAAGACAACGAAGCTGTACAAAAGCGTCTGATAACGAAAACACCACCCACTGTGTGATCTCTGTAAAACACTGGAGTGTCGTCGCTTTTCATTGCTTTTAGAAATAAAAAGTTTCGTTCATCATTCTCATCCAAAGGTTGATGCATCTGAATTTTGTATGCGAAAGAATGGAGAGCACGATTGACGGATGTAAAAGCTAGCCAAATTGAATAGCCAAAAGCTTTGCAAACCTCTTTGATGTCTGTCACAGGATCTCGAAACAATCGCGGATCATAGCGGTTATGTGATGAACTACTTGTCACTATAGAACGACAAGTGCAGGCTAGCACAGACGGCAGTCGACTCGCCATCAAGCAAAATCGTTTCCAAATCAAGAGGTTTGCGGATTTACACTAGATTTAAAATTGATGATGCTTGACACTTGCATGATAATAGCGAGAACTGAAAGTATAGAGTGATACTCAGCTAAACAGAAATGGAACGGCATTTTACTGGAACGATGAACCGCAAAATCATTACGCGACAGTTCAAAAAGTTGGTACAAGAATCAAAGAAACAAAAACACAAATCAGCAAACACTGAAAATACTCACGCTAATTAGTACTCTTCGTATCGAAAACGAAGTGCTTCCGAAGTACTCTGACACTGCTGTAAACCGTCACACAAATGTGTGATAAATATAATCAGGTACAAAATGACAAAGTGAGGTACACATAATGAGGATGAAAGACATATGTGGCACAAGGCCTCAAAAAATACATGTTGATCGTAGTCACTTCATTACCGCTTACAGTGTTGAAACTTCGAACACTCAGTGGCGAATTGTACACATACTAAAACCTGCACGGAGAAAAAAATCGAAAAAGATCACAGCTGACAAAGCTGGCCTTGATCTCAACAGCGAATAAAGCGGTTCTAAACCCGTATTCAGAACCAGTACCGACCAGAGACAACGTTATAAGATCGTGAATCGATTGATTGGCATGTAAGGATAGGCGCGAAACCGCCCAATTTTGTGACCATGCACGAAAAAGAATTCTCTGAAACATTCATCACAGAACAGCATGTACGGTGATGGGAGACGCTCGCATTCTTCTACGACAAACCTGAAGATAGAGGTTATCAAAATGAGAGTTCAATGGAAACAAAAGATTTATAGTTGGATGTGAGAAAAGACAATGTAGCTTTCGAGCGACAGCGCAACGACCAGGATAATTCTTGTGCTAATTCACAAGGGGTCACTGTTGTTAACAAAAAGGAGACTATATAAGGAAGCGGGGAATAGAATGTTCATATGTCCCAGAAACGAATGAACATAACGAAAAATATGATATGTACTCACGCTGCGTAACCACGTGCGCATGCAGAACAGCGTGTGTCACCTTTCTTTTCAAACACCACCATCGGATAACGGTCTAAATCCTAAAAAACATAAGTGACTTACCAATGTCAAACGATTTTTCATGACTAAGCTACAGGGCTTATCAAAAGCAGTGTCGCTTGCATCAAAATCTCCATTCCCGCGCTAGATTCTGCGTCTTTTCCGCGAACATGCTCTCTAATCTTCCCAGGGCGAAGAAGGCGAAGGCGTGGGAAAGGCGGAGCCTTAGTCGCTTGGAAGTGACTAGAGAGCATGTTACAGTAAGTTCCGACCCGCTTTAGGCGGAAATTGGACTGGCGCGAGTCCGCCTCGCAACAGCTCGCGCCGTCTCGCAGCTACAGTATATCCTATCGTGCTGAGAACCCATGTCTGCGTCTCTTCAATCTTCCTAGTCTTTATTTGGCAAAATGCCAGCGCTATACGCCCGCGAAGCCTCCAGCGATGCGCATGCGCTGCTCCACGTAGAATGTCTCGCCTAATCCGGGATGAAACCGACTGTACGCAGAGTCGCGCGGGAGTGGAGATGCTGATGCAGGCGACACTGCGTTTGGTAAGCCCTGTATGTATAGGCTGCTGCATGACGAAGCCGCAATATCTTCGAGGGCGAACGCGGCTTTATTAGCCGCAGAGCGCATGAGGTGCGGGATCTACATCGGTGAGGATACCCGCGCGTCGCGTTCGCTCCCGCTCAACTAATATCACCATTGCGCCTTCGTCATGCGGCAGCCTTTAGCTTTTCAGCCAAACATCTCTAGATGTATGCGTTTACTGAAAGCATCTGTGATATCAATGGATCAAATGTAACAAGATAAAAAGACAGTATCTCAGATGAAGACACAGCAAAAAATCCAACCGAAATAATCCACACAAAAGATACTCACTTGAACATCCGTTTTCTCCAACAACCGCAGATCATGAAAGATTAGCAAATGCTCGCAGGTTCCCGAGTGTTGGAACACATACGGCTGACCTAACCTAAATAGTTCTTGACTTTGAGTGATAGAAAATAAGAAAGCATATTTACCGCAATTTGAGATCAATCATTTTTACTCCTTCTATATCCCGTGATGTGACTGGATCAAAGCATTTCTTTCTAGCCATGAACTCTCGTATCGGTCTTGAATCACGCGTTTTTTTTTTTTGAAAAGAAGATCAACATGGAAATTCTGTTTTAGAGAGTTTGGATCAAACGATATAATGGAAAATCGCTGAACACGGGGAAACAAAATGACTCAGCAAAATCGAAAATCAAACAACTTACTCGGATATATCTTGTGAATGTGGAAGCGAATAATCCACGTAAAACGTATCATGGATGAATACGAACGATGATGGATACAAGAGCATGTGAGTCTGGAAAAATTTACCTAACTAATGAAAACAACCGTTGCGAATGTTTTTAGAGAATGAAACTAACAAAAATCAGCTGACATACCTTATTCTGGTCGACTGGTTCCAGTTCTTTACCATCCTCCAATTCAACCACTGTGTCACAAATGCACAACTGAAAGAGATAAAACTGAGATATGATATGAGGACAAAAATTGTCTTACAATCTTTTGCCTCAGACTGAGAAGGGTTGAGTCGCCACGCAAGATAAGTTTTCTCTCTGCTGTAAGCTGCAAATAAGTGTAGAAAGCGAGAACACAAAAACTATTGTGAAAAATACTAAAGCAAAGCTAAATGTTTTTGTGTTTTTTGTGTTGAATTTTGAATCACAAAAGCGAAGGAACTCACTAGTCTAGTGTTTCTCAGTTCGTCAGAAGAAAGGATTCTGTTGTGAGGTATGATAACGGTGCATGCAATGATGATATCTTTAGCACAAGGTAGATGCATGGGAGTACTATGGCTTCTTCGAAGCTAAAAGAACACGACAATTATAAATTCGATTATGCTGTCATCCAACCTGCATTCACATCTGTTTACATTCACAAATTTTGAGCTTTTTTTCAGCAAAAAATAATGAAATTGTCCAAGCTGGATTCGGAGCAGAAAAAGGTCATTGCAAACAGTTGAAACTTTAACACTCAAACTCACATCTTTTTCATACATTTCGAACTTGTCGTACTTCAGTGTTCGCAAATAATTAGATTTTCGCTGCGCATTCTTTGCATATTCATTCCTTTCGAGAGCATACCTATGCTACATATTAAAAGGAACCATAATATATATAATAATTACATTCAGCTGGTAAAACAGAATCAAAGCTGAAGTAACGACTCACTTTTGAACTCGCAGCTTAGGATTCGGAGGAATATTATGTATTCCATTGATCTCTTCGAAGGTCCGTTGCTGAGGACAAGCAAGGAATCTTGTTGCTCTAACATTATGAAATGAACAAGAGAAGTAAGCAGATCAGAATCTTGACATTACGAGTAAAAAAAACAATCTGCTTACTGCAAATCGCCGTCAAAAATCTTGTTTGCTGTCCACGGTTTACAGTTCGCAATAGCGGCAAAGTCTTTCTTCATGTCGAATTTACGATCCTCAGCTTTTGTCGTCGCAGACGGATCACGCGCAGTAACCAGAAAGAAATCTATAAACGTAAAACAGTTGTGATACTGCCAACACATAAGGAATGATAGTCAAGTGTTTTGGTGAAAGGATAGAGGACCTTCTACAAAAGCTGAAGATTTCGCTGACTCCATTCTTGTTTCAAAGTCAACAAAAGATTTCCATAAAGCAAAGGAAGATAAGACATACCATCCACTCTCTCTTTGGTTGCGTATGCTTCTTCCAGATATGCGCGAAGATCCACCACAGGGGAGATAAAAGTGTAGAAGTCAGCATTTAGACGTCGATCCATTAATCAAGAGTAATTGTCTATTGATGTTCCAATCTGAATATCGACAACAGTCACACTGATGAGACGAAGTCATTTAAACAAGGATGCTAGACGCCTAAAGGCCAGCTTTGGTGTGGAAAGAAAATGGAAAAGTTTAGGGATCGTTCAGACCACGCCTGTACCCGCCCAAATACGCCCGAATACGTCCAAATACGTCCAAATACGCCCAAATACGTCCGAATACGTCCAAATACGTCCGAATACGCACAAATACGTCCGAATACGCCCAAACCCGCCCGAACGCCGAAACTGCCAATGCGCAGCAAATTGCATGCAAATTGGCATATTGGAGCACGCGTGGAATACTGCGTGCGTGGTGCATATATGGTAGCCACACGTAGCTCGACGTTACATACAGATTTTCATATGCGACTAGCGGGATTACAAAGATCAATCGACTTTGCGTCTGTTTTTATTTCTTCTCATGTTTGCTGACTCTAGGTGAGTTCTAACTTTCGTGCTGTGCGTTTTCTTTTCTTTTGAGCATGACGATCTTGTTGAGGTAATGCTTTGATCTGTCTATGAGTCATTTCTTTCCATATTGATCTGGTGCAATAAAAAAAGCTGCTCCTATCTCTCCTCCAGAGAAAGACAGAAAAATTTGCTCAAAAGCGCCCAAATTTTTCTGTCTTTCTCTGGAGGAGAGATAGGAGTGAAGAGAGATTCAAAAAACTTGAGCGCTTTCGGGCGCTTTTAAGCGAAGTCTGGCCGGGGCCGAAGAGGTATTCTAGTCATCTTTACGCGTTAGGCATACTGTCCCTGTAAAGTATAAACAAAAAGTTGACAACGCACGTACTTAGAAAACAGACAAAGAAAATGTGCATATTCTACTCATTCCAGATCAATATGGAAAGAAATGACTCATAGACAGAACAAAGCATTACCTCAACAAGATCGTCATGCTCAAAAGAAAAGAAAACGCACAGCACGAAAGTTAGAACTCACCTAGAGTCAGCAAACATGAGAAGAAATAAAAACAGACGCAAAGTCGATTGATCTTTGTAATCCCGCTAGTCGCATATGAAAATCGGTATGTAACGTCGAGCTACGTGTGGCTACCATATATGCACCACGCACGCAGTATTCCACGCGTGCTCCAATATGCCAATTTGCATGCAATTTGCTGCGCATTGGCAGTTTCGGCGTTCGGGCGGGTTTGGGCGTATTTGGACGTATTCGGACGTATTTGGACGTATTTGGACGTATTCGGACGTATTTGGGCGTATTTGGACGTATTCGGGCGTATTTGGGCGGGTACAGGCGCGGTCTGAACGATCCCTTAAACCTATACAGTCGGCTGCGCGCTCGCGTCGCGCGTACGTATGCTCTGTGCGCCTAGGGCACGCTTGCTGCCTCGCAGTGCTTGACTAAACAGAGGCTCGATATTGTTGTGGACAACAGTGCGTTGTAGTTATTCACAAGAGCGACTGAAGCTCGGAACAGCAATTTATTAACAGTCCAAGATGAACTTTAACTTAGAGTATCTGTCAACTATTGATTATGAGTTTGCTTTTCTGAGCGATTGCATTTGCTCCGCTAGAACGGAGGGCAAGCGCTAAGCGACACTCTGAGATTCGGTGCGTGCGGCGCTTTGGGGTGTAGGCCGGAAGGCGACAAAACCCAATTGGAGCGAGCGCATAGAGACCACGCCCCTCACAAGCGCCTGTGACACCGAGCGCGAGGTCAGTCACGCCAGGACTGACGCTCTCTCGGCACATGCGCTGGCGCACTATTGGTGACAGCATTCTTCGGAGTTCCTATTGATGTACTTGTTGCCTAGGGTCAAACTACTGGTCAAATATGGGCGAAGCAGTGTACGGAGTAAAAGTGTCACTTGAAACTTCTTTATCTCTTGTTGATACTTGTCCATAAGTTTGGTTGTGCAACTTTTGGTTTCCTCAATTCAAGATTAGAAAGATCAAACATTACAGACCTACGAAACACGTCACTATAGCTTTGAAACAAATGAGAGGACATCGCAATTCATCGTCCAGAAGACGGGTTATAAACAGATCAATTTCTTCAAAAGCGCGTACTTTTTATCTGAGTTTTTTGACGATCTTCATTCTTGTGATTAACGGAAGTCGATTTGTCACATTCAGATTCATAGATCATGCATCGCTACGACTGAGCTTGTCATGAACGGTAATCAGGACATGACAAAGACAGAGCGTAGTATCGTTCAAACAGACAAGATAAATCAAAATGATCACACTGCTGCAAATCAGCTCCCTTTCGGTGGAAAAAATACAAACTTTTTCTGCCGGAAAGCCAAAATTGTCCAATTACTCTACCCGCTTAGCAAACCCGCATTCTGTCCATAATCAATTCTACGACCTTTCTCGTGCTTTTCCGCGCTGTTCGGTCCTACAGTTTGAACAATAATCATTTATTCTCAATGAAAAAAGCAGCGATGCTAACAATAAGAAAAAAAGAATGGTTATTATCATTAACACATTACAGTGCATTGCAAGAGACAGCTGAATTTCAAAAAATGAAGTGCACGAACAATCTCAAAATCGAGATCCCACCGCAGAATGCGTCCTTGCTCAAAGTGCGCCAAATCTTCATCTATGTTTAGCCTGAAGGAAAGCGTATTGTAAAGAGGATGCAAAAGAATAATAGCTCACCTTTACTCGATACAACTGGCTTACAGTACCGTCGTTGAGTGGTCTACTCACATTCTATCCGTTCGGCATCATCAACTTGGACGAGGTCTGCACAAGAACTAATTAACATTTGAAAATATGGTATAGTTAACTAAACACCAAACATATGAAAAAATACAAAAGTAACACATCACTCAAGAACGCAGGTATCTACTAACCTCCTTACTAGGAAGATCTTTTATTGCACTATACATATTGCTGCAGCCTGAAACAAAATTTACTACAAAAGGCAGTTTTGAAGAGCATATGCTTCCAGATAGGCAAATACAAAAGAATGCAAATCATCACATTACCACAGTGAGCAATAACATGCACAAAACAAACCAAAAAAAACAACGTGAGAAGAAACCACGAAGTCAGAGATTGAGAGAGCCATGCGCAATGTGTGTAAAGGCGCCCCAATCCAGATATCCAGAGCATCCTAAGGCACCCGCCATACTTGATCCGCTTAATCCACTTGATCCGCTTGAACCGCTTCGTCATTGGTCGATTTATTGAATTGAGCAATAGCGAAGCGGTTGTCCGCTGATCCGCTTGAACCACTTCATCCACTTCACTATTGGTCAGTTCACTGAATTGACCAATGATGAAGCGGATCAAGCGGATCAAGTGGATTAAGCGGATCAAGTATGGCGGGGGCCTAACAACGGGAAACTCGGACAGGGCGTGGCCACTAGCTGCGCCTGTTCTAAGTCATTTGTCGCCTTCCGGACGTTCCCCGGCGCTTTGTAGTGCGCGCGGACCGAACGATGACTGCGCGCGGGCCGAACGGTGAATGCGCGCAGGTTGAACGATGAATGCGCGCGGGCCGCACGGTATCGAAAGCGCTCCATCCGCAACTCAGACACTCGCTGCGGCGGCGGGCGCGCCATAATAGCGCTACAGTGCGAGCGTCGCGCCCTATTTGAGGCTATTTGAGGCTGCCGTGCGAGCGGCGCGCTTTGGTTGAAGCAGTAGTGCGAGTGGCGCGCCATAGTTGAGGCTTCAGTGCGAGCGGCGCGCCATCATTCGCAGCCAGCGAGCGGCGCGCCTACTCGACATTCGGCGCGGCGGCGGGCGCGCCATTACAGCACTGTATCGCGAACGGTGCGCCCTAGTTGAGAGTGCGAGCGGCGCGCAATTTATCAGTGAGCCGCGTGCCATGATATTTTCCGCATTTCCACACGCTGTAAGCACAAACGATACCCGCGTGAAGTACGACGCAGTGTTTTGGGTGCTTTATCGCTAATTCATTGAGGTTATCGCTGTTTCGCAATGGAGTTGTCTCATTAACACAAGTGGGATTCTTCCAGTTCTTCCACTGAGAGTTAGTCTTCATAAGCACTGCGAGTAGGTGCCGAGTTTGAATTCAAATTTGAAAATTTGAATTCTCGAATTTTTGAAATTTGAATTTTCAAATTCAAGGTTTGGAAACTTCCAAGTTCATATTTGAAATTAAAGCCATTGTTTGCCTGAAATTGAAGGTTGTCAACAGGTCTACTACAGATTCACCGTGATTCGCAGTGCTTGCCGTGCGAGCGGCGTGCCATTATCGTGTGGCGCGCGTTCCATCTACTCACGGCGCGCGTACCACTTACTCGCGGCGCGCGTGCCATCTACTCGCGGGCGCGCCATTTGACGGCCAGCGGCGGGGGACATGAGGGGCCGCACACATAAGGCGCGCGCGCCGCCGCAGCGAGTGTCTGAGTACAAGGCGCCGCACGGGGAGCACGCGCGCGCCGCGCGGACCGAATGTCAGAGCAAGCTACTAGAGAATAAGTCTTTCAGAAAGCTTCTTGTTGTTCTTTCCTCGTGCCGTGAGCATTCTCAACTTCACAGTCCAAAAAATTCCGAATTTAGAAAATTCGAAAACTTAGGCCCGTATGCACTAACATCCCTGCGGCGAGGGGAGCGGCGTCCCTACTGATGAAAAAGCCGCAGCGGCGTTCGCGCACGGCCCCTTCATAACGGGGGACGCCTTTCCCCTCGCCGCAGAAATGTTAGTGCATACGGGCTTTAGAATTCATAGAATTCGGAGGGACGCTGTCGAGGGATAACCTTCGTAGAAGCAGAAAACCTCTCATGTTCCTGCGATCATTCAAATGTCAAGGAATGATAAGCCAGCTCTACGAATGACGGAGCAACTTAGTCACTGCGTCGTACCTCACGCGGGTACCCCTACGCTAATAACGTGTGAGAATTGGAGGCGCGCGGGTGGCACGGTGAGAATATAGTGCGCGAGGGCCGTACGCTAAGGATTCAAGGCGCGCGGGTGGCACGGTACGTGACCCCGCCCGTAAATCTAGGCGCGCGGGCCGCTGCTGGCCATTAGCAAGCAAGCGCCGCACGAACCAAATGTCAGGGCAATACCTGCAAAATGCAAGCAATGTAAAGCCCGTGACTTGCTGTCGAGTAATGTATCGGCCCGACCCCCACCGTCCTGTTTTTGGCGCCGGAGACGTTTTGCGTGGGGAGTTTTTCGGGTGCAAAAAATTGGGTTTGTCGCCTAACGCCCTACACCCGCTAGAACCATTGATGGAAAAGTGTAAGTCCTTTCTTAGATCTATCCTACGCTACTTAGCTAAATGCTTTAATGACGACTAGATACTCTCATCATCTTTCTTCACCTTCTTTAGAACCGTGCAGGATTACCAGTTTCTTATAGGTAGGAAATGTGACGTATATTGAAAAATAAAACTTGAACGGTTCGGCAAGAGCAAATAGTCGTGTTCATAGACAGCAAAAAGGTTGGGTCAATGCCTTTCGAGCTAAGCGAGTTTGTAAGGCATGCGCGTTTCGACGTCTTACTGATTGCTAATTTGCTATGCATTGAGTGGCCTGCATAAAAAATTTTCAGTATAGTGCATTCATCCTCCCCAATGTGAAGATAAGCTTTTTGTGTTTCTCCCTCCCATTACAAAGTGTTACTGCGACTCAACTGACAAGGGAAGGATGATCGGTCGAAGTGGCCTCTTGGAATGAGCTGTATACTAGGAAAGCCTTCCTGGTACGGCAATCTCAAACTACTTTCGCTACTTGCCGAATGGTTTTGTGGAGGGAGTTATTGAGGCCATTGTTCTCCGGCGCAGCTGAGCCGCCTACTAATGAGCGAGATGGTTAAAACGAATGTAGCAATGACGCAGTGGCAAGACAGTGAACTGTGAAGCAAATGCTTGAAGGTTCGAGTCCTGCTGCTGGCGATTTTGCGGTTTTGTAAAAAGTTCATTGGGTGACAGTAAACGAGAAATACTATTGCTATGCAGTTGAAAGAAGCCATTTACTGCAAAAAGCCACTGTTTCGATCAACTATGATCTTCTACAATATGTATCATTCTTTCTCTGACTAAGGGCCGCATGTACTAACATGGCCGCGGGGAGGGGATCGCAGCTCAAAAGAAAGCTTTATATTTCGAAACTCCAGATAACTGGATTTCACGCTGTTTACCTGTCCGTAAGTATTCCTACTATCCTTGACTATGAAAACATGTTGAGCAGGAGAGAGAAGCTGTGCGAACCGCATTTTCCAGCTTTTGTATGATCCGCGATGATCCTCGGCGCCTTTCTTTGAAGTCATTTTTCTTTTCCGAAGTTAACGAAAACCTTCCAAAGTTGTACTGAACATCTGACACAACAGTGCTAAGTATGCTTACGGACAGGTAAACAGGTGAAATCCAGTTATCTGGAGTTTCGAAATATAAAGCTTTCTTTTGAGCTGCGATCCCCTCCCCGCGGCCATGTTAGTGCATGCGGCCCTTAGTCAGAGAAAGAATGATACATATTGTAGAAGATTATAGTTGATTGTAGAAATAGTGACTTTCTGCAGTAAATAGCTTGTTACAACTGCATAGCAATGAGTATTTCTCGTTTACTGTTCCCCAATAAATTTTTGCAAAACTGCAAAACAAAATGGTTGCAACAGGATTCGAACCTTCAACCATTTGTTTCATGTCCGCTGTCTTGCCACTGCGCCACTGCTACAGCCGTTTTAGTTGTCTCGCTCATTAGTACGCGCCCCGGCTGCGAGAAAAATGGCCTTAATAACTCCCTCCACAAAACCATTCGGCAAGTAGCGAAAGTGGATTTGAGATTGCCTTACCAGTAAAGGTTTCCTAGTATAGAGCTCATTCCAAAAGCCCACTTCGACCGATCATCCTTCCCTTGTAAGACAAAAGGTACAACTAGCTCTAAAGATTTGCGATAGGTTGGATATGCATAATTGTTGTCAGATTGCGAGGCTGCCAACGTTAACGGCCGCAAGTGCCGATGGCGAATCTGACAGCTTTTCATGAGTAGATAGCATTTGATGTGATTTTATCGAAAGCACGCCCTCATTCTTGTAAGCATGTCTACGCATGCTTGTTCCTCGGACGTGACTCATATGTTTAGGGCGTGACGACGACGGTGAAGCGATGCTTTCGAGGAGATTCTTCGGCGCCGGGCCACCGAGTGGACGCTCATCACTCCTCTTCTCTTATCCTCTTTGGGCCGCCGCCATACCACATGCCGTGTTACACCTGATATCTTCCTCATGATTTGCCTTATTGTATACGTGTTTATCCCTATACCAATATTGCTCACATATTTCGGTGCTACTTATCTTTTTGGTGCTATAATAGATAAACTATATTAGTACGGATCGGTTTTTCTACCAGTTTCCGCGGCGCTACACTTACTTTCTTATGTTTGCCATAGGGAACCTCATCAACAGCGGCAACACCCGGCAACCCTGGTAACACCGGCAAAAGTAGTAGACAATCTATGACCGATCTTCCAAGAAGAATGCATTCAGAATAATCGGACTTGAGAACCTTATCAAAATTTGGCGACTCACAAGTCACCATTGCTATATCTTCTTTTAACCTCGCTACACGTAAAAGTACTATAAACAAGATAAGTGTGTGCGGAATAGTGCGCAGAAACAAAACTTTAAGATTTCTTTCATCACCACGAGAGGAAAGAAGTCATCTGTTAGGCTGAATCTACGGAGCAATTTTTTGGCTACACTTCCAATCTTGCTTCTTCAAACAAGGTAAATCCACTCAAAAAGAACCCCATACGTACCTATCATCAACGTGGTTGCCTTTCAGTCATTTGAACATTTTCTTTTTCGAATGAGCGCTTAAAATTTGCTTGAGTCAACGCTTTGAAATGATCGAAAGGCAGCCACGTCGATGGTGCCCTGGGGAACTTTCTGGGAGATAAATCATATCATATACTTCCGACTATATCCTCCCAACTATTCTCCCACATAATAAGCGCAACTCAATCTTTGTTGAGCAAGGAATCTACGGGAAAAATGGGGGCAACGTCCAAGTGATGAGCATAATATATACAGGGCTTTTCAACCTGAGAGTCGCAAGTTTCGCTTGCGCGGCTCCTCCAACGCGGCCGCCTCGCTCAGGCCGCGCGCGGCGTTTGCTGCGTATCGCCCGGATTTCGCCAAGCTTCAGTCGACGCGAGCCAGCGCCACGAACGCTGCGCGGACCTAAGCGTGGCGTCTTAGCGGGGCGGGTGGGACACTCAGGTTGTAAAGCCCTGTAAATGTATGCTGTCGTTCAAGTATAGTTGTACCACATACCATCAAACCATGTTGTACCATATAGTTGTTGTGAATACCACAATTCAAAGAAGCTTTTACACGCGGGAGGTCGATCAAGATCATAACTTATCCATTTGTGCACGATATAAAGCAGTCTTCGAAAACTTCCACAGCAATACAATGATCGTCAACTTCCAATGATCGATATCAAATGGTTTCCTGAAAAAGCGCATTCCAACTGTTCAGCAGCACATGTCCTGATTGGCGAGGGCCAGTAGGACTGCAAGGCGCAGCGCGGCTGCAAGCATGGCCTGGGCCCAAGAGCATGCGCGCGACGCGACCGCCCGCGCAGCCGGCTTTGTAGATTTAAATGGAGCCAAAAGTACACTTTGATGAGAGGAGCATGCGATTAACATTACGGCTTGTCGATTGGTGAGACAACCCCTCGCCGATAATAATCATTTTTTTAGAAGACAAGGAACTGGCTTTGACAGCACCATAGTCGCAGTTGAAAAGGAATTACAGTCTGTCTCAGTCGTAGTAGTCCCGCTTAATCGTATCCGTCGGTGCTTTGCGTGCGTTATGTCGGAAAGCCAGGATGACAGCGGTTTTTAAACGCACCATCCACCATAAGTTGAGGGTCTTGAGCTTTTGGCAGTTTACCGATCGTAGAAACCCCCTATCCATACCTTCGATACATAGAGCCACGTACTCTGATGACCTTCACTTTGCGCGTCATGATAGAACACAACCTTCACCTAGAGGGAAGTCATCCGGGGCGAAGCCTCGGATATCATGGCATAACTAATGACATAACCATATAGGGAGAGATGTGAATGAGGTAAATTTAGTAGTGACATCCAAAAGAAGCTCAAAAAAAACCGAAGGATTACGTTTTTATGGCCCTTTTTTGCCAAAAGACTTTTATTCAAAAATTCAATGAGGAAGTGCAGCAAAATTTCTCAATTAATCTTTCTCTAGACTTCGCTTGAGCGTTGGAAGTCCATGAAAGCCGCTGGAGTTCAATAGAAACGAGAAACTGCGCTCAAATCTTGCGCAGAGAGTCGCTACTTAAATGCTGGTCGATCTCGTTATGGAGTGATTTTCGAGACCCGCGACGTTGTCAGTGCTCCTGGACGTCTCATGATGATCACAACGATATATAATGTTACAGGGTTTCGTAATGATCCCGCGGAGATCAATGACCAGAGCCAAATGCCCCGCCGGCTCTGGTCTGTCTCCGCTGCTCCTCTGCGTCTCCGCGACTTGCGCGCTACCTCGCTATCCCAAAAGCGGGGCGCGGGGCATTTGGCTCTGGTACCCTTTTCTTCGTTGTTGGGAGCCCAATTTCGACAATCTATATATCATATTAAAGCTCTTGATCTCTATTTTCACGCTGACAACGTCGCAAGACTCCTTTTCATGATTTAAACGAGAAATATAGGAAAAACGGAGTTTTCGAAAACTTCTTGTTTTTTCTTCAGTTCAACTCTTTTCACTCAGCTTTTTTTGTGTATTCGATAGGTCTTGTTTCTGTCTATGATGTAGACAACGTCGCCGAGCTTACTTCTTTGTTTATGCCGTTTTTTTTGTGAAAATTACCAAAAAGTGCGTTTTTCTTTACCTTGTTCTTTTTCAATGCTTTTGCAACGAATTTTCTCCAGCTTGGACGTTACTTGCTCAGAATGATGAGCGCAAGAATCCAGACAACGTCGCAGGATACGAAACGACCATGCGGAGATGAAAATTCAAAGGACGCGTCAAAAATCAGATTGACGTCGATGTGCAGCATAACTTTTCAGACATGTATAACATGTTCAGTTCAGTTGTTGACAAGTTTGCCTTCTTTCGGTCTCCCAACTACCGCCACAGCTAACGCTTTTTTTCAATTAGAAAAGAACTTTGTTCCTGTTGCCACCCAATTTAACCGGCATTTTTGAAGACAAAAATGTGCGTAGGAAACCACCAAGGTAAGGTTTTAAATTTGGTGATGTGTTGGCCTCTGTTTTATATGAATTTTCCAAGTTTCCTGGTTCAATTTAGATCTCTGAGATCTCTAAATTTCCATCTATTTTTTCCAAAACAACCTTCACTTTTTATAAGGGGCAAGAACTCAAACAACTATCACTTTCTAGGCTCTGTCTCTTGACTATCGAAGGTGTGCCCCTATCAAGCCAATGCCCCAGTCGCGGCGCAAAATGCTTCGGAAGCGAGAACATAGCTTAATAGCTAAGCGACCTGAGCACTATAGCTGTAATGAACGAAAATTTTCATCGAATGAACGAATATCGAATAATTGATTTTTGAAAAGTTTTTGAACAATGAATATCGAACAATTGGTTTTCGAAAATTTTTCGAATGAACGAATATTATTCGATTTCCGATTTTCATATTATTCGAATTCGAATATTCGAATATGGTCACATTCCAATATTCGAATAACTGAACTTGATCGAATATTCGACTATTTGAATAATCGAATAACCGAATATCATCGAATATTCGAATGCAATATTCGAATTTTCGTGTGGAATATTCGAATATTCAAACGTAACAGTCGAACAATCGAATGTTCGCACAACGGTTTTCAAAACTTTTCGAATAATCGAATATTCGAATAAGTGTCTTTTGAAAATCCTCGAAAATTCGAATATTCGAGTACATTTTTCCGAATCGTCGAATGAACGAATTAATCGAATAAAGACCTTTTTCATTTATTTGACTATTTGAATAATCGAATAATCGGACTTTCTCAAATATTCGACTATTCGAATATTCAATAGTCGTTCGAATAAATAATTCGAACACGAATATTCGGTTCCAACTATACTGAGCACCCCAAGCCCGCACCGCACCCTCCCACCTCCAGCAGTACTCGCCCGTCTATGGCAACGGGCATAGTGTCCACGATTTCGTCGCCGCGATTTCATGGCCGGAGAAATCGGTGGTTTGGGCGACGAGATCGCAACGACGAAATCGTCCGTCGCGCGTGCATGGGCATAGTGTGAGCGATTTCATATCTTTGCAAACACAGGGCAAATGCACGCAAATTGAGCAGAGTATTCTCGTGCGATATGCGTTATTCCACTCACTTCACTCTCAACATAGATCCCTTATGCCAATTGTGATGAAATCGAGTACAAAGAATTCCCACATTTTGCCACCTTTCAACAAATCCAATTCTCACGAGCTTACCAGTTCTTAGCACCGTGAATCTAACCTGGGAATGTCTGCCTCTGCGAGCCAACAGCTACTATCAAGACACTCTTCACCAAATTTTTAGGTAAAACAAGCTAGTAAATGGATTTTGTAGTGCTTTAGCAAAGACCCACATTGAACACCTTTTCAAAAAGTCGAGCACAGCATCACTGCGAAGATAGCGAAAACACATGCATAAATGTTTGGTGTTGTTATACGGATAGCGAAACGTAAGAATATGCAAATAAGCAGAGTGATAATGTATTAACTCTGCGAGAAGCAAAGCTCCAACACAAAAATCACCCAGAAAACAATCCAAAAAACCATCTCGTCAAAAATGCTTACACTTTCGAAAAACAAGTCATCCGACAATTTAAGGTTAGGAAAAGGCGTCGAAGTTAGAAGTATCTTTTACATCTAGTTCAAACAAGTTCCATTTCTTTTTCAAACAAAAACAACTGAAACATCAGCGCCTGTCTATAAAGAATCCTCAAGATGTCTCCCGCACCTCAGCGATATCGCTTAGTCGCCCGTGCAGCACGCGCGACGCGACATCGCTGAGTTTTGTCGAAATCGCGGCGATTATCGCTGCAGAACTATGCCCTAGCTAAAAAGGGTCCACGATCCGTTGCGCCGGACGAGTATCACAAGCAACGTAGCAGACACCCAGACATGCAATGAGTGCGTAACAGTTGTCGTCATTCAGGAATCGCAGCGCGACGGTATCGTGCACACTATGCCCCAGGCCTATGCCGGCCATCCAATCACCGTTCCCTAGAACCGGCTTGGGTTCTGCGGAACGATGTCGGGATTTTTGCGTATTCTCATCTTTATATTCGGAATCAGGGATTTGAGAAGACTCCGGAACGAACAAAACAAGGAAATCGAGAATCTGGGCGGACGGTGCCTTTAAGTTGACGAAGCCAAAAAAGCCATTTTAGTAGCTGAAACAATGTTGAAGGCATGGTTTGTGTGATAAAGTTTTTGAATTTACGGGTTGACCTAGCTCTGCAAGCGAGTCTTCCGCAATCAGCCTTCAAGCTGATTCATTGCGTTAGGAGGAGCCGTGTTCTCATTAGTGGGAGACTAGTTGGCAAACCCGGCTCCGCCCGGCCCCGTCAATAACATATTTGTAATCAGCATGCTCGAGTACCTCCCTGTGCCAGTAACTCCCAGCCTCGTAGCTCAAATTTTGCAAAAAATCGATAAAATCGATATCGATCGATACAAAAAGTAGCCTATGACACGCTCCCTGCCCCGAAGTGTATGTGTGCCAAGTTTGGTCCAAATCGGTTCAGAAATAAAAATTTCTAAGTTAAATGCTCTTTTGTCTTTGAATCTGGGCACGATAAGATGTCAGTAGAGTAACTGTGTCAGTATTTTGTGCCTATTATATATTTTTATATTAACTATTTGAAGCCGCGTGGATTTCTGTCAGAAATCCTAAGATGAACGTCAAAAATGAGTGCTTGTCTATCAGTAGTGACTTAGCTCCATTCATATCATTATGCGGGCTTAGCGTTGCACATAAAAGAGCTTGACTCACTGGGTGACACTCAGTGACGTCCGTTACGACCATATGTGCGGGCTTGTCGCTAGCCGGTGGAGTCGAGGTTCGTTTGTTTCGTGGCCTTGAGGGTTCTCATACTGCGAGTCTTAGACTAGGTCTAGACTAACAGAGTGGGAGGAGGCGCTTGAGGGTATGATGAGCAAGTCAAAGAGCCTACAATCCGTTTTCAGACCTCTGATGACGACGACATTGTCGAAACGTAAGGTCAATAAAGTCTCCACCACAGAATCTGAAGGCACAAAATACTGACACAATTACTCTACTAAAAATTTCTATTCAGCACATACGTACAGACAGACAGACATACAGACAGACATTCAGCTTTATATCTTATATATAAAGCTGAATGTCTGTTTGTATGTCTGTCTGTCTGTCTGTCTGTCTGTCTGTACGTATGTTCCGAATAGAAAATTCCATTTCTGAACCGATCCGGACCAAACTTGGCACACATACACTACGGGCCCCGGCGGGTGTCATAGGCTACTTTTCGTCATCGATCGATATCGATTTTATCGATTTTTATCGATTTTTTTTGCTGAGTTCACCTACGGGGCTGGGAGTTGGCACAGGGGGTAATCGAGCATGGGGATTCCGAATACAATATTGGTTTTCAGGATTATCGATTACTTCTATCGATTTTATCGATTTTTTTGCAAAGTTTGAGCTACGGGGCTGGGAGTTCGCACAGGGGGGTAATCGAGCATGGGGATTCCGAATACAATATTGGTTTTCGGGATTATCGATTACTTTTATCGATTTTATCGATTTTTTGAAAATTTGAGCTAGGGGGCTGGGAGTTGGCACAGGGGGGTAATCGAGCATGCTGATCACCCCCAAGGGGGGTGATCAGCATGCTCGATTACCCCCCTTTGCAAAATCCCAGCCTCGCATGTCAAAATTTACAAAAAATCGATAAAATCAATAAAAGTAATCGATAATTCTGAAAACTAATATTGTATTCGGAATCCCCATGCTCACTTCACCCCCTGTGCCAACTCCTAGCCCTGTAGGTGAACTCTGCAAAAAAATCGATAAAAATCGGTAAAATCGACATCGATCGATAACGAAAGGACTGTGACACCCGCCGGTGCCCGAAGTGTATGTGTGCCAAGTTTGGTCCGGATACGGCGGAGCCGGGTAAGCCAGCTAGTATAAGATATGGCGAGCACGAATATGCAAATGACAGGTCGGTAACATTGTTTGCAAGTATGTGGTTCTATGAGAATCATTGTCTTAGCATTAATAGACTATTCCCAACTTCTGTGTGCTCAGACAATTGTTGCAGCGGCCCGGTCGCCCAACTGATCTTCGCTGTTGAGCCGCGGCACCTATATCTCAGCCTTACAAGCATCAGCCAACAGCGGCCCACAGATGTGAGCTGGCGACCTGCGCACATAGTTGATGCCATGCTAATGGTGGCCCGCACGCCTGGCTCATAATTTCACTGGCGGCCCCACGCCCAGACACACGCTGCTGAAATTGCCAGCGACCCGCTCATCCATACAAATTAACGCACGTTATAAGCACAAGGGTTACTCGCGTGAGATACGAAGCAGTGAAAGGGGTGCCATCGGAGCTTGCAGGAGGGGTCATTTGCCTTTGGGCTGACAATAGATTACCCTATGAGTCGACCGTTGATGGGATTTTGAATAATCTCGTGTAGTTCGGTCAGTGGTGTGAATGCAGGAACGAGTTCCACCATCGTTGATTTCACATGGGTTATATTCACATTTAAGGTGACCCGCGCATGCAGGTGCAGCCGAGCAGAAATCCACCCCCAGGGTTGTTGCCCTCATATGCTAGCGCGTGCCAACAAGGCAAAGGAGACCTTGAAATACAGACTGACCCGCTCGTCCGGGTGACAGGGTGGCTGCACCTACAGGAACCGTTGCTGGCCCACGCTAGCATGGCTGGGCCCGGCACAGGTTTGTCGGGTGGCCGCAAAAAATGTCCGAGTAGCTGTGTAGGTTTCCTTGCTAATGTGATTCGCAAGTGAGCCTACTCGTTTCCATCCTTCTGGAGTCCATGGTCACATTGAAATAATGATTACTGTTATTAGATCGTCGAGTCATTCGTAGCTTAATATGTGAGCCTGCACACAAAGCCTTTCAACGGACGGCAACCTTAGCATTAACTTCTCGATCAAATCTTTTCTAGCGTAACAAAGTGTAGAAGTGTATACTACTGACTATAATATCCTTTAAAATTAAAATAGGCAAAGGCACAAGGCGAAGTCGCTGAAATAAGCAGGTTTCAATCTTCTAAGTTCGTCAAATAGCGCGTATGGTGTGCAATACGCGTATTAAGTTACAAATGACTCGAGCATAAGTTGTTTCGGAAAGGCACAGAGTCACCCACTTCAAAAATCAACTAAACTAAAAACTCGCACTCGCTCATACAGTCGCTTCATTTCATATGATCATGTGTTTCATTGCACACACAGTTCACCTTTGGCGTTCCCATCCTGGATTCGTGGTAAAAACAAGCCTTCAGGTAAGTGTTTCCAAGGTGTTCTTAGCATTTCTTTCCTTTTTAGTTACTAGTCACCTCAAATTGATGTAATCGATAACAATCGGTAAGTCTCCTGCGTTTTTGCGAGTGCAAATCCAGGATGAGGACGCCAAAGGACTGTGTGTGCAGTGGCACACATGATCATATGAAATGAAGCGACTGTAAATGTAAACACAAGAGATTACCGAATCAGGGCGCCTAAATGTGCCTACTGTTTGATTCTTAATAACTCAATTGTCATGCAGTCTTTCATGAAGTCGATACCGTTTTGTAGAGCTGACTTCAGCTTAAATTTACAGTCATCGACTTACGCTACGCTTCATTGCTGTAGGATTACGGTAGGGATCTTTCAGCATGCAAAGCCATCGCGTAGGCCAATAAGCCGATGAAATTTTCAAAATAGAACCGGGAATTTGTGGCAGGTTTTTCGAGCAAGGTTTCTTTACACAACTTTTCACAAATTTTCTGAACTCTCTAGTGATGTAATCACAGTTTTTTAGGAAGAGCAAAGCAATTGATACAAAAAGCAATGGAATAACTCATGGAAGAGGCACAACTGTAAAGTGCAAACTACTTCATATTTGAAATTAGCGCGTTTAATTAGCTTAGTAAGAGAGTTTCCGTTTTGTTTGGTCTCCTTTTTAAGGCAGAATGCTATTCTATTGGCTTAGAATTTAAAGTTCCTACCGTAACACCACAGCAGCAAGAGAAGAAGGGATTCGCTCAATACTGTGAATCTAAGTTATTATTATTTATTGCGTAGGAAATTCCTATGCATATTACATTCAACAAAACATGAAGTATAATCAACAACACAAATCAACACAACAAATCAGAACGAATCACACAAATCAACACGACAAATCAGAGAGGCCTATCAATTGTATGAAGGAACTATGGCGAACGAAGATAGTTCTCAAGCACTATTTTGAACTGAGACAATTTGAAAGGGAGCATACCCTTTCTCATCAATTTATCAAGATCGCCGCTGACTCTGTTTGTAAAGAATCTCCTTCTCACATTCCTCCCTGCTCTTGGTATTACCATTTTTTGAGGTCCCCCTCTAGTAATAGAACTTCTAGTCTCAAAGAAGTTGGTGGGATTGAGTTGGCAGTCTCCGAATAATATTTTGTGAGCCATAATAAGATCAAACTTTCTTCTTCTGTTGGATAGGCTGACCAGTCCTAAGATTTTATTTCGATTCTTTCCGTTGGGTACAAGTTCATATTTGAGGCCTTTGGTTCTAATCAACAATTTCCTTGTAAAGCAGTTTTGCACTCTTTCTAGCACTTGTACAGTTCTCCGCTTCGTTGGATTGAAGACTACCGTTCCATACTCCAATAAAGGTCTTATATAAACCTTATATGCCCTCATAAGGATGTCGGCATTAGTTGTGGAAAGGGCTCTAAACAGATTATGTACCGCCGAAATTCCTTTAGCTGCAACAGTTTCGCAATGTTTATCGAAGTCCAGCCGACTATTGACTAAGAACCCTAGATCTCTTATCTCATCAACATAATCGAGATCTTCACCCTTTATGTGATAATTGTAATCAATGACCTGAGGTCCTAAGTGAAGAACTTTGGTTTTTTCCTGTGAAATGGGCAATTTCCAGATCTCAGACCATTCTATTACTCGGTTCAATGCTTCCTGCATCTTTTCCTTATCTATCATTCCTGCTACTGAATTGTATATCTTAAAATCATCGGCAAATCCACAACAAGTTACTCCTGCCTCAGAAACTAACTGAGGAAGCTCATATGTGTAGATATTAAAGAGAACTGGAGACAACACTCCGCCTTGTGGGACTCCACTAGGCATCGCCCTCAGGCTAGAAAAAGCTTCTCCAATGTGAACACTGAAGGTACGATTATCTAGAAAGGAAGCTATCCACGAAACAATAGAGGGATGAATTCCAACTAGCTTTAGCTTTAGAATAAGCCTCGAATGCGACACCTTGTCAAATGCTTTCGTAAAATCCAGATAGATAACATCTATCCCCTTATTATGCTCTAACCAACGAGTCCAGTCATTCAGTGAGTACAACATGGAAGTTACGGTTGATTTCCCCTTCTGAAACCCGTGCTGTGCTTGTGAAATTATGCTTTGGTTTTCCAAATGTTTTAGTATTGCCTTTTTAATGATTTTCCCAAATAATCTAGCAAAAATTGATGTGATACTCACTGGCCGATAATTAGAAACACTACCATGATTTTTCTTCTTAGGAATAGGTGTCACAAATGAGACTTTCCATCTATGCGGGACTTCTGATCGCATCAAGCTACAATTGAATATGAACTGCAACGGTCTCGAAATGACATGTGCCACCTCCTTGATGAAATGGAGGGGTATGAAGTCAGGGGTGAGAGATTTGGACTGCGGCCATTTGCTGAGTAGTTCATAGATCTCAACATCACTGAAATAAGTACAATCCCTCATAGACTGGAACCTAGGCCGAGTGATATCCGAAAGTATGTCTTCACAACTATCCCTCTCAAAAACACTTTCAAACATGTCAGCAAAGCCCTCAACTTTATCCAAGTCAGAAATCAATATTTGACCCGTTTTTGAGTGAATGACTCCTATCTTGTTTCTGGCCTTTAGCCTCCGATTCAGAAGCTGATAGAAAGCTGACTTGTTTCCCGATTTAACTATCTTCCTTTCTAGATAGGCGTTATATCTTTTCAGTCTTTTTTTTAGCCTCAAACTCATTGCTTTGAACTCTGCCAGATCTCTTTCTCTACCAGTATTCGTAGCTTTGAACCAAGCTTTCGTTCTAAGGTGGAAAAGTCTCTCTATGTTTTGGGGCACATTATACTTGCCCACAGCTACCATCTACCATCTAAGTTGAAACCACTCTACAGAATGATACCTAAGAACGGCAAAAGACGTTGAAACAGGAGAGTCATTCATGATCAAACAGTCTGCACATTTTTTGGGACATGGATAGCAGATAGGATCAACCGTCCATCCAAGATTCTAACAGTAGCGAGGCCCTCAACTGTATAACTGCTTAACTCGCGTGTCTGAAGTTGCTCACGTAAAGAGAGAAGATCGCTTCGTAAATCATCCGGAAGACGGATTCGCCACGTTGGTTTCTCCCTATTGAGTGGGCGGTATTTCGCCCCACCCACTCAATGATTTCGCCTAGGGGACGCAAAGGTCAAGAAATCGATCAAATCATGCAAGAGTGCCAAGTGACACAGCATTTCTTTGCGTCTCTGCCCTGCGATGGGTCCGCAGCTGGTCCGCTTCTGACTAGCAGGCGCAAGGAATTCCCTCTACTACGGATTCTGAAGGGCTCCATAAATCAATAGTTTCAGATTTTCATTCAATTTTAGGCCTGGTTTCGGATTGAGCATGCGCAACGGGTGCGAAAAAAGACAAAAACTCAAAGCTTTAAGAAATTTGCTAACATAATTTGTTATCTATAGTTCGTAAATTTACCCGAAAGAGGATTTCAAGAGTGCAAGAATATTCTGATGACAGTGATTGCTCTGTTAAAGGCAGCGGCTCGACAGATTTTCAACTTGGGGGTTTTGGCAGATTTGGGGCTATTCCGGCCCCCTGAATCACGATGTGAACTCCCCTTAGCGCGAAAATGGGGAAACTCCCGTCTTTTGAAACACCGTGGAACGGACGCGGACGAAAGAGCCGTTTTCCTCCGCCGTCAGAGACGCAGAATAAGGAGGTAGAGAGTCTTGAACAATTCTGCCCTACGAAGCTACAAGTGACGGCGCGTTTTCTAGCGGAGAACATACTCGTCCGAACAAGGTGTTAGGGGAGCGAAAGGAGGAAGGGGAGCGGCGCTTGGGCCGCCCCCCTGCCTTGCAGAGTTCACATTTTCGGCGCGGAGTTGCTGTTTTGGCTCACTTAGAGGGCCTCCTATCCTCTGTGTCAAAATCTGAGGTAGTCAATCTGCCGAGCCGCTGCCTTTAAATTAAGCATAGCATGCCTCAATATACATGGCAGTGGCGGTCCCAGGATTTCGGACCGGGGGGGGGGGCAAAAACTTTTTCAAATGAAGGTGCGTGGCATGAGCCACGCAAAAAAATTTTGGGGCGCTTCTCAAAATTTTTGCGGATCCCCAACTCCTGAAAACCGAAAAAAGGGGGCATAGCGTCAGCCAAGCTCCCGAAAAAAAATCTTTTGCAAGGCTTATTTGAGTTTTTAAAAATTTTTAAAAAGTATTTTAATTGTTCACAAAAGTAAACAAGTCATTTGCACATTTTTATAACCTATATAATTTTTAAAAATTTCGCGACCCATTCTGGGAGGGGGGAGGGCGCCCCCCCCCCCTCGGTCCGCCACTGATACACGGTTCATGACACGCAAAGACTGGGCGCCGTTACCTCCGGCCAAGATAGTTCGAGCATGCGAGAGACAGCAGATGGTAAGAGAAACGAAAGAATGCCTAGGCAGAGAGATGACGATACGTCCGCAGTCTTTGCGTGCTATGAATCGCCTATAAACTTGGCTTCAATAAATCGGAGAATTTTCTAGCGTGTACATCTTATATATAAAGCTGAATGTCTGTTTGTATATCTGTCTTTCTGTATGTATGTTTCGATTATAAATTTTTATTTCTGAACCGATCCGGACCAAACTTTGGTCCGGATCGGTTCAGAAATAAAACACATAAACTTCGGGGAGCCGGGTGTCGTAGGCTATTCTTCGTTATCGATCGATATCGAATTTATCAATTTTTTGCCGAATTGGAGCTATGGGGCTGAAGTTGGCAAAGGGGGGTAAGTGAGCATGTTGATTACGAATAGATTATTGATAGGGCCGGGCGGAGCCGGTTTTGCCAGCTAGTATGTACTACTATCATAATGAGGCATGTTTGGAATAGATATCATAACAACCTACCTAGGAACGCTTCTTTTTGTTTCCTCTTCCCCCCCCCCCCCTTCCTCGAATGCTAGTGTGTCTTTGAGGCATTTTCAAACAGCATTTATGTGCATTTAGTCAGATTTCCTCAACTTTTTAACGAAAGATTAGTGAGAAATTCTACATTTCGATCATTGCTCATTTGATTTGAACCATATTTATTTGTTTGCAGAATTTTCTGTTGCTTAAAAGTGTCTAATCTCCTTTTTGATCGAAGGGATGAATCCTCCGAGAGCAGCATGTTACAACCTCTTTCGTCACAATCCCTCTTGTCTCAAGTTGCTACCACCTGTTCTCATAATGACGCCGAAGTTGAACAAATGAGATAACTCATACTTTTGGACAATATGTTTTATCATGCTCAAACTTATTATAAGGCGTCAGTTGGACTTTACAATTAGTTATCCTTGATATTCTTATTTTTTGAGTTTTCCTTAGGTCCGAAAATCCTGAAACTTGTATTTCACAGTAAATTGGTATTTTACATGAGGAATACCAAAGCAAAATTACTTTTGCACCGAAGCAGTGGTTTGAAGTTGGCATTGAGGTATACTCGCAATTATAAATTGGTCAGCAAAATTTTTACAAATAAAAGACACGGTAGAAGAAAAACTGGATAGGTTTTTCTCTGCAACTTCGTTTGGAGGAGATATGGTTTAACGTCGTCTGGCAATGTCATAATTTTTTAACTCAAGCACAAGGCTTGGCACAAGGTGGCTTTTCGTGCAAAAAACGAAGTCCCTCTTGACTTTCGCAAATTTTTACGAAGTTCCATTTGACCCTAAACGTAAAAAACCATCAAAAACGAAAGGTCGACTAGAAGACCTGACAATTTTGTGTCTTTTCGGCCTCAGAAGCAATACTCCCCTTGCCTTTTGTCCCAAAAACGATATCCAGCTTGGCACAAGCCACCTTGCCGAGCCCTGCTCAAGAAAAACAAAAAAAGTCTTTGTACAGTTTCCTCTTATCCACCTATTCCTTCTACGAGAAACATCATTATAGGCTAGACAGTGCACTAAACAATAAGATTTCTAGCGAAAATCCCATTTTGCGTCAGCTGTCAGACAGTGAGTGCCATTGTTGAGTTATAATAGATTAGCAGTAGCGGAAAGACAATTGAATAACTTCTAACGAGAACGATCTTTGTTGAAAAAAACATTTTGTATTGCACCCACATTTTTCCAAAATCATCTAAACAAGTCCACGTTCTAAGATCCTCCCTGACATGATTTTCAACGCCTCACTTAATGATAAAAACCTGGACACCCCTTCTTTCCCAACATCAGCCATTGAATGTTGTCAAAATGCGTAATGCACATGGAATAATATCAGACTCATACGTAAAAAAGATTTGGTTTATTGATCTGACAAGGGAATTCGCTTAACTTAGGTCGGGCTTTTGGAATGAGACACATACCTACATTTAGAGCTCGGAACGCTGATTTTGAATATGCTATCCTTAGCTGCGAAGCGTTCCTCTGAAGCAAGTTATGAGCTTTTTTCATTGACATACAATTGAATATGGAAAGGTCTTTAAATGAAAATCTGCCCAAAAAGTGGTGGAAAATCAAAATAACATCAAAATGAGTCATTTGGCTTTGATAGGGTGTAATATGCATTTGAACTGCCACCTAGATGATGATACCGTAACATGCCTAAGTCGGTCACCACGCAATATTTGCTAAGGAAAAAGCAAAACTCGCTTCAGAAGAACGCTTCGCAGCTAAGGAAAGCAGATTTGAAATCAGCGTTTCAAGCTGACTCCAACCGTATGTGTCGCTTCTCAAAAGGCCGACTTAAGTTAGGTGCCTTTTCCTGTGAGATGGTGATAGAATTTTACAGCAATTAGTAGATTCAACCAGTTCATGACTGCCTGTAATGATATCATAAGCGCTTTAGTTTCGTCGCTTTTTTCTTGCCATTTACTACTTTTTCGTCATTAAAGAACTATTCGCCAATGAACTTTGGAAGTTGCTGTGATGGTTTATCTCACAAATGCCTTTCATCTGGAATTATGAAGTATGATGAGTATTGAGCATGGAGCACCTGTTCATTATTTCTAGTTAACTGCTTCTCTAGGATGTTAATATAGGATAAGAGTATAACAATAGTTACCCAAAGAAAATGAAACACAGCCTATTTTCCCTTATTTCCTTCAAACGAAATTTGAAGCAATAATATTTTTTCCCACAATGTGTACTACACATTTCTGCATTCCTATGTATGTTTTGTTTAGATGCGTAAAAGTAACACTTCTTTGTTCTCAAATGACTCGGAACGGTAAAATGAGAAGAAGAAAGAAAAAGAAACGCAAAAAAACGCAAGAAAGGAACCATCTCAAATGAACTTTTACACGTTTACCCTCTTGACAACTCATTCAAGCTAACTCATTGATACTGTGTTCCATTTCTTCGATCTATTTTCCGTGATTACTAATTCAACTGATTGATTTATTTGCTTGTTGTCTTTTTCCATCTGACAGACGTTGCACAGCTCCGTCTATTTCTATGAAGTTATTCTTTGCTCTATTGAAGCAAAATTATTCATGCAGATGACTTGTTTTTTACTACAAAGAATTTGATACGAATTAAATTGAAATTAAGTTGCAGAATCTTCTTCAGGGCGTATTCGGAGTGACAAGTTTGGAAAAATTTTGAGAAACATGCCAAACCATGCGCATTGCAAAAGAGCTGTAACCGGCACCAACTTCTCCAAAAAATGTTTGACTGCCACTGTTGTATGTGCTGGATTAACTAGAATAACATGCAAGTGAGAAAATCATGAAGGTATTGAAAACAACTTCAAAGCAACATTCAAATGCTTTTCTTAATTCCACAACGTTCTATCAAGCTACGTTTCTTGCGCTCGTATTCTAGGCTACTAAGTTCTAGGCACTTCATTGATGAACGTAACCCCCACTGAGCGTTCAGCAAAAAGCTAATTTTGTGTCTTCGTAGTGCAGAGCAGGGGAGACTTATAAGATGGACTATTAATCGCTTGTTGAGTCGTTGCTCAGCGATTCTGTGATCTTCTAACCCCCATCATCTGAGTACGGGATTACCAACAGGGTCCGTGGATCGGCTTGTCATATTTCGTAATCTATGGACATTTGAGACTCTGAACATTGATGCGATGAGGGTTGGCTCGTATTACCCTAACTGAAAGTGTCAGTCGAGTTTAGGACTATTTGTAGCCTAAGCTAAATTTGAATTGCCCCCATATTGCGTACGAATTTGGGCGTGCCCCTCAGGATATGTACTTTCAAGGCATGTCATGGGAATTCTAGTGCTTTGATATTACCCGTAATCCGGTTCTAATTTCTTGCGCCCTCTCTTAATTATTCAAATAATAGGTTAATCCACAATCGTGCACCCAAAAAATCTAAAATTCGTTTGAAAATCTTCCAGAAAGCGTTGCAATTTTTGTTACATACTTTTAATGACGCCTAACGAATGTTTCACTAGCAAAAAGCATATTAGGGATTTTATAAAAAACGAAATCAAAATGCTGAAAAATTCGATAACTATTCCTATATATATTCGGTCACACATAATTTTTGTCAATTCGAAAAGTAGATCATTAAACCACAATTAAGAACAGCATTTTTTGCGACCAAGATCTGAAAACTATCATTTGCGTTTCTCTTTGACCGCTTGTAATTCCGGATAAATACTAATTTGATTCCTATCTCAAGCACATTACTAATGTGCATGATTTCCTCTTCCAAAATTATACTGAGTCTATGAAAAATTACGATTTTTCAAGAATTTTGGTTCAAGATTTATAGACCAACCTAATACATAAGGTAAAGTGCGGTATAGATCCAAATGTAAATATAGTGTACCTGCTGTGCCGACAATTGCCGGCAACGTTTGCGCGTGAACGCCAGAGCGCGCCAAACTTGATCATGTGCGTTCTGCGGCCATTTCGCACGCGCAAGTCGCCGACATTGCATGCGTAGCAACCTGTTCACGCGCAAATGTTGTCGGCAAAAGTCGGTACTGCAGGGACCATCGTTAAATCTACTAGCACATAAGTAAAGAATCTGCCACTGCTTTATCATCATATTATATGCTGTCCATTCCTGTTTACAGAAAAAATGTGCATAACTCTTACAGAAATTCGCAAGTAAGTCCACCTCTCCCCCTAAGAGCTCTTTTGATGATGATCAGAGTCACATTCTCCCTATCCCTGATAATGTGTGCGCTAAGTTTCCTACCTCTCCCCTCTCTCTTCTCCCGTATTTCCCCATATTTATTTTATTTTACGTTATGGTGTGACTTAAATTTGTGCCAGCTCTTGATATATATATAGAGAGAGAGAATGCGTCAGCAACTGTTAATCCCAGTATTCTCAATCTCTGCAATTAGTTCGCCTAAGAATTCGTTCTTTGCAAAGCTGACTTTTTGATGTTAGAGTATATCTCTCTTCTTCTTTTTCACCATCTATACCGAAAGAGCTCTGTATCCCGTTAATGACAGACGCAAAAATGTATGTCATTTGAATCATCTAACTGCACAAAGATATAAACAATCGTTACTTCCTTCATGGTGTCAATCCGCTTATACTCCATTATCTGAATAGATTTACTTATCACTGAATCATTATGCATTATGTTGCTCTAACAGAATACTGGCATAATAAATAGACTCCAGCCAATTAGCGCTGTTATGTATTTTTAGCAGAAATCAGTAGCAATTGATGGTTCCACCGATAGTTTTTTTGATGAAACTCGTACAAAACAGATAGAATTATGATGAACTGATGTAAGCAATATTCACATTTTTTGTCGTGTGTCGTAGACAACTTGTACTCTTGCAGAATATTGGATAAAAACAGCGCTTCCTAAAGCGGCTGTATATCAAAAGTATTAATGAATTTTAGAGTCGCTTGAAAATGCTTGGTTAATCTTTCAAAATGTTGTACTTCATTTCTGGGGCCATAGACTCTTTAAATATCTAAGCTTTTCGTCTATCTCTTCTCTTCTGCTTTCGAATATACAGGCTACTGTACAGGCAAAATCTGTTACCTAGACTTCTTAAGCCAAAACACATTGAGAGAGCTCAACTACAAATTTGCAATCAACAGCGCTCGGATAGGTCTGGGCGAGATAGTATAGGCTGCTGCATGACGAGGGCGCAATATCTCCGGGCGCGAAAGCGACTTTATTAGCCGCAAAGCGCATCAGGCGCATTAGTTACAATGGTGAAGATACGCGCGTCGCGTTCGTGCCTGCTTAACTTCTGCTTCTGCGCCTTCGTCATGCAAACAGCCTTTGGAGTTGCATTTCTAGCAAACGACTCAATGGGGTATCCATAAAGAACCTATCTTGTTGAGAAAAAAACCAATCAAGAAGTTTGCCACAGCTCTGCCATTCATTTGAATTTAACAGCTGCTCCAATCATAAAAATTGTTGTAAGGAGGCGAAAGAAGTGATGTGTGGCAGTTGAGTTGATTCTTATTTGGTACGTGTTTGCAAGCTGGTTGAATAGCGCTTCACTATCAAGAAGCAACCCCTCATCGACTCGAATTTACAGAATTTAGCATGAAGTCGTGGACCTCCCTCCCCCCGTGAGGTCGCGTTTTCGAAAGTAGCCCATGGGCTACATTTGGGCAAGTGGCTTGTTTTCACTTGCCAATAGTTGAAAAATCCCAAGAAGTCTCTAAAAATTCAACTTTGGAAAACTTGCCTGCCTCCATTAGACATATGAGCCCGCGACTATTTTGGAAGTCTTCTCGAAATTTTTTACAGACGCGGCTAGCTCACCGCTCCTTTATTTGAAACTTTCTCTGAAAAACGTTTTGCTGCTCTCCCCCCCCCCCCCCTCCACACTGATAAGAGCTACATTTGCGAACTGGCAGCTTCAACATATCATAAAAATAAAATCATTTCTTCTAGAATTCATGGCGTACATGATTTTCTAAGTCTATAGAGGATAGTACAGATATAATGTGATATTTCTAACATAGTCATCATCAATTTACCCGTTCATCACCGAAAAATGGTCCTCGGAGGTTTTGGATTTTTGTTCTCCATTTATGATGGAGGACAAAAAGACTACTGAAGCAACTACTTTTGAAGGTACTGGATTGACGCAGTTCTTGTATCTGCTGTGTCCTATCAATCAAAAAGCGGCATATCATCGAATTGTAACCTGAAGGCAACTGGAGCTATTTTTAAAAATACACACATGCAAGGATGCGCCATCAAACCTAGAGTTCGGGAGAATTACTGGCTTCCTCTGGCCCTGGATTATTGAGTCCCCTGAAATTCGCAAGCTGACAAGGAACCTGCAGGTGGTTTTCTTCTAGTTCATTTCTTATGATCGCCACGAAGCAAATAGAGTTTCATTTGACTGACTGATCTCTGGACTCACTTTAGTTCCTTTGAGTTTTTTATGCATTTCTGAATTGTCAGTATTTTTACTTACACACTTTTCCGTCGCCATCCGCTTATGCTTGTAATTCATCATGACTTTTTTTACTTTGCTAAGCATTTACTCTCCTCACTCAGTTCTTCATCAATCATCCATTCACATAGCCTTTTATTGAGTCTGAAGATAGTCTTGTACTAAGATGTACAAATAATTTGGTCGAAGATGCTTAGGTGACCATTTCAATCGGAGTAATATTTTCTTGTTTTTACATACAAAACGTATTACTATACAAATTACTTCAAAAACTTTATTCTAAATGATACTTCTTGACCTCCGATAATTAAGAATTTATTCTTTTGTTAGTCCAGAAGAGCGAACAATGAAACTCAAATCAAAAAGCATGATCAGAAGATGTTGGAACTTTTAGCATTCTCAGCAAGCGAAATTTGGATAAAAATTCGAGTATTCGTTTTTATGAGCTTTCACTAATGCAATATGAGCCCTAACTTTTGCTTCGAACCTTACTAGAAAGCGTATGATTTTCTTTACCACTCATATTATACCAAACGGATTCATTAATTCCAAAAATTTTACGGGTTTTCAAAAAAAAACTGGTGCAAGATTCATGTTTTAACTGATATACTAGTTATCATCTTTCGAACAGCAATCTTTACTCACGAACAATATAGGCGGCCCTAACTCATGACAGTAGATTCTGGTTCTTCCCGGCCCCTACATCTTCCTATTGTGTCGAACTAGCGAAGTGATCAAAGTTCTACGAGCGGTACGTACGACCTGATGGCTAACATCATGGAAAGTAGTTTAGTGCTTGATAAATCCGCTTTTCTGTTCATAGTCGCCGAAGTATAAGCCTTGCATGATGAATCATTAGAATATCCTGCATAAGTAATCATTATGACGTCACCGCTATATTAAGAGCAAAAATTCAGGGTGTGGACCAAAGTTTTTGGCATTGATTTTGCAGTACTGCCACAGGAGAACACTGCCTATAGATCAGTTTTAGTTTCAAGCGTATGCCGCTATTGCCAATTTTCTGCAATATAAATATAATTTTATTAGCAAAAGCCATCGTATTTGTAGAGAATACGACAGCTTCAATAAAAACTTCAGAGAGCGCGAAAATCGAATTTTCTGATGACTACAATTCATTCCGAAAGTGTAAATACTTGGAAGATTCTGAGGAAATTTTGCTGGCACAGAAGAGGAGTTGTACTACATCGTTCACAGTCGCGCTTGTTAAAAGCTAATTCTTCATGTACGACGAAAAAACTGCAGCGTTAACTGCCAGGTGTTATAACTTATAAGTCTGAAAAAGCTTCCAATGTTGATTGTGCGTCAGCGCCGTGCCAGCACCGTGATGGTCCACGTGGCTATTGATCGAATGCTCCAATACGCCGCTGGCATGGTGCTAAAATGGCGGGCTACACTGTAGACGCAAAATGAATATCTATTTTTCAACCAGTCATAAGATATTTTGAATTATTTATCCTTAGGTTACCATTTCATATGTGAAAAAACATCATATCTCAAGGAAAAATATCCCAGAATTTTGTTTTATAACTTCTCTCCACCACCCCAGGCGCCTTGGTTAAGACTTTTGTTTTCTTAATAGATGTATCAATCCATATGAGCGCATAATCATGCTTAGATTGTGTCCAGAGTTTCCAGCGCTAGAACAGCGTTGCGATGGCGCTAGCACCGGGAAAATCTGGACGCCCCTTACTAATAACTCAATGGAATTTAATGTCTCAGTACTATATTGGCAAGCTCCGCCTACTGAGAGTTACTGACTCCACCCACTACCAAGCTTTTCTTGGAGCTACATGCTTGTTAAATACTGCCGGTGGCGTAATGCCTTTAATGATTTGTATCCTCTCTACTTTCTGATCCGCGGTCTCTTCTTCTATGCAAACTAGCTTGCAGGAATGTCCAGAAGAAATCCTCTACACGATGAAGCGAATCTCTATGCTTTTTTAATAAGTGCTATACGATTCACACTTTTTTTCCAAACAATTGGCATAATCTATAGGCCTCTACGTCTTTAAGTGACTGAGATGCTCGGCTCTATATAGCAGGCAGAATAACTTCGTTAGTAACAATTCAGCAAATTTATGATAACCGAAGAGGTGCAATGCAACACAAAGAAAGATTTCATGTGTTGTACGAAAAAAAGAGTCATCTTTCTCATATGAAAGAACATTCCGCTGCACAAGTTTGTAGGATCAAGGCAAAGGTGTGTGTGGAAAAGCTCATGTTTTCGCATAAAATCTAGCTTTAAGTTCCCATTTTACGTTATCAGTTCTTGCGAAAATGATTTGACGCTGGCATTTTAAAAATCGTTGTCTTCAGAATAGATCAGTGCTGTTCTAACATCATGAATACAGCCTATGCCAAGCGCGTCTCCCTTTTCCAATCGCTATGCTGGAGCTTCGCGCCGCATTCGTGCGCTTTGGCCTGCGCATGTTTGGTACTATCGGTTGGAGGAACGCGGATGCGTGATTTCTAAGCGAAAAGGAGTATATTGGCACAGGCTAATTCACACTATACCAGATCATAAATGGTTTGCAAATCGAATTGTTAAATTCCCAAATCTATTTTCTTAGCCTGTATTTTGGAATTACCTTTGAAGATTTTATAATAATCATAGCTTTTTTTGATTTCTAAAAAACTAAAGGGATGCAGAAAAGAGGTGATTTTCTAAAGTGCTGTCAAATTTCCTGCAAAGTTTTTGCGTCATTCAATGCTCACATACTGAGCAAATGGGCTTTAAATGCATGCAAAGTGTAATCATTCCGGAAATGAATAGAACTATTAACTTAATGGAGTCTATTTCACCTCTTTTTTCGGAGCCATCCGCTATCTGAGAACATAATTTGCAGAAAATTACTGGTAAGAAGTTTCTGGAACGTAGGATATCCCACTGCCATTGCTTTGGTCTCATTTTCTGAGGGTGAAACCTTTTATTTTTATGTTTGCAGTTGCTGGAAAAATACTCTTTCTCGAACTTTATATTATACCCAGTGAAAATTGCAGAAATCACTCTTAGCGACCAAAAGTTGTAGAAATAAAAGTGCGAATTTTGGAGTAGAAACGATTACTCAGTTCTCTGCGTCAAGGAAGTAAACAGCAAGCAGTGGTTTTTAGTAGAAATGAAAAATTCATGTTCTACTCTTTTCAAATTAACGGACTAGTTCCGCAGGATTAGTTTTGTCCAGCTGAGCTTCCAGGTGCATTGGCTATCATATTTGTGCCTAGAATCTGATTATGATCGTTTAACTCTCACAGTTTTTCAGCCAGTAATTTCACAGGGAATTGAACAATTTCCTGCAACCATAAAGTTTGGCGGATAACCAATCACATGAATTGATGTGGTGAAAGACACATCAGTTTATGCAAAATTCTAGTAAATGTAGTCACATGACTTATTTTTAGAAATCGCAAAAATTTCAAGCGAAAAAACTAGATTTGGAACTCTTTTCTGACGTGTGTGAATATTATAGACTTGATGCTGCGCTTGGAGTTGTCAGTGCCAGCGCCGTGTCGGAACGTTGATTAAACAATGGCGCGTACACGTCGCCGACACTGTGCTGGCACACGCTGGCACAGTTCCGGCACGAGACAACTCGGACGCTTTATGACTCTTAACATTCCACACTCATAGCCTTCACAAAATCTTCGCTTTCATTTACTTCTTTCCCACGCAAAATTCAACAGCAAACAAAGGGATAAAATCCGCATTTCATGAAATATGCATTTTCGTAATAAAGCGAGCTCTTTTTTACCAACTTTGACCACTTTCCAACGTTTATCTCGCGGTGAGACGGAAATGGTTATAGGAGAGAATATAGAAGACAATAATATACAGAATAATATAGAAGACATTATCATGAGCTGTGTTTCTGCATGAAGGTAGTTATAGCAGCGGGCCATAAAAAAATTTATGGGTGGGTATAGATATATGGGCACTTTTGAGCATTCGGTATATGGTTTCCTGCCTGGGACTATCATGTGGGCAAGCCTAAAACTGATACACTTGACGAAAGTGCTGTCGAGAAGGGGAGAAGAAGGGAGGGGGGGGGGACGAAGTCATGAAGTCCAATATGTTTGAAGAGAAATTAGTTTGGCTTTTGGCACAAATATGACCTCAATAATGCATCGGGAAGATTATATAGACTTGCGTGAGAGAATTAGTTCAGCATTTTCTCTTAGGTAACTCTGTATGGTGGATTTTTCCGAAACAGCAAAACGTTAGGTTATTCTAAAAGCCCTGTCAAAAAATGTAAACACTATGTCTTGAAGGTGCTTAGAAACGTTTATTATTTTGCATGTTTGTGAAACACAACAAGTGTCTTATGTCACTAAATTGAATTTTCCAACTACAGAGGAGGTTTGTTGGGCTTTCATGGGCGTTCTAACATTTTAACGATCAAAAATCCAGAAAATACCATTTTACTGCTTCTGTTTTCAGCCTCTCCATGAGGTCTCATTAATTATTTTTACTCGAAAATATTTGAAAAGCGCATGATTTCCTCTTTGCATGGTATAATGCAGCGATAACATCATTTGAACTAAAGAAATAACATTTTTTTCGAAACTTTGGTGCAAAATTTGTGGACCACCCGAGAATTCCTCACTGTTCCTATTGAGTTTAGTCTCTGAAGGTTATTCTTTCCAGGTCCACGTTCAAAACTTCAATCCTCTGACCTTTGAAGCTCACAAGGGAAGGATGTTTGGTTGAAGTGGCCTTAGGAGTTGCGATGTATACCATTTGGAGAACACAAAACGCTGATTTCAAATCTTTCTTCGTTATCTAAGGAGCATTTCCGAGGAGTTATGCCCGTTTACTGGAGCAAAAAAAATTGATTGTGCAAGTAAGATAAAATAGTTGTAACATTTTTTCTAACGCTTGGATGGAGCAGTGATGATAATCAGAGCACAGCATGCAAAGACTATAAGTTAAAATATATTTGCACTCCCCTAGGAAATTTTGGCAACTGATTCTGAACTAAACGAGTATTCAGTTTTGCTCCATCAAACGCTCACAACTTCTCATGAAGGAATGTTTCGCAAATAAGGAAAACATTTTGGATTTCGGGGTTTTAGACCCTCCAAAATGGTATACATCACATCTTGAAAGGCAACTTCGATTGAACACCTTGCCTTGTCAGTCTATAATAAAAATGACCTCATTACTTTGTTTATGTGTCGCCTATCTAATAAGAACTTCATTTCGAAGCAATTTCGAAAAGTTCATATGTAGTGGAACAAATGATAATATAGTATTAATTAATTAATTATGTCTCAATACCGTAAACTACGAATTTGCTCCAGCCCCGCCTTCTCCAGAAATGCGATTATTTCCGCAAGTTCTCTCATTCAGCGCGTGACTTCCCGTTGTTAGTGCAGGTAGCTTTTGAGTTGTCGGCGATTTTGAATTTGTGTACTTGAACTTCCTTCGAACTCGGAATTTTATTGCTCATTGCCCTTGTGCTTCGTAGCTTTATGATGCTATATCAGGCAATGCTATTCGTGTACTTATGTAGTAATTTGATCTCTATTTTTCACACATTAATCTTCTTTATTTCTCCTCGTAAACTTTGTTTCCTGAACCCACTATTTGATAATCCAAATTCTCAGGCAAAGGGGTCGGTAGTTTTTTGCTCTTTCAGAATAGATTTCTATGTCGAACTAGTCAGCGTAATGACTGAGTTAGGGGAATCACGAAGGTGAAGGAAGGGCAGAGACTCTTTGGCGCTTAATCTGCAGTCTTTCATATTTAAGTCAAAAATGACTCGACCCCACATAATCCCACTTTTTTCTCAGAATTTTCGTAGAATCGCTTTCTTCTAAACACTAATTCATGTAAAAGCTACTGCATGACGAAGGCGCAGAAGCCGTATCAATTAAGCGGGCGCGAACGCGACGCGCGCATATCCTCACCATTGCAAATCCCGCGCCTTATGCGCTCTGCGGCTAATGAAGCCGCCCGCGTTCGCGCCCGAAGATACTGCTCCTTCGTCATGCAGCAACCTACACAAGAACATCGACATATGAATGTACTCTTGTATATTTGTAGTATATAATTATCCATGTGGGAAAAGCCAAAAAAGCCGAGACTTTGCAGCTTCAAATTACTTATTCTTAATTTCTGACAGAAAAACCTCAGCGAATGTATGATCGGCTCCCAGATTCGTGTGAGGTGGGTTGTGGACTTTCGTTGATTATGAGGATGAACTTGACGAGAAAGTACGAAAACATTGCTGCGACGTGGAAGTTTAACAAGTTTATCCTTACAAGGGAAAGTCCGCAACAAGTCTTCCACGCGAATCTCGGAGCCGATGATATGTAAGGGTAAATTTATGTGCCTGCAAGTAAGAGATGAAAAAAGAAAAAAAACTCAAAAAAACCTCCAACTTTTGACGAATTTATGGTTTTGATTTTTGCTTCTGAATTTGTAAATCGCGATTTACTTGGATCATCATTTGTGGACCTTATTGACATGCGAAGGTCAATTTTTAAGGTTTGCTTCCACTCCCACTGGTTTAAAGAAGCAAGCCCTACAAAGTGTTGCCCAGATAACTCCCATGTTCCTAAGATCCCACAAATTAAACGAGTCAGCAATGAAAACGAGCGATGTTATTCTTCTCCCAACCAGCTTCTTTTCACAAGGCTTAAAATTAAGCAGGAGTGCGACAATATTCAGTATTCATGTTCGACTCTCGATATATCCTGGGATAACGTTGTAGATGTTCTCGTGACTGTGGCCGACAACAATTATTACGGCGTTATTCGGCTGACCTTTCGGCCTGTCGCCTTCGTCAGAGCCTATAAAGCATGGAACATTCAGAGCCGAAACGCTGGAATAACTTTACACAAGTGTCTCCTATAGTTTTGGACTTTATGATTATCATTTTTGTGCAGTATTTTCCCAATTTCTGGCCTATACTTCGAGTACATTAGTAAAAAAAAATTTTTTTTTCGAGGAGTGTTCATTGAAGGGGCAGCGTTAGCCCCTCGATTTTTATTGAGATGCTTCCCAAAATTTTTGCAAATCTATGACCCGGGGATCAAAAGAGGCAGCAGCGTACTAAAAAATTTTTTTTATAATGATAATTTGAATGTTCAAAAATCTCAAAAATCAGTTCAATCACATACTACCGGAAACAAGTCAAGTCAACTGAGCAATTTATGACTCATTTTATGATCACTTTAGGCCTTGCAAAATTTCGCGATCCATATAAGCTTGGTGGTCGTTCTCCCCTGATTTTATATTTTACGTTCAATTCTTTTCGACAGAGAATGAGGTAAGAGGAAGGGGTAGAAATAGGATCTGATTGAGGTGGTAAGATTTTCTAGTGACAAAATGTGGATATGATTTATTAGCTTTGACGCCGAGTCCAGAGTTGATCGTGCCGGCGCCGTTCCAGCGCGGTGCTAGTGCCGCTCCGGAACGTCGACCGATCGATAAGAGTTTTACACGGGAACTATCGCGGCTGCAGCACAGCACCGGGATACCATCAGCACACAGGTAACTATACGCTGTTCATAATCATGGCAAATGGAGGCAAGTAACTATTTTGAGAGAAAAGATTATGGTAGTTTTTACAAATCCAGACTAAGTTATATGCCTATTATTCCGGCTCTTATTACTTCAATAGGTATACTATACCCCTACAAATTTCCTGAACGATGGAACTGAAGCAGACAATGACGTCTATCAAGTAATTCTGTTGAAAAGAAAAACTTCATCGTTTAGTGTACGTACGTGTTGTTGAAAGAGATTTTGATGGGGTCTGCCGTCGTCTTGTTCGTATTCAAAACGAGATTTGCGACGAGCATCGCATCGTTTTCCCCCTCATCACAGTTTTTCTTCGGCTCGATGAGCTCAACAGCAATTTAGATGTAGTTAAAGGCTAGACTGCATAGAAGAATTCCGACAAACGGATTTCCAACGATGTGTGCTTTTCTCGAATTCAGCCTCTGTGCATCCTCTCCTTGTATTTCTTCCCTAATTCTGAAAAAAAAAACGGGGGAAAAGCTTACAAAAATAGACAAAAAAATATTTGGAGCCGTTTTACCTATAGATTTTCACAACATTTCATGTGGCAATTTATTTCTTGAAAGTTTTATCCGAAACTAAAAATTATTAGGTCGTTCCGAAAGTAATTTTGCTTTTTTTTCAAATGAACGCCACATTTCGTGGAACAAAGATTTTTTAACAATAAGAAAACTTGTTAGCGTTCGATGCAGCATTTCATTCTTTTTCAAAGATAAAATCCTTGCAGCACTTTCAATGAACTATCGAAAAAATTACCAAAATCTGCGACCCATGCTTTCCGAGTTGGTCAAGTTTCACAGTTTTTCTAAACTATATCAAACCTCCGAAGTAGTCCACATAACGAACCTTAGGAACTACAGTGGAACTTTTTTCTCTTTTTAATAGCTTGCCATAACTTTTAAAGGATTTTGGCAGGGCTTACGTCAGCCACAATCGCATCAAACATCGATAAATCTTCGGATTTCAAAACTTCCAAGGCGTTACTGCGATTAAACACTAATGTTATAAAGTAGACGAGATATTACGGATTCGAAATATCAAATTCCGACTTGTTCCGGTACAGCCTGGGGGCATCCAAAAACATGAGTTCCGATGATTGTCCTCGAGGACTTCACGAATCGTAATCAAGAAGCACTTATTGGGAAGAGGAGAAAAAGCTGCATTGAAAAGCACACAAACCGCTCTCCCTTTGATGTTCTATGAGGTTTGAGCTGACCAAGTATGGAAATTGGTAGCACCTATTAAAATTCTATTGAAAGTTAAAATTCTAAAAAATTCTAACTTAAAATTCTAAATTCTATCAAAATTGTTAAAATTTTACTTTCCGAAAGCTCATTGATTGTGCTGTAATGAATCTATGATTATCAAAAAGAAAATGAAATGCTGCATCGAATGCTAACAGGGTTTCTTGGAAATCTCTGTTCGACGAAATGTGGCATTTATTTGAAAAAAGGGACATTTCTTTCGAAACGACCTAAATATTCTGGAGGCATTCATTTAGCCCACAATTTTTCCGAAATTTGAGTCAAGAGAACACCGATTTGATTGCAAGCACCGATCGAAAGTGCATGATTTATTCCACCCCCCTCCCCCTTTCGAAAAAAGTCTCTATTTATGCAAATCAACTGAAACTTAAAAAAACGAATATCGGTGCGAGCGTTCTAGACCGATAGTACATTCTGAGCAAACACTAAAATTGGGTAGTCCAACGAAACGCATAGAATTTCACTCTTTCTAGTTTTCTTCAATCAAATCCCAGCATACTTCTATTCATCCACTGATTGATCAATTTATTATAATAATATAATAGTTATTTATTCATTTTTAGCATATAGATTCATTCATTCATTCGATGAAACATTTATTCATTCACTCATTCTTTCAAGACTGCTAAAAACTTATTTATTCATTTTCCTCCCCTTCACTCACTCATCCACTCATTTTTGTTTGAGATCAATTTTTAACGAAGGATATTTGTTCCCAAAACGTGTTTAAGTATGAAATTTCTAGAACAGCCAGATACTGCATCCGATGCATTATGTGACATGAAAATACATACGAAAAAAGAAAGAGGATATAGAGGATAAGGATTTTATGCACGCACATATTTTTTGCTCGCGCAAAAGGAACTACTCATAGTACTTTGCTCAGAATCAGCTTCTTGAATGACTTCCTTTAAAAGGCGGGTTTTTCCATGTTGTTGATGACTGTCCAGTTTTGAAAAAGAAAGGTTTGCAGGCTACAGTCTTGTTGGACTCATAGGCTGCTGCATGACGAAGGCGCAAAATCTTTGAGCGTGAACGCGTATTAGCCGCAGAGCGCATGATGCGCAGGATTTCCACCGGTGAAGATACGCGCGCGTTGCGTTCGCGCCTGCCCAACTATTACCGCTTCTGCGCCTTCGTCATGCATAGCCTCTAGTTATACTGCGCTCCTTGCTCTCTACCACAGCTTTATTTGATTTGGCACCCTTCCGACAGAAGGGAGTCACTTGCGCCATTTTATAACGAAAGGTACTTTCCAAACTCGGGGCGAGTTGGGAGGGGGGGGGAGGGTGGTCCTGTTATTCATTTGGCAGTTGTTTAAGGGTACATTTCCGTGACCCGAAAAAACACTATAAATCATCTGGCATCCAGATACCGTAATTAACGTGCGTGCCTGAAGTTGATTAGGTTCTGCGCGACGAATGTACTCTGACGTCGACTATGAAAGTCAAATGCACTTAACAAACTACACAAAAGAAACAACTGCGAACTCGTATTCAAACAAAAAAAGGGGGGACGAGGGAAAGTTTCTGATGGTAAACTACGGAATTAAAAATTTGTGGCGACCTATTTTTGCCTATAATAAGTAAAATCAATTCGCAAATTCTCCTTGAAAGGTCTAAATCAGCTCCATGAAATTTTTTTTACTATGACCCGTTCAAACTGGAAAGCATCCATCAAAGAACTTTTTGAATCGCTTTACCCCAAAAATCCTAGAACGTCCACCGATATTTTCAGAAATTAGGTCAATGTTACTTATCCTGAAGCGCATCCTAGCTTTTTGAAGTAGATTTCATGTTCAAATGCATGTAAATTTCATGAAAAGAAATTTGAAATTACCAATTTCACAGTCAAAACATTGACAAACCCGCCTGCTTTTTTTTTCAAAAGTTGAAGTAATCTTGAATTTTTGCCAAACTTCCCCGAAATTCTCGCGACAAAAGAACAGTCAACTACGTTTGACTCTTTGCAGTTGTCCAACAACCAGAACGTAACGTTTTATAAAGCGCCTCTGTGTGAAAGAAAGGAAGGACTGCTAACCTTTATGCCTAACTGAGCTGAAAAACACTACTTTGCACCCCTGAAAAGCTTAAAAGCTGGGAATGTCTTCTTCATCAAGAGATGTCCTAAGCCTTTAGTGTATCTTCTGAGGTTAGTAATTCTGGAAAATATGTTAACAGAAAAGTAAAGGAAATGGATGATTTAGCTTGTGAATAATCAATAATTTTGGTTTTAGCGAAGGTGCATCATCATACATTTCGTATTTTTGAACAATCATTCAAGAGGGATTTTCCAAAATCCAGTTCACTGATATTTGTCTTTTTTCTACAGAGTAATGAATTTCCAAGGCTCAGAGGGAGGAGGGGACGGGGATATGTGTTCTACTGATTTTCCTTCGGCCCACTAACTACAAAATTTATCATTTTCTCAAACTTGAATGAGGACTTATGAAACTAACACTTTTGGATGATCTATGCTTTGTACCAGTGTTCGTTTTTTACTAGCGTCTTTCATAGCTTTACAGCAGTTCCCATGGCTGGGTCATTTGAGCGACATCGAAGCTAACATGCTCCCGAGTGCGAAAGAAAAGCCTTCCGCTCAAAATATATCATAGCTGAAACACAACACAGGTGTCTTTTTCAAACATCTAGTTCAATATTTAGTGCGATACTTTCTGTACGAAACAAGCTAACTTTACTTTATAGATAAGTTTGAGGCAGTGTCCAGGTGAATGTGAGTGATAGGGTTATTTTGGGAACTGGCTGGACAGCCCAACCATGCTATTAGGTTGGCTAATAAATAAGTTCGTTTTGACATGCAAATCCAAAGCTTCATAACAATTCACGTAACAGATTATTCAGCCAAGATTTTTTCGTGAGAAGATAGCCTCAAGCCTCTACTCTTAATTATTGAATAGTCAAGTTTTTATGTTAGCAAAAAAGGCAGTCATAACCTAATATGGTCAGACTTCTAAAAAATCGCTTTTTTGACTTTCTAAGTTTCGTTTTCAGCCTGCAGTGAGTACACAGGCGAGTGATTTGGTGGCTGGGTACATACAGCCTCTGGCTAGGTGGCGAACCACAATAGAGATTGTGACCTGCTGTTTCTGAATTTCTGCAGCCAAAATTGTGAAAATTTTCAGGCATTTGCGCGCGAAGGTCAAATTTTGGGCATTCCAGATAACTCGAATTCGGCCATCTATGGCCATGCAAATGGTTGGAAATTTAAAAATTTGCTGTGTCGGTAGCAAATCTACCCTTTATACCTGACTTCAATTCGTTTTTTGGAACGTGATTTTTCGAAATTTTGGGGAAAAATCGGACCAATTTTCTTTCCCTGATCACTTCATTATCAGAAAAACCATCTTTGAGAAAACAGAGTTTACCTTTCGATTCTCCTTGATTTGCTCTTTACAATGGTACCATATATATACACGAAAACTGATCTGTGACAATTCTACAAACCGCTAAAAACGACCGAACTTATTTTTTAGCCAACCTAATATTATCCAAGCAGCAGATTGTATGATTTTTTTTTCGTAGTCTAGAATTACCATTTTGAACTTTTCGCATATACCGTACATTCCACCCTACTAGAAGCCTTTGATTAGTCAACTCGAAAAGAGCATGGTTATATGGTCTGAGCAAGATGTGATTCAATTATTTCGGTCACAAATGATTCGTATGTGCTGCTTGAGTAATGGGTTAGCTAACACCTCCAACCTAGTGACGGGCCGAGAAGGGAGGGGACAGAGAATGGGGTCAAATTTTTCAAAGTAGCCTACATGAGCTATAAGTGATTTAATTTTAGTCGCAAGTGATTTATTTTAAGTTGTAAGTAACTGAAATATTTTTGAGATTTTATAAGAACTCAGACTGGTTAGTCAGTCAAATTTTTTATAAGGGAATGTGCCATGCTTTCTTCTCTAACGCCTTGTGTCAATAAGTTTGCCAAAATTCAAAGCTGAAAGCTGAACGAAGCTTTCGAAAGCATCCCAAATGCGTTCACTCGGAGAACAATCCATTCATGTCCCTTTCCCCCCCTTCCAGCACTTCAAAGAAACTTCTCGGACCTTTACGAGTAATCAAGTAAGAGGATTTCGACGCTATCTCTAAGCGATTTCTTCCCAATTTCACAGATTTCTTCCAGGAAAAAGTTGTAACCCTCATAATCCGTCTATCGCAAGTCATGGATATCCAAAAAAAAGAAAAAATTTCTACTGACTCCAACTTGAAAGCTTTTTATGAACCCAAACATCCATATTTGTAAATCTTGAGGGTATAAAAACCAATCTTGCATGCTTTTTGCGCTATCGTCATTCCAGCTTTTTGCAAAGTGCAATTCATCAACAAGATCGACTTTCTAGATGGAGTTACAGCGTTGCTTGGTGCTGTATAAGCCACTTGATGACGCAACTTGGTTATGAGTCCGAGAAAGTAGTCGAGTTCCATTTTTTGTCCTATCCAAACCTTTCCATAGCGCTGGTTATGATAGGCACACAAAAAGGGGAATCCGTTAAGAATCTTTTCTTGGGAATGTCTCTTACGAACGGGGCAGTGCCATGGCGTTAACCTTGTGAATACAAGCAAGAACGCGTTAAGGAATATCCGTTCGACTCTGCCATGTGATAACGCATCAAGTGCTGTTCAAGGAGGCGGGCTGCGCACCAAAAGGGGCGGACTGTGCACCAAAGGGGGCGGTCCGCACAGCAGCTTCAGATCCGCCTGAACGCTACATGAGAGACGCTCCAATACTCGATATCTTGATTTCTGGTTTCATCTCCCTATTCGACCCATGCAGCTCAATTTCTCGTCTTTTTTGTTGTTCCCATTCCACCATTGCACCGAATCACCTATTCATTTATTGATTTTTCGATTCTTGTTCTTTTCGTGATTTATTTGTCTTGTCTTTACTTATTTCTAAAGAGTACAATATTAAGGTGACCTAACGTACATCAAGTATATCGGCTCCACCTCTTCTGCCAACGGCTCCTCCCCCTACAACGTTCTTCAACCGTTTGGGCTCGCGCGCACACAGCAATGTGTGCTCCAGCTGAGCTAAGATCTGTGGGCTCACTTTTGGCCGTCATATTAGGTTTGTTTATCTTCGCGCAAAAATCCCTAAATTCATAAAACAATCCTGTGCCTACAAAAAACCTGGGTTCGCAAAAATAGACTTTTACCCATGAACATTGGTTTTGCAAAAAACAAAAAATCAAAAGCATGATTAAAAACTTTGATAATTGCAGCTTAACTCAAAAAACCGTTCATTCCTTCAGTTTCTTTGCTCTCGATGTCAGCTTAATCTCCGTATCTTCAAATCGTTTTTCAATTTTATGTCATCGCCTCCCATACAGCCTACATTTTCATCAACTGCGAATTTATAACACCCATAACACCCATAAATTTATAACACTTATAACATCCACCCCTCGTGTAGAATTTTCAGCTCTGGAAATCCGCAATTGTCTAAACTTTCTGTAAGAGTGTCACACATTACACTTCATGCTATGAAATCATGCTTGCTTCATTTGGGAGGGTTTGTTTACTCTCCTGAGATTTGTAATGTTTTTTTCCCTTTGCGAATATCTTGCTAGCCATTAGGTCGATGCAAAATTTCCGTTTTGCTACCTACTTTGGGAGTCAGTGTGATTTCCTAACCTCTTTGCTTTTGCAAACGGGTAAACTCAATAAAACATCTAGATTTAGCGCTACTATCCCTCTCTTCCGTCTTTTCACACTTACAAATGGTTCAACGTTTGCTTTTACTGCGTTTCAAATTAACCTCCTGAAAAACAGTATTCAATTTGCGAAGGATACGGTAGTTAGATTCTATAACTTTTTTTTCATAATCAGCTATTATCCTATGGGGATTTCTTTTGAGTCCTCATGCTTCTGCGTAACTCTTACTTTTTAGTTGTTTGCTAAATTTTGCAATAACTGCAATTTCGCACGAAAACATTAGAAGTAGTAAACGAGAAGATTGAGAGCAGGAGAAATAGCGGCAGATTTTTCTAGTACTCGCTTTATTTATTATTAGCAGTGGCTTTATACATGAAGCTTACATCAGCTTCAATCAGTTAGCAAGATTTAGCAAAATTTTTCGGAGATATTTCGAAAAAACTGGAAGTGGTTAGCGCCACGTATACTCGAAAACAAATAAGTGCACCCTTTAAAAAAATTACCCGGGATGTCCTTCCACCCTTTCACGAAATTGTGAAAGTAAGGACAGAACATTCTTGGAAAGTTATAGGTGGTAGTATGATTAAGCGTATGCCAAGTCTTGAGCAAACATTTATGAAGTAATGTTCTCTTCACGGAAGGAAGAAATTGGAATCTCTCTTTAATTTAGAAATAAACTGAAAATCCTAAGCTTTCAGGTTCTATCATTTCTGTTACCTCTGTTATCAACAACTGCCTGCTTTTTTATTGTTTGATTCGAAGCAAAAAATGTTTTCAGTGTTATTTCCAGGTTAGTCAGTTTCTTCTCATAAATTCCATACTATCTCTTATTGCTGTAATAGGTCGTAAGTAGCTTCAGTTGATATTTGCTAGTCCCAGTCCCAGATTGTTTGAACACTTTAGAAGCGAAGTTTTAAGGCTCTGAAATTTTTTACGGCCTAGGCCAATTCCGTTTTTCAGTACCTTAAGATTTGCGAATTTCAGTTTTAGATGCTTAATTAGCCAAGGAATGTTACTTAATATTTGTTTTTTCTGCCTTTTTGGTGAAAGATGTAAAAATCCGGAGATCTTTACGATCGAATTCATCCATCCCCCTCCTTTCAGGTTCTGATGCACATTCATCTGACCAAATATGGTAAATAGCTATACTTATCCAAGGAGGGGTAATTTGTCACAAACTTGTGCGCGCTGAATTGCAGCCAACCGATTCGCAGTAAATCAACCTATGGTGCATTTGCAGGCGAAATCGTACATAACTTTTGGAAGTCCAAGGCGCTCAAAATCTCGAAGGCTAGACAGAACAAAATGCAATTGACATGCTGTAATGGAACAACGCGATAGAGCTAAGCCGTGGCTAGCCAAGTGATCTCTGGGCGTAAACAAAGCTAATTGACACTTCTGATGAAAGCATGCTTGGGAGATTTAGAACAAAAGTTCTCTAAGGCGCAGAATGTTTTCTTTCCAACTGTAGTAGAGGCGATCCGAAGAATTTTATTCGCAGGATATAGGATGCAACATTTCCTCGAATAAAGGGGTGTGCGTTAACAACGCCTTCCAAAAAAGAGGGTGTGGTGGGAGCCACGCTTTCCAATTTTTTGAATTTTTTAGTTGTGAATTAATTTTTTTGCAGAGCCTACTTGAATTTTTCAAATTTTCTGAGATTTATCTTCAGGTTACGAATAAAAACACGTTATTTGCACATTTTCATAGCTTTTGTAGACCACAAAAAAAAAATTCGCCACCTATTTCTAAAAAGCTCTGCTCTCTCTTTCTCTCCCCCCCCCCCCTCCCTGCCCGGCCGTCATTATTATAGGACTACGTTTCCTGAGCAATACCGTAAATAAACTTGTACGCATAATTCAACTGACGGAGATAAATTCTCTATCAAGCGCTATCACAAGAAATTTGTTGCACTACGAATCTTGATATGAAAAACAAACGGTGGTCATACAGTACTCCACTGTTCTCCAGAAACGTTCTTTTCAGTTTCTGCTGGTACTAAGTCTATTTGACGCTATAATTTCCTTATGTTATGTGCCTGTTATTCTCGTGGATAGCTTGAAGGTGAGTCTGGAACATTTTTTTTGCAAATGTTAACAGAAGAATTTTGTCACTTGATTCTAAAGTCAATAAAAAAGCTTACATTCCGTGCAGGATTCCGCCTTGATTTGGCATGACGATGAAAAATCATGCAGCATGACCAGGGCTCGGCACAGGTGGCTTACCGGGCAAGCTGGATATCGTTTACGAGGTCAAAAGCAAAGGGGATATCGTTTTTGCGGAAGAACATACCGCTGTCTTTCGATCTGCCGCCGGCACGCTGCCGGCATGCCGGCAGCATGGTCTCCCAAACAATCAAAGGGCTTGTTTACAGCGAAGTGAAAATGAAATGACACCAAAATGGGTGCGTAGATGGGCAATGGGGGGATAGTATTATGTGCAAAAAATTATGAAAAAGTTATGTGAATTAAAGTGGCGGCAAACTTTTTTTGGGGTTAGGTGGCTTTACAGCCACCTGGACAGCCACCTGAGGTGGCTGTAAAAAGAAAAAGTCATAAATTTCACTCCCTTCACATAATTTTTTCAAGCTTTTTACATAATTTCAATCTACATCCAAAACACTACAAAAGAGTTCTTGAAGCTTTCCAAATGCATTTCTCCCCGCTTAGTTACAGCCCTCAATAGATTTTGTATGGCGGCGGCAATCCTGCTCCAGGCGCGCGATGGTGCGCGCTGGACAATGTATGCCGCCAATTGGGAGAATACGAACATCATTGCTGATTTTTTACCGTTTGTTTCGTACCCTTTTGTTTGTTCTCGTATTCTTCTTTGCTATTTTTGTTCGTTTCATTCATAAACGGTCATAGGGGATGTCGTTTTGGGCGAAGTCAACGGGGGACTTCGTTTTCGAAAGAATGGAAAAGCCACCTCGTGCTGAGCCCTGAGCATGACTGTAAAACTTTGATTATTATCTTTTGCTGATTACACTCAAAAGCTGAAAAAAAACTCGTGATTCATTGGTAAATGTGAAGTAGTCCTTCCTCTCATTGATCATTTTTCCCTGCAGAATTACTGTTTTTGAGAGTTCGAAATTTTAGGATTGGTTAAGCTCAGCTATGCTGGCAAGATTATTCTGGAGTTATTTTGTTTATCTACTTACTCTCACACATGTCACTATGACTGCAGCAAGGTAAGTAAAAAATTTTTGTCAGATAATGTGAAAATTTTTGATAAGTAGGGTCACAAGTAATTTTAATTTGTATTTCAGCTTATTGGCTTGACTAACCATTTTCCTTTATTTTTCCGTGATTTGTAATAATGTCAAGAAATCTAAATTTGTATGGCATGAATCTGTTCTTTCATCAAAAACATACTATATGTTGCGCAAGAATTGGTTTCAAAATAAAACTAGATTTTCATTGCAAAGTATCTTCTAACTGATTTGTTTATGTTGATCATGTTCACTTTGCTAAAGTAGAAAAAGAGAGAGAATGAAATTCTCGATATCTAAAGAAGTCACAGGTGTTTCAAGAAAGTTCTCCTGAAATTGGGAAGTGCAGTCGCAATAAACCATTTCCAATAAAAAAGCATGGTCACATATGAGACAAATCCTCAATAAGTTTCTTTGTTGCAATTTGATATACACGCTCCTCACAATTTTTTGAGAAAGTATAAAATGTAAGTTCATGAAATTTTGATTATTTGCATAACCCTAGACGATTTCTAAAACTATCGCAACCATTTTTAGGAGGCTCCCTTCTCCCCCTCACCCTAAGTAATGCTCTCTATCAGCACCAAAAGACTTGACCCAATCTTAATTAAAATCCCAGAACCTTTTTCAAACGGATTTCTACTTGCATGCTGTCTTTCCATATTCAGTAATGCGTCTAAGGCGCGTAATGATAACCCTAAAACCTTTCCTGAATTATGCTTCGCGACTAGGGGCAACAACTTTGGACTCAGCGTTTCAAGTCGATTCCGAATATTTGTGTGGTTCAATGCCGACCTGAGTTAGATGTCTTCCCGTTACTAATTTTCTTGGATGAGACTGCCCCGTTATCCACTATACTCTAGTTGAATGTAAAGAGAATGTATCATCCTCCTGCCAGTCATGAAGGTTGCTTGAACTTTTCAAAATTGCGCATTTCAAAGGAGCGTGTAAAATTTTCGTACCAAAAGTACCCACCATAAAAGCTAATTTATGTACCACACGCAAATATTAAAAGTGTAACAAATAAAGACAAAATGCACCTAGCTGGAATGCTGTTCCTGGTTTTCTCTTGAGCAAGAATGCCAGGAATGAATTGAGTTAGTACCGCAGCGACTATGCTTGAAGAAGAGAAGCAGGCTACAGTGTATTTTACAAAACTTAGCAAGAGGCTCTCTAGTGATGAAACACCTGCACCTGCTTCGATTTTGCGTCGATCTAGTATTATAAAACTGATAAAAGCAAAATATTCGCAAAAATTTATCTACTTTTCAGCTTTATCCTGATCTGCGCTCTTCTAGAGCGTTATCTTATCACGATAAGATCGCCATACCTGAAGATGTTCCAACAACGGCGGAGTTTAGCCTGTGTGGCTTCATTTATGTTGGCTCTCATAACCAAAGGAGGTATTATGTTCGAGTTGGATGTATTTCCTACAGAGGACGAGTCGTGTCGGGTGAGTACGAGTTGCTCGCGCCATTTGTCACTGAAAATGCCGATTCTTTTGGAGCTTCTGTCAGTAAATTCATGTTAGAAATGTTTGAAGAGTCAACCTACCCCGCCCGTCCCTTACTCCGTGTTTTCAGAACACCGCAAGCGAGAATTATGTGGACATGACTGCAGTGAATCAAATCTGGGTGTATGGAACACTGTATCGATTTTGGCTACGAAATATCATTACCGTATTCGTACCGTTCTTCTTGTTAACACTCATCAATTTCAAGACGCTCGTCAAATTGAGAGCACAGCTCAAAGAGGCGAAATGTCGCGAAGGACGAAAATTCTCAGTTCGCGTGGAACACAAGGTAATTTTCATGTTGCTGTCTACTCGTCCATTCCAAATTGAGGACAAGATCTGCTAGAGATCTATCTACAAAATAGCAAAAGGAGCAATGGGGCCTAGTTCCGGAAGTGGAGCACGAAATCGAGGTTTTGAAAAAAAAGGTTTCTTTTGGGTATTGCAAAAATGCGAAAATGTGGAAAATATTTAATTTCTTTTCAACTTTTTTTGCTTTTTTAGCATCACTCTCAAATCTTTGTCATAATACCCAATTGGCACTCATTGAATATGATACGGGCTCAGGTTTCATTATCAACTGCTTCTGTTCAGAAAGTAGCTTTCAGATGCATGCACGTGCTCCCAGAATGTCTCATAGAAGAAAGATGTTGGAAGAAAAGAGACGTGGGAGGGGGGGGGGGGGAGGCCCTTCAGAGAAGAGGCAAGAAAAGAAATCATTGAACATGGACGGTTTAATATGGATACAAAAGATATCTAGCATGATATTCCTTATATTTTTATTCTTTTCATCAGAGAGGGGGGGATTAATGAAGGATATCCAAGCACATACGAGTATACTGTAAAACCGCGAAACGGAAACACAGCAGGTTAATTGAACCTGGCAGATTCTGCTTGCGGCACCATCACACTAACCGCTACACCAAGCAACACGTCATACTTTAAAACTGGCACATGTTTTTATTTCTCTGCGAGTTCCCGACAACGTCCCCCGAAGAACCCTCATAACTCTTCATACAGAGATGCTTCGCGAATAAATAAGGCAAATTTGTAATCATTGTTTCGTGCCCTATAAGATAGCGTACATTCCATCTTAAAGGCAACGGCCGTACTTTCTATTGAGATTGAGCGAAACCAAGTTAAAATAGCACACAGTCTCATCGAAGAAGCTAGATCAAAATTGTGCAAAATTCAAGCCATCAAGTCACTATTATTATCATCTTTGAGCAAAGAGTGAATCAATTTCAAAATAGGTAGATTGACATCGCTCCAAAAACAACTTTGCTGCCACGAAAGATTGCGTGGTCTAGTGATAGCACGCATTTTGATACATTTAATGTTATGAATAGATTTTGCAGCATCTTGACGAATATTTTGACAAACAAATTGACGACGATGAACATCCTTTCGTTGAAAAAACCTATGAGAATAGCCAAGGACATCTAGTTGCTGATTTTTGCTCTTTTTGAATTGTTGATTCTATTTTCGTGCGATTTTTGCACGCCAACCAAGGCGGGTGTAATTGCACGATTTGAAATGCAATTGCAAGAGCGAGGGAAGACGGATAGAGAAATGAGTAGCGAAAAACTTCCTGGTAAGAAAGCAAGGAAGAGGGGCACAACTGAGGGGAGGGAAGAAGGATGGGGGCGAGGGAAGAGGAGGGACGAAAACACTTTATGCATGGTGCACAGTTAAAAAAAAAAGGGGGGGGGGGGTGGATTTTGGTCAAAAACAGATGAATAACCGTTCATGTTGGTAACACAGCCCTTCAATCCTCTTTTCCGTTTTGATCTTTTTCCTTTTTCGCTGAAGTTATCTAGCTGATCAACAAGGCTAGACGAGTGAGCCGATATCTAGGTCTTCATCATCTTTATCACTTTGGGTGTACCACTTGAACTATAAATTATAATAGATGTCAATATAGGCCAGCAAAAGAATTCTCATAAAGGATAATGTACTGTCTACGAACAAAAAAAAAACACAAGTCAATCCTAGTAAATTAGTATAGCTGAATATAAAGTGCAGTTCTTGATTTCGGGTCTTTTTAGAACTGACCCAAAGAACCGTTGATATTACATGAGACCACAGCTGAAAAGGTATATGCGGCACAGAAAAAAAAATCGGCGTCAATCTTAGGAATGTTTTTGCGCCGAATGCAAATTTTGGCGGTTTATATCTATAAGAGCACCTCAAATAAGCTTCTTTTCTCACCCAGAATTGCAATCTTCCGAATCAAACTTGTAAAGCTACACCAACAAAGTCTGAAATATCTGCTATACACTGAACCTAATGCAGTTCAAAAGAAGCTCTACTTTTCTCAGATGACTCAAATGCTTTTGGAGTCGGCGCGCTGATTTGATCTTCTACCAGTATTGTAAGATAAATTAAGTTTTTTTGATATATAATTTGTTCGACGTTGTTCTGGAAGTTTCCTGTATTGACGTTGCGTTTTACCAACCAACCTTACCCCGGACTTAGCAAATTTCGAGCCTCAAAACTCAATCTCGCAATAACTTGCGATGAGACAAGCGCATTGCATGTACTATATATGTTAGTGTAAATCCATGCTGAAGTATTGTGTTTTTTGCAGGACCAATTTTAGAGCTTTTGAGCCAACAGGCCAGGAAAATTGTGACAATAGTACATGCCCATTTTTCAAGGTGATGTCTACGCGGCCATAACAAACGCTCAGAATTACAGAATTTTTCTGGCCAAACGCAAAATCTCACGAACTTGTACAGACTTTGCGCATAGCTTACCATAGAACTACGCTGAGTTTTAAAGCATGAATTTATGCTAATCCTAGATTAAGGTAGGGACTTGTTTGAAAGCGAAGGTTGGGACTTGTTTGAATAATGCGACGAATATACATGGATTTTCCTAGCGTCAAACAAAACATCTACCGAAAAAGCTACAGTCGAGTAGATTTAGCGGTAAATATAGTGTGCTTGCACAGAAGGTGAAATGCGGTGAAATTTGCGCGTGAACAAGTAGCCACGCCACTACTGCGGGCATCTTGCGCGCGCAATTGGCCGGCGTCACAGTCGAAGCTATTTCTTCACGCGCCAATTTTACCGCATTTCACCTTCAAGCACACTATATTTACCGCTAAATCTACTCGACTGTATTTACCTCATACCATCATTAGAAGTTCAATAAAACGCTCTATCCACAGAAAAACAGACGCTTTTGGAGCGCAATGATTCTAAAGTCATTTTGAGCCTTTGAAAAAAGCAACTCTCCTCTTTTTGCTCTTTTTGGAATGCAATGGGTTCAGCGCAGATATCTCAGACTTTGCTACTGTAGCTCTGCCAAAATCTTGACTCAAAAGATAGCAGTTTTGAGTGAAAGAGAGGCTCGTTCTGGGGAGCTAAAATTTATAACCCGCCAAAAATTCGCATTCGGCGCAAAAACATTTTAAATTGACAGCGATTTTCATTCTTGCGCCGCGTATACCGTTTCCAGCTATAGTTCCACGTAGTTCAACGGCTCTCTGAGTTTTTTTTTCAACAATTTCCAAAGCTCTGAAAATATGGGGTGTTCGTATAGTTATGAATGGCAGTAAGTTAACCCATTGACGATGACGCCTAATTTTGCGTGGCGGCGCTATGGGACGACGCGATTTTGCACAACACTTCCGGCCTGAGGTTTTATGGTTATTTACGAGATGTAAAGTTGTTTTGTAAACACTATAATCATCTTTTTGGACAACAAGTTCACAGATTTCAACAGTGCAAAAAAGAAATACTAAACGGTGGAAAAATACTAGACCTGGAAAGCATATGATTTTGCAAGGGATGTGGGCCACCGGTGGTCCACATCGTCCCTGGCAGCAAAAGAATGCGTGGGCCACCGGTGGTCCACATCGTCGTCAGTGGGTTAAAATCTACATGATTAACAGTGAGGTCTGCCATCGCCCCTATTTTTGAAGACAGGAGCAAAGACATCGTATTTCAGAGCAGTTTCTCTGCAAACTCGACGATCGAGTCCGATCCTCAGGAATCCGTAAACATTGAAGAGGTTAATATAATCTCTTTATACCTTTTGAGTTGAAAATAATTTGAGCGAAACCTGATTTGCAACTATAACAGACTACAAAATGACAAACTCTAGAAAATTATTTTCATTTCTTTCCTTTTCTAGGAAGGTAAAGAACTGCATAATTTTGCTCCACTTGTTTATATCCCGCTGCGACTGGAATCCGTATTGAACGCAACCTATTCGGGTATAATTGCCCAAGTACGAATTATTGTAAGTTATCATTCGAGTGAATGTATCAGCCATGCACGCACCAACCATGGCGTGACTAGTGAACCACCGAGTGACAGTGATGTGACACTTTGTGCTGTAAATCCACTCAAATATATTGGTCACTCTTTTGGTTTGTGTTGTGATTTTTGTTTCACTTCGAATGAGGTGAAGAAGGAAGAGGGAGGACAGAAAAGATAGAAGAGCATTGACATAAGCCGACCTATAAATAAAATCATGCATTTTTTGTGGCTGTAGAATTAAATAAACACCAGTGGCGCATATCTATTATGCAGAAGCTTGCACTGGCCATTACGGATCAGAGTGGAGTGACGTTCGATTGTCTCCCCAAATCGTTCTCCAAAGGAGCTGACTGAACCGAATGAATTTTAACTATAAGAGAACCTTGCTCGCTCTCAGAAGATCACATGTTTCCATCTTTGTAAACCATTTCTCATTGTGTTTTCGTCATGATCAACTCTAAAGACTGACGGATTAGCGGATTACACACAGGACTTATCAAGTGCAGTGTCGGGAGCAACACATCTCCGCTCCCGCGCCGCCGCTTCGCCTGGACTCTGCACCTCTTTCGCTAACATGCTCTCTGATCACTTTTCCACTGCAAGCGTGGGGAAGGCGAAGCCTCAAGATATGACTAAAGAGCATGTTTGCAGAAGAGCTGCAAAGTCGCGCGCGGGAGTGGAGATGCTGGTGCACCGGACACTGCGATTGATAAGCCCTATAAGTCACAAGCTCGCATGCCCGTTTAACTAGCTCAACGAATAGCAAGACTGATGTGCAAATCTAAGGGCTCCACTTAGTGCGTTTCGGCTCTCTGCTGTTTCTCGCGTAATACAGCACAGATATCTCCTGAGCCATCGCTTTTAACTACCGCTTCTTCCTCATTGAGGAATGAAAATAAGGCCTACCGCTGTTGTCTACTTGGTAGGCCGAAGTGGTTTCGTAGTCCATGATAAAAGTTCATTTCCTTTCAAAATCGATAAATCAACAAAATGAGAGGGACTTTCGCCTCGAAAAGTAACCTAGGGGGTGCACCGATGTCAAAAACGCATGTGAGCGAAATTTCGCGCCGATCGGTCCACACATAACAGTATCTATGAGGGACCCACTGAGTAAGAATTTACCAGTTCAGTCATATACGTGTGTGATAAGATAATGATAGTTGTCTTCCAACATCCATACCAGATTAAGAGAACTGCTGCAGCCTTTCATCCATAATCCGTTTGCCGAAGGATCAAAACAAGAAAGCTTATCTTTAATTACTTCCATTGTTCCGACTACTAATGCAGATCAAATCCTCAATGCCCATTGAGCAGGGCTCGGCATGGGTGGCTTACCGGAAAAGCTGCATATCGTTTCGGGGTAAAAAACAAGGAGGATATCGCTTACGGAGACCCCAGTTCCCCCACCCCCCCCTCCCACAATCACTCTCTCTGTCACCCTTCATCTTTATAGAGGACACGGATTGTCACTGCTGCCTTATCGACCCCTTTCCTGCTAAAACCATATATGTAGTTCCTGTTTCAACAGTTTCGCCGGTTAAGCGCGCGAATTCAAAAACCTGCCCTGACACAAAGAAAAGCCTTGCTTACAGCGACAATGAAATGACACCAAAAACTGGTTGTAGATGGGCATTAGGGAGTTACGACTATGTACGAAAAATTAGAAAAATATGTGAACTGAAGGCGTGGCAAACTTTTTTCGGATTGGCTCTCAAGCCACCTGAACAGCCATCTGAGGTGGCTGTGAAAAGAAAAAGTCATTACATAATTTTTTCACATGTTTGATATATCTTCGTTCTAAGCCAAAAACCCTACAACAGAGTTTTTGAATCTCTTCAGATACCTTTCTCCTCGGCTAGTAACGGCTCTCCAAATATTTTGTATGACGGCGCGAGCCTGCTCCAAGCGCGCAGTGATGCGCGAGGACTCAGCATGCCGCTAATTCGGAGAATACAAACTTCTTTAGTTCTTCGTCTGCCCAAAATTGTTTTCATGTTTTTTTTCATTATTTTTTGTTATTCGGTCTGATCCATTCATGACCGCGTCATAGGTGATGTCGTATTTTTGTGGCAACGTTTATGGCGACTTCGTTTTTAAAAAAAAATGAAAAGCCACCTCATGCCGAGTCCAGCCTTTAGATCGTTGGGGACTTTGATCTGCATGTGTAAAGGAAACAATGGAAGTAGACGAATGGAATTGGCACCTACCTTGCATAAAAAGAGTATGAAACAAAACGAAACCCTTTCAGTCTGGCCCCAGAATCAGACGTGGATAGATGGACTTGCTAGATGATATACAGGGTGTCCGTAAAGTATGTATACACTGTTTGATTGTTAATATCTCTTTTCGCAAAAAGTCTCTTGAATACCTCTAAGCACCATTTTGTAGAGCTGACTTCAACTTAGATTTACAGTATGGAGCGAATCACCGGTCGCTCTTCATTACTGTAGGATTACGGTAGAAATTTCAAGAAGGGTTGTGAGCCATCAAAAACGCTATTTCGCCTCAGGAAGCAAGCGAAACAACCAGAGTACTTTCATGGTAGGCCAACTGAAGCCGCTGAAACCAAATATGATTTTTGCACTTTGCCGCAATGCTTCCTTCATAAGTTATTCCAAGTAGACCGCAATAGCTGTTTTTACAGGACTCCATTAAATTGAGATTACACCATCTCAAAAGCTCTGCTAATTCGTAAGAAGTTGAGTAATAAAACGGCAAGTTTGAAAACCCTAGTTCACCACTTTTTAGATTTTTGGAAACGTTTTTGAAACAAGGTAAATCCGTAATGTCGCTATAAGCTGAGAGTTCCTACCGTAATCTTACAGTAGCGAAGAGCGATCCGTGATTCGCTCCATACTGTAAATCTAAATTGAAGCCAGCTCTACAATATGGTGCTTAAAGGTAGGCAAGAGACTTCTTGGGAAAAGAGATATCAACGATCAAACAGTGTATACATACTTTAGGAACACCCTGTATATGTTCAGGGATAGCCAAAAGCTAGTAGCAACACCTTCCTTGATTTTAGTAACCTGTGTCTTGCAGTTCTAACTGTTTGCACAAGAGTCACGAGGTGGACGGTGACTTTTTTGCTTGTTTTTTTCTTCACGAAGACACTTCATTTCACATTGCAAACACAGCCCATTAGCAATGTCCTAGCAAAATCTCGCTCTTCAGCTTTTCCCCTTTTCGAAGCCTTCTCGCCATTCTAAAGCCGTATCTGGGCTTCGCCGCACATGAGGATAGCCAAAATGAGCTTGAAGTTTCCTATGTCACTGCATTCGCTGCAAAATACGTGTAAGTGGGCGGGGTCTGGAACGAGGGGCGGGGTCTGGAACGAGGGGCGGGATCCGACTTCCTGAGAGGACTTAAGGCTTTCCGAAGGGCTTTTTCCTCCAGCTTTTATTGATAGATTGATTGGGGTGGAGGGGGGGGGTCTGCCACCGCAATGCTGTTGGATCCCGGTACCAAGATTTTGTCGGGACGCCTTCAATGAGGACAGATAGGGGTACACAAAGTCGTCTGATACTGAGCTTTCGGTTCAGGTATATTTGTCATGGATCACAGCAGATACAGGTTTATCTCCACTAACAGTAGCGGAACTGTACTAAGCTACCACCTAACAATGCTACAGTATTCAAAATCACCCATTTTATTCCATCCTCAATGTACGGTTATTTTCCACTGCTCAGATCTACGCTAATGAATACAATAACAAATTCACTACTTGCAATCCCTGTCGTAACATGGTGGTAGCTTACTACCACTATCCAAACCGATGATAGAGGTATGTTAGAAAATTGGAAGCATGGGGGAAGCCAAGTGCAGCAACCAGAAGTGATGTGACAAATAAAACTTTGTATATCTTCGCAGCGGCTTACATATGAGCGGATCTGAAGAACACTTATCGCTCATTATGTGGAGTTTGCTTATCATTATAAACTAGAGCTCATGACAAAATCTAACTGTAACTTCATTTTCTCTGGGCCAGTTCAAGTCATCTCACCATTGGCGCGAGGCCACCTAAATTGCAAAATTTCAAGCATCTACTTCACATAGGATTCCCTGATTTTCCATACATTATTTCCACTCCCCACAGCACGAATAACCTCAGAAGTATCACGTCTTACGTTGCATTGCAGCAAGTCGTTTCTTCATCTATCAGTTGTAAAATCATTTCTGAGAGAGAAAAACTCTGTTAAGCTCTTCATTCACATATTTTTCGTAATATTATACCTTAAATTTTCAATATTTCGTATGATACTGGCATACACGCACCTTTCCAGGGCCCTGCCCCAAACTCACCAACATCCCCTTTACTGATTACCCCAAAATGATTTTCAACTTATTATAAGCACTGGAATGTATGCAAACAGACTTATTAGCTGCGATAGATTTAGTCTTGCATGCCTGGGTTTGTAAAACACTACTTACTCAGCATGCGAACACATTGTTTTTACCAGTACTGAGGTCATGAGAGAGAAGATATTCAAAAAATTTGAACGACTCTCGTACTTCGTATCCGCTTGAAATCATTTTGCTTTTCCAATGATACCATGTCAACCCAGCACTCAAGGCACTCTTAGCATTTCCAAGTAGCATTCATCCCCCGATATACCAACTACAAACCTCCACTTATACAAAATTTCATTTTTCAGAGCAAGGTGCGATCGGCGACATGGACACTTTTGCTTGTCTGCCTACTATATCTTCTCTCCAACCTACCTAACGTTATCGTGACTGCTTGGGAGTTCATTGATATGCAAACATTACAGAATGAGTATGTCCCGGATTTCTTTTTTTACACAAAATAAGCAACAATTTCCAGATATTTCGCCTTTTATATGTTTTCTACGGACTTAGTCTCACTACTAGTCGTTACGGCTTGTGCTATGCGTCTCCCAATTTATATGGTAATTTGCGGCTATGTCTTTTTCAGTGCATAATCTATCGACTAATCGAAAACAAAATTTGTTTAGCTTTGCAACCCAGAGCTCCGACGGATGGTCACTGCAACGATAAAGCTCAGTATCAAGCCGAAGATTCAACAGTGTAAAGCGGATTACTTGTGACATTGCTCATTTTGCATATGCGTTGTGCATGGTCAAACAATGATTATATACGAGTATCACCACTATAAAAATCTGTAATCGACTAAATTGGAAAATAGCACTTTTCTCTCTTTTTCTAACCAAAACTTTCATTTTCCTACAAAATCAAAAAGTCCTCGAAATTTTCCCACAATTCATTGGCAGAGCACTAAAGGAGCACAAGAGGCAGGCATTGCAGTCTTCGCATCGTTTCGGTCAATCAGACCAATGAAAGTGAGCATGCTGATTACGAAAATATTATTATCGAACAAACCCGAGAACTAAGAATCTCGATCAAACGACATTTGATTGATATCAGAAAACTAAACATATCGAACAAACAAATATCGACTAAATTCGAAATTTGAAAATTTCAAATCAATGAATTCCGAATAAAATTCGAAAATCAACAGTTTCGAATAAACGAATATCGAGTAGATTTGTGTGGCGACTTCTAGGCAGAAGGGTGGCGCCTTCGATTTGTACGAGGGGAAGGGTGGCCCTCTTTTACTGCTGTATTCAAAGTGGTTCATTGGAATATTTATTCATCGTTCGTCTCGACGGTAATAAAACGAAGTCGCCAGGAAAGGTCACGCCCAAAAGGCGTGGCACGAAGAGAGAGAGAGAGATGAGAGAGACAGAGAGGAGAGAGAGAGAAGCGGGAAGTTCTGGCGTGTACCAGAATAATTCGAACATTAAGGGTCGACGAGCAAATATTCGAGTGGTTTATTCGAATGCTAGACATTCGAAAAATCTCGGATATGTATATATTCGCATCCTTTTGTTCGGATATTTAGGACAAATATATCTCAAATTTGCTAACATCCCGTCTCGAGGCTTTGCATCGAGCTCGAATAATTTGGACGCGTATTTGATATGGATACGAATTCGAATAAAACATCCGAATAATTTTTATTTGAGATTTCGATTTTTAGTAACTTGAGTTTTCGAATTTCAATCAAAACCTTTTTTTTGATTACTCGACTTTTCGTTCATGCGAAATCCATTTTTGAATTAATCGAGTTTCCGAATTTTATTCGAAACCCTGTTTTTCTTTAATTATTCAAATTTTCGAATTTCGCTCGACTCAAAAATTCTATTCGATAGTAAAGTATGGTGGACAGATACCAAAGTATAGTGGACAGCAGTGGCGGTCTTAGGATTCTGTTGGGTAGGGGAAGGGGGACAAATTTTTTTTCCTAGATACCTCGGCCAGGCGCTCCGAAATTTTTCTCGGATGCTTCCCACACTTCCCGAAAAACTTTTTCAACGCTGTAACTTTTCAAAAAAGTTATTTCAATCAGTACAACTTTGCATATACTTATAACTTATGTAATTAGCTTCCAAATATTTTGCTAACCATTTTTGGTTAAGCAACTGTTTACATGTGGATAGACCATTTTCACTTTTCACAGTAAAACACTCAGCCTCTTTCAAAGAAGGAGTATTGGTTAGACTAAGAGCTTCAAAAAAAAAAAACTCCTAACAATAAATCTGTCTTTGTGGATAGCCGAATTACCATTTACTAAAAACTACAGCTGACCTCACCACTGCTTTATTTTCTTCATTGCTTCGTATTGGCTTATTGCAAAGCAGTGAAAAGTGCATTACGGTGTGTTACGCACATAGCCAAATGTTTACTTAGCGCTAATACAGCTATTCCTTTCATACCAACTGTTTGCTTAGTGTCAGTGGCACCTCAACGGCAACGATACCGGCATGCGGCCACCGCCTTGGCTCGAAATAACCGCGCAGCGCGTGACTTATCAGCTGCACATTACTATTGCACCATTTCCGAGATTTTATGGTCACATTCATTGCATTTAGAGATTGCGAAACTCACGCCTTGCCCTATTTTGGTGAACTTTTGATAGCAAAGGCGATAGACTAGTGTTAAGCATAGTCCCATTCATCTCTAGAGTCGTAAAGCAAACTTGGCTCTTCCTCCGCTTTCCTAACTCCTCTAGTGATTCAAAATTTACGCTAAAAAATAAGCCCATTTTATTGCTGTAATGCACTGATATTCATGCAGCTACAAGCAGTTAGAACCCTTGAACATAAATTCAATCAGATCAGTAGAGATAAGTTAAAAAAATTCAAGTGTTGTAATGCATTTCCTTTCCTGTCAAGTGTCATATCTCAGCATGCTTATTTGCACGCAAATGCCTTGCACTCTCATCATAACCTCAATGGATAGTTGATTTTCGCTGCCTTAGCTTTTCCTTAGGCCTTCCAGCTGTAACGCAATATCAGCATTCCCTTATCTTATACAGTCTCAGCAAAATGTGCTATGTTTACTACTGCTATTGCTTATTCGCCAGCGAACATTCCATCCCTTTGAAAAAAGAAACCACTCCTGCACTCCTATTATTTTATGATTTGATGATGGTTTACACCGTCTACATGATAGCTTCGTAATATTGACTGAGCCAAACACGAGTTTGTCATTTGTTTTATTCAATTGACGGGCTGACGCTTCGACAATCATTCACTTTCCTATGACAGAGCCTGTAAGTAAAGGCAATCTGTTTTGCCGTATCCACTCAAGTAACTTTTCAGCCATGCAGACAAAATGCCATACCTCACTTTAGATCACTTATTCAAAACAAATCTAAGCTTTACTACAAACGCTGACCTCCAAACTGTGTTCGTTATCTGTTGAATGATTCTCTGAAAAGAAAACGGCCGTCAGAAAAGCATAAATATGCCGCAGTGACAGAAATCAAATTTGCATCCTCTTTGAATAATCCACCATACTTGTCACTATACCATTCACTAGCTTTAGCACATATGGAAACTTGCACTCTTTCAACTGTGATGAGAAGGCTCTTAAGATCTTCTAAAGAGTACTTGCGCAGCTAACGAACACAGTCTTGCGAACAGCACTTTGTAGCGAGCATCATGAAATACTTCACGTACCAAAAGGCTCGCAATGAGTATCCTTCCTTTTAGCAAATGTATATTGTAGCAATACCAAAAACCATCTATAGCCTTTCATGTAGTGAATCCTTGTGAGCATTTCCCTAAAAAGGGCAACAACGATTATCATACAACCGATTCGTAGATTACGCATGAGTTCCAGAAGGGGATCTGAGAGGGGATGCGTCATATCTTGCTACTCTACGTATCTTTCTTCTTCTCTCTCTATCTTGCTTATGAAGGATCTCATACCCTAATACCTGCGCATAATGGATGCCAAGTTACTGCCTTACAGGATTGATTATTTACCATGTGGTATGATCCCCAGGGGATCACCTCTCACTTTCAAAGTCATTTATATTCGTGAAAAGTCAATGAAAATGGTGCAGAATTGTACCTACGGCACTGCAATAAATGTTTATAGTAGAAATAAGTAAAACCTTGGGGTATGAAATCTTCAATGAACCACTGTTTGCGAGCTGGGGATTATCAAATTCACAATCTTCAGATTCCATTTCTCCTGTCTAAAACATGGTTAACAGTGCCGTTCTATATCCTCAGTACAATTTTGCAGCGTTTTCTGACTTCTCAGGAAGATAAATGACTTTGAGAATGAGAGGTGATCCCCTGGGAAAATGGCAAAAAACCAATCTTGTATGGAAGTAACCTGGCATCCATTGTACGAAAGTATAAGTGTGTGAGACCTTCATAAGCAAGATAGAGAAAGAAGAAGAAAGTACGGTAGAGTAGCGAGATATTACGCATCCTTTTTCAGATCCTCTCCCCTCCCCAGCGGGGATGCACTGCATACGGGCCTTATAGGTTTAGAATGCTATAAAATGTTTAGCGGTTTTGTTTAGAATTTCTAGAGTCGAATACCTCGTATTCTGTTTTCCGAATTTGAATAAGGAATCGGCAACAACACTACTTTCAAAATTCTTCAGTTTTGCCTCTAATCCTTTAGACGCCTTTCGTTCGTGTACTTAATATATTTTACTTTTGCCTGTAATGTAGAGGGCTAGCCATCACTTTTCCATTTGTGGCGGAATACTCAAGTTAAACTGCAAAAAAGCGCGCTTTTCCGTAGTGCATTTTTGCAGCGAATTCGCAACCTTTTCCATGTTTGTGTGATTTTTGACAGAAGTTCTGAGCAGAGCGAAATCCCCCTTTTTGATAACTAATCTCATTTTCCTACTAAGCAATCACCATATCTAGTCTCAGCCGCAAAAAAGAAATGGATTTTTCCCCACTTTCTTTGAGTTGTAAACTGGCGGTGAGCGATACCCGCGAAATAGCACCACAAGAGGCTCGAGCTTACTGCAGTGTTTCTACCCTATAACCCAACTTATTTTTTTCTCTCCGTCTCGAACAACCTCCACTTTTCACTGAAGCAAACAACAAAACGCCATCACCTTCCAGGTACTGACTCTAGACTGTTGAAGGTATGCTACAAAATCTTTGACAAAAGCGTGAACTTGACAAAGAATTAGTAGCGATCTCTCAATTTCACTTGATAGGGACTCCATTCCCACCATACTGACACTAGTCCTTCCGATTGTCGCTTTTGTGTGAGACAGAAACAATGAACGCAGTTGTCCATTTATTTCAGCATTTGTGACAAGCAGGGTTGAGCTCGAGGCAGCGTCCACGCAAAATCTCGCCTTCCGTGATTTGTTATTCTCGGCCTCCCGTGGCCCTGGTTACAGTTACAAAGCTCAAAATGTACAAAACCCTAAAAAAATGGTTTCTGGGAGCCCTACCCTAAGATTCAGACGGCTTTTACTACCTGGGAGAGCGGAGCTTGATAGGCTCGGGTAGCTTGATAGTCCACGCCAGGTTCATTGTCTCCTTTCAGAGACAGCCATTGGAGGACCGGACCAACGCAGGTGCGCCTCTCTTGGGGACCTACATTCAGGATATGTACCCATCGGAGGGAGTAAACTTTTGCCTAGACGCTGCTTTCAACGTCAGCCACAAATCTTTCGAGAACGACCTCTCTTCCTTCCCCCTCTCCTAAAAGCTCCTGAACAACCCCTTCTTTTTCCGTGTCTCCGTCACCCAGGCGTTATCATCTCCTGGTAGTCTGTGCGCCCGATTTTACGCGATTGCACAAGCTTTACGGCAGCGCAAATTGTGCTGCGAATTTCCGTTTGCATGGCCCTTTGTTCAAAGCGATTATTTCCGCAGAGACGGGTATTTGGCCCCAAACTGTCAAGAAGATTCAACAGTCTTACCAGAAATGCACCAATTTCTGGATTTCGAAAGCACGCTCAGGGGGTCAAGCCCAAAAGTTCTGAAGTTAGGCAGTCTGAACTTGTTGCCTAACCCCTTCATATACCGAAAAAGCTTTTTCACCAAATTGCAATCATTCACTAGCAACCGCGTTTGTAATCAAGCTGCCCAATAACCTCGTACCGACTCACAGCGCTGGAGCTCAAAGTTTACAAAAAGATAAAAAATAACACAATTTATGTGTTATTTCTATGGCAGCTGTTATATTCGTGATGCGCTGCTCATTTACGCATATCAACTCGTAGTGCCTACGAGGGAAGGATACTTAGTGACCGTGGCCTTTTGCAATGAGGTGTATACCAGTAGGTCGTCTTAGAATTCTAAATCTATGGCAAGGGACATACCTCACGCGATTTCAGTCGCCACGCGATCTGGCAATTTGCCACATGTTTTCAAATTGAATACTGGTAGACCCCAAATGTACAGCATGTATAACTTTCGTAGGTTGGTAAAATGCCCCAACTTCCGTACATTCGGAAACCCTGTACGATGAGTTATGAACGTTTGGAGTATTGCCAAATCGCGTGAGGTATGTCTGAGGTCTATGTTTACTATATGCTGCGCGACTCCCTGAACGAAGTTATAGAATTTTTTCCATATTGATTTTGCGAGATTTAGGCAGTCAAAATCATCAGCATCCAAACTTTTTAGACTCTCATGTATCGGTGACAGTTTTCCTGAGCCTAACGTGAAGCTTTACTTTATCTGTTCCCTCTTTTGTAGTGCGTAAGCGAACATTCTAACGATATTGGTGAATCCTGCATCAAAAACAGAGTGCAAATTTTGTTGATAAGAAATGTTCACAACTTCTTTCGGAGAAGCGCACTGCAGACAGAAAATAGATTTGGAATCAGCGCTTCAAGATGCATTTAATGGTGTACGTTTCATTTCAAAACCACAGTTACCAAGTATCCTTTCCTTGTTAGATCAAAGTTTGCTGAAAAATCAATAAATCGCTATCTTCTCATACATAAAGCTAAAGGTCTGTTATTATCCCTGCGTGTCGGTCTGTTTGTACATATGTTCCGAATAGAAATTTTTGCTTTCGACCCGATCCGGACCAAACCTGGCACATATACACTTCGGGCGGGGCGGGTGTCATAGGCTACTTTTCGTCATTGGTCGATATCGGTTTTATTGTTCAAAAAGTTTGAGCTACGGGGCTGGTTGGCATAGGGAGGTAAGTGAGCAGCTGATTACACAATGTTAGTTTTTTAGAATTACTGATTACCTTTATTGATTTTACTAATTTTTTGTAAGCTTGAGCTATGGGGGTTGGGAGTTGGAACAGGAGTGTTAGTAGGCATGCTGATTTCGAAAAAAAACCTTGATATGAAATTGTTATGTGAAAGTGGGCACGGGGAAATGTTGCAAGTTAGGGATGGAAACTTTATATAGTGTTTTGACAGGGCCGGGCGGAGCTGGGTATGCCAGCTAGTAGACTGATAACGAAAGGCAGCCTATGACACCCTTCCCGTTTCGAAATAACGCGAACGCGGATCACTTCAAAAATGGGTACTTTATATGGAACATGCACAAACAATGATCTCTGTAGTAATAAGAGCATGGCGCTAGCTCGGCACTGACACAGACGACTCTGGATGTAGCCAATCAACAACGAAACGCGTCAGAGACTTTCTCAACATTATCACTTATATATGAGTTGATGTAGACCCTTATCCCACAAATGAGGTGAAAGAATATTTCGACGCTCTCTCATTTCAGGTACGCTTGTCAATTGCGTACTAGCCGACGTATTGGCGCACTCGCCGGAACTTCGCTCATTTGCACACATATTGCTTTAGCACCCAAATTGGCGTAGAAAACGCTATGTCTTCGCAAGAGGATTCCCGCTTGGACATTGGCAGCATAACACGCATTTGTATACAATGCGTCTAATGGGGCCAGCGCCGCGTAGGCAGTCACAAACCGGGTAAAGGATATGTTGCCGAAAAAAGGCGGTCCCCCCGGTCATTTGAGACAAATACGCGCCCTTGTATATGCGCGGACATGCGCTGCTGCAGAAAACCCGCGCGGGACTCTTCCACATTCGGCGACATATAGTCCTCCACCTCACAAACCTGCGCGCGAGCGCTACCGTATGTGTAGCGCGCAAGGACCATGCCGCGCAAAGCGGGCTAGTTTTGTTTTAGCTACTCTTCCTGCTTTTTTCTTACCGAAAAAGGCCTGGATGAAATGAAAGATGTCGTAAGGAAGAACGTTCAAATGTAAAAATAATGATTTGGTGGCGGGCCACGTGGGCGAGAAGGATTTACTCCGGAACAACGAGAAAACTTTACTAGCGGGAGAAAAACAAAAGCAACACGTGAAGAACAAGTCTGCCTTGTTGGCAGTACAAGGAAAGACAGACAAAAAAAAGAGAACAGAAATAGAAAAAAAACACTCGTTGCGGCCACCGCCGCTCCTTGTCGACACCAACCGAGAACTACCGAGCAAAAACAATTGACAAGCGCTCTTGGCGCGCTCGGGTCAAGTTATCCAGTAATCTATTAGATCAAACTGCTCCTTCTTCCTTACACGCCCCTCCTTGAAAAAGTCACCTCCGGGGACATGCGCGTAGAACCGTCCTCGCTGCTTCATGTTTGGTGCCTGCTCCATTCGTTTCACTATCGGATCTCGGTGATACATGACTTCGGGTTCCTGGTCATTTTCCTTCTCTTCGCTTCGGGTTCTCCATCACTTCCTTGTAGGCTGCTCGCATCCTTCTTCTTCCTCTCTCGTAGGTTGATTGTCGGTAGTCGTAGTGTATTTGAAGAGAAAGCAGCTTGTCGAAATCCAAGGCACGTCGCGGGATTCAGTTTCTGGATTGCGTCGGGTGGAGGAACGAACACCTCAATTAAGCATCGCCTCCGCGGACCACTGGTCCTAACACGATGCACAACAGTAAGACGGAAGGACCAGCAGCCCGCGGCGACGGTAAATTGAGGTGTTCGTTCCTCCACCCGATTGAGTCTTCCATTGGACCATGGCGATCCATCTCCTTGGCGTCGTTTGCTAGCGCCATGTTGGCACGTTCCTCGCAAATGCCGCATTCGCAGGGATGAAGACAATGTAGCAAGTCCATCGACTCTCCGACATCGGCTCTGCAACACAAAACTTTACTCGAGTTTGTAAGTTTTCTAATTCTACCCCTTCTTGCCTTGCTTTTAGTTGGTCTTACAGGCTTATTGTCAACATTCTGGGGCTTACTTAGCTGATCCAGAACGCGCTCAGGCTTATCATTCGCCTTTTTCTGCTGCATCGAGGAGCTACAACTTTCACTCGATTCGTTCACTTCAGATGGCCCTGTTCGAGCGTTGACCAGTCTAAGTTGTTTTGATGGAGCTTTCTCCGTGGGAACCTTTATATTCACCCGGTCGCCTGAAGTCAACGGTTTCTCGTTGACTTTGCTGTATCTGAATGAGAGTTTCTGCTTCCGCGCCGGCTCATTTTTATTTCTCCTTAATCGCCGAAGAGAACGAGACACTCTTCGGGGTGGATACGATCTCGTTCGCTCTACAACATTACCGACACGGTATACTCTCGGTGCCAATATATTGGTGACGGAGGTGCTTACTGCACTACTTGCAATGTTGCAAATTGAACCTGGAACTGAGGCCTCGCTACACCGCAACACTTGTGTCCGTTGGTCTGGCTCAGCTCCATTCCTTTGCCTCCGCTAGGCCTACGTAGACAGATGCGGCTACTTTGGCCTGTAGCCGTTCCATAGCCGAAATCCATAGCCGTTTTGGGTTTTCTGGCACGCTTGCTATGCCGTTCCTTTGTTGGTCTGGTGGTTTCCGTTCGCCCTTGCAGGGCTGCCCTCCTCTGCGGATCGAATAGCCGAGTGCGTGCAAGACATTTATCCCCAGCACTACCCTGTCATCTCCTCCTTTTCTAACAAAGAAGGCAGCTCGGCATCGAGGTCCGTTATGTAATTCCAGGGTAAGACGAATGGCGCCTTTGAGATTTATCAAATTGCCGGAAGCTTCATAGACTGGTGGATATTCCCTCTGCGGAATCTGTTCCACGTCCGTGTTTCCGCCTATGTCGCAACCCTTTTCCTGAGCTGTCAACAGCAGATCGAGAGGCATAATACTGACTTGTGATCCAAAATTTACCAGTGCTTCCCTTTTCAGGCCAAAAAACATCATCGTTTCTAGTATCTGGCTGCCCACTAGAGCACTAGCTTTCTTCCCTGCAACAGTACTGCATGCCCAATGCCGCAGTACGGTGGAAAAAGATCCTGCATCACGTTCATTCGTGGCGTCGCCTCTGCCTCCATGTGACACCTCTCTTAAACCACTGGGAGTGTACTGGATGGTTGGAATTTCCTTGCAATCCCTTTTAAAATGTCCAGGCTTTTTGCAGTTGTAAGAGAGCAATTCTCGGTCCGTTCCGAACTGCTGCATGTTATGATTGGGGTTTCGTGACCTTCGCGTTCTTGGTGCTCCTTTTCCACTATCATTTAACCCATGTGCTCGCGCCCCCGTGTCGCTTGTTGTCCTGCGGTTTTGGGCTTGCTTGTGGCCTCCTGCTGCAAGTGCAGTGCCACTTCCCTACTCCTTTCTATCCGCTGTGCAAGGGCTTTGAGCTTCTCATAGGCTTCTGCCGCAGGAGTTTGTTCTACCTCTGTAAAGAGTTAAACATACTTCGGCCAGTCCGTGAGCTGTGCAATCAGCTCTCCGGTGCGCAAAATGGAAAGCTCCCTTTCCGACGATTCGGGGTACGCTGCCCTGGTCAGCTGCTCTAGCCGAACACAATACTCCGAGATACTTCTGGAGTACAGAATGTTCTTGAGGCTAATGTATGCCTCCATTCTGTTGGCAGAGTCGTTTTCCTTGATTTTGGCTTTTAACCCGGCTAATCTTGAAAAATTCCTTCCCGAACCTCTAAAGGGAGAGCCTCTACCACCACCCGAGGTTGTTCCGCTAGCTTTGAGCATAACAAGTGGATGAGCACATCATCCCCAAGCTCAGTCCCCCGTATTTGATCATAAACGAGCGCAAAAATTTCTCGAACCCTTTGCCTTGCGCGTTATCAAACACCGGGACATCTGGCAGAGCCATCGCGGTAAATGCGAAGCACATTACATTTGTTAACCCCGTTTCCAAACTGAAGTTTTCATTCCTACCTTAGGAGTTCTGCCTCGACGTCCTGGAGGGGAATCCCGGCGGCCTTGGCGGCTCTCTCACGAGCTGCTCTCTCTGTAAAGAAGGAATTGCCCGCCTCTGCGGCAGAATGTTGCGCCTTACTTGCGCAGTACTAGCACTCGAGTGCTTACCTCGGGCCACTGCAATCGGATCGAACTCCGTCAGCTCTAGGTTCCTGGGCACTTCACCCGTGTGCACTCGTGCTAGTGCATCTTCGAAACTGGTTGGTGGTTGGTCCACAGGTTGTGTTGCATAGGGGCTCTAAATAACCCTACATTAGTTAGTTCCAGACCTTCTACACCCGTTCGCGGCTCCTCTATTCGCGAATTTCCAGCTGCTGACTCTAGAATGCGCTGCACGCTATCTACTACTTCGGTTGAGTCTACCGCCAGAAGCTGTGATAGCTTTCGCATCGCGCAATCAATCGTCATACTGGGCTTTTTCCAGCGTTTCGGACGGATTTTTCACTAGTTGGTCTAGATCCACGCCTTTGAGATTGCTAAGCTCTTCACCTAGTTGCTCAATTCCGCAGGCTTCTGACTCTAGTCTGTTACAGACTTCGTCTATTTGCCGAAACTCAACGCCCATATTCTTAGGGCTTTTCTTGCGTTCCGCTTTTCGCGTCCTACCCACAAATTTGCGAATTTCAGCTATGCATTCGCGCATTGTTGCTGATATTACGCTTACCTGAGCTGCTTGCCTCTCGGTCAGTTGGCGCACCTGCTGCGTCAGGCTGGCAATTTGCGCTTGCATTTCTTCCATGCGCTTGCCTTCATTGCCTTCCAACAAAAGCATGGCCTCTATCTCTTCATCGATAGACTGGGCCACTTTCCTGCAATAGGAACAATCAATCCGTATCGATAAAATTTCTGTTATCGATCGGCGAGGAGATTACTGCTTCACTCGACTCTGAAGCTAGTAACTTTCAAAATTCCTACGGTGATGCGCAGGTCCCCTCGTGCAGAGATTTCCCTTTACGCGGGTCTGCTTCTGGCCTCCGCAGACAGTCTGTGGAAGACCGGCAGTTCACCCCACAGTGATTCCAGGTACCACCTCGATCAGAGGTTCTCTACCTGTTTATGTGCTCTCACAGTCTTCCACAAACGAACTGTGGATCGACTAGCACAGTTGCGTCCGCCAAAAAGAAAACCACAAAAGAAAAATTTTCCCTTAATAATTTGCAAAAGAAATTTTTCCCTTTTTGTTTGGTTCGGCCCCCATGTAAAAAATATGCTTTGGTGGCGGGCCACGTGGGCTAGAAGGATTTTTCCACGGAACAACGGAAACAACTTTACTAGCGGAAAATAAAAACAAAAGCAACACGTGAAGAACAAGTCTGCCCTGTTGGCCATCCAAGGTGGAAAGATAGACAAAAAAAGAACAGAAATAGGAAAAAAACCAATCAGTCGTTGCGGCTACCGCCGCTCCTCGTCTTCACAAAATCCACCACTACTCAACAAAAACAATCGACAAGCGCTCTTGGCGCGCGTAGGTCAAGTCGATAATCTACTGGATCAAAACGCTCCTTCTTCCTTACACAAAGATATTATACCTCCTTCCTTTGCTGCGAAAAAAAATCGTATTCAGTATCAAGGCAGATAGCATATGAGCATAGAAGCAAAAAAATGACAATCCGCTGTCACAAAAAGGAAAATCACGCGATACAGTGATAAAAACAAGGCCAGCGGCGTTGTGCGCGCGGCATGGCCTCTACACGCTGCGCGTACGGTAGCGTTCGTGCGTAGATATTGACTGCACTACGCGGCGCTGGCCCCCATAAACAGTCGACTGGATACCTCCGGAGCGAAAGTGGGAGTGTCGCGGGCTTTGCCCAGCGGGGGTTTGCCACTCGTGCTCCGGAGCCCTCCGGAGTGACGTCACGGTGACAAGAAGGCGAATGGGACCCCTCCCCGGGGCTCGCAAATCTCTGTCCCGGAAATGCGCCAGATTTGGAGGAGCCCAAAAGCACCAAAATGGGTAAAATGGGAGGACTCCGAAGCACGAAGTGGCAGACCCCCGCCATTTGCCCTCCGGAGGTATGCCTTCGATTGTCTGAGCCGTTAGACGCTTTGTACCTAGTCAGACAATCGACGGCATACCTCCAGAGGGAAAATGGGAGGGTGTCGGGGTCTGCCCAGCGGGGGTTTGCCACTCGTGCTCCGGGACTGTCAGCTGTCGGTGCGTGCGGAGCCTATCAGTGTAACTCCTACGCAAAAAAGGAGTACGAAAAAATAGACTGCCGCTTTAGGCCTCGGGCAGAGTTCACGCGATTGAATCGTCGCGATGATCGCGATAAGGCAACTGTAACCGTGACTAACTATCACAACCGAAATACAAGATCGGCATGCGATGAACTTGTAACACTTATCTTGTAGCGACTGAATCGCATTACAATACGATCAGATTGCGTGAACTCTGTCCGAGGCCTTATGAAGAAACTTGGCTTATTATACAAAAGCGCATGCCAAACATCTGTGCAATCAATAAATCACCATATGGCGTGGCCACATTAATGCCTATCTAAACGCTAGACCAAAATCGATGGTAATTAGCGTCAGCTGAGCGCTCTATATCCATTAAGCAGCAGCTTTGTTTATAAGGCCGGCTCAAAAAGTGCTCAGGCACAAATCTTATACGACGATGTGACTCCTGCCCAAGAAATGATAATTTAGGCACTTCCATTGTATTTCTAAAATGAAAGACCTTCGAAACCTGCTCGCAAAAATCAAATGCAACCAATTAATTGGCGAGATGGAGATCAAGCGTTCGAAGGCAGCGTCCCGGCGGGATGGTGGATACCGAGATTTTGAAGCGTTGCAGTGGCAGGCCCCCAACTAATCTATCAGTGAAGTCTGGAGCGAAAAGGCGCGTTTGAGAAGCCTAAAATTCACTTTGGAAGTCTCACGGGCTTGATGGCCCAGATGCTTCAGCAAAGCGAGGGAGCTCCGAAGGTGAAAAAGCGGTGAGATTTTGGCGGGACACAGCTTTCAACGGAAGTTTACGAAATACTATATAGCAAATTGTGCCAAGTCGCCCAGCACTTCCTTCTTTCCTGCGCGATTACTTTTTTGCCCGTGTCATTTATTGAGTTGTAAGATACACTAACTCCTCCATACTATGAACTGTACCAAAGTAAATATGCACATTTATTGAGTAGTGGTTCATTTTCCGCATCCGGACACGTAAACCGGAAGTTCCCCTTCTCAACTGAAGTAATCGTTGTGCACCATAATCCCTCATTATTACCGCTCCTGCAAGTTCGATTCGATGTGATAACCGCCACGAAAGCTTTTTACAAGTCAATCAAAAAACACACTGTTGACATAATGCTTTCAGAGACAGGGCGAACCTCAAACCCATATATAGGCACGTCATATGTCTCAAAAACTCGACCATATCAGCGTTCGCCTGTTTCCTCCGCCAAGAAGTACTGCGATGCTCCACTCGCCGGGTCCCCTACATTATGCACCCCCTGAAGATCCGCCTATTGACTATACTTTACATGCGCCGAAAAAGAGAAGTGAGTTTGTAAGAAGGTTTGGAAGTAACCATCACCAATTTTTTACACGACACAGCTTTGAGTTTAGGCATAATCGATTTCATTGCATTTCGTGGCACTTATAATGGTGTATGCCAAGAGGCGCGATTTTCATAACCAGATGGACACCAACTAAAGCATTTTTAGTGTTTTATGATGTTCTAGGAGCAAATCACTTTTTAAAAGATATGTATGATTGTCCCATGGGTTGCTTGATCTTATTGTGAGATAGATTCAGAACATAAGTGTTGTAGGTCAGAAACCCTTGAAAATGAAACTAATGACGTTCTCGTGAATATTTCAATCAAGTTTTTACCAGCCATCAAACTTAACAAATGGTAGCTTCAGAGCTTAGTAAACTAATGCACTTAGTCTGGTGTCCTCGAAAGATCGCATAGCTCTAAATTGAACTCTTAAGTTGGTGATACCTGGAAAAATCGCGCCTTATGAGCGCCTCCCGCACTTATATTGACTACTTGTACATCAAAGCAGAATAATAAGTTAAACTGCTATAACATCTGTAAGGCCACAGAATGTTTTGAGACAAGGTTTAGAAGGTTTCCAAAGAGGGTGAGTGCCACACCTTTGCCTCAGACAACAAATGGGCTCGCTTTCTGTCACCAATAAACAAAAGGACCTTATTTCGTGGAATGAGTTATTTTGGTCAGCATCCATAGTGTGCGTTAACGCGCTTATGCATCTCTGTCCGTATGTCACGCATCATTTGGGGAATACCTGCAAATCTTGGTGTATATGAATCTTCTCGTAGCGCAGGGTTTGATTCACAATCGAGATTGTCTTTATTTGCTTAAGTTGTGATTTGAAAAAAAGCTGCCACTGCTTCTTTTTTGATACTTTTCATAGTGGCCAGAGCGAGTCCTCGAGAATCAGAGGTGAAGGACCGGCATCAAACAATCTTTGTACGCAAAAATTCAAAGGACTTTAGGATGCAATTTCGCAATCGAAAAAGTAGTAGCGTTTCGTTGAAGGATAGATTTTTATAAGTGAAGACGTAGGCCTCTAATATGACATATGACATTCTTGTGGCAAATCGTTCGAGAATCGGACATGGGCGTGATTGTGCACAAATGATTTATGCTGATTTTATTAATTGAACTGCGCTACACAACGCGTACAGATAGGGCATTTATAAAATTGTGACAACGAATTCGACTGCGGCCTTGCGTTCTCACAAACGTCACAAGAGCGTTAACGCTCAAGCAGGCACCACATTATTGCTTGGTCAGACACTTCCAGTATCTGTAAGCTATCACGTGCATACAAAAAAGCCATTCGACTAGAGACGGAAGTCAAGAAAATGCGATTGCCGAAACTGCGTACGCTACTCGCGCGACAAGCGCTGTCGTCACGATTTTATGCACAATAGCTATTGGTTGCTGCAAAACCAGAGTAAGTTCCTCACACTATCGCATAGGGTAGATATATGTAGCAAACATATTCGATAGTGCACAGCAGCTCTATAAAGACGTTGAAACATTTGCAAAAGGAATGATCGAGAATGAGCGTGAAATTTGCTAAAATCTAAAATAGTTTTTGATCAAAGGATTTTCCTCCAGAGGATTCCACAAACTTTCAGACAGCTCAAAATTTACGCTCCGCGTTAGACATTCGATGTGGTTACCGGCTTTCTTCATGGCTAAAAATCGAAAAATGACATAAGCGGCATATCTTGCCAAAACAATGTTGGACTGTTCATATATAAGCGTGGGAACCCAGGCAAATATGGATAACTTTACTAAAAATGTTTACAAGCAATTACAGTTATGGATTTTTAGCGATCTCAAAATTGACTTTGCATGAAAACCAAAAAAACGATATTTTCGTATCAAGCCATCTTTGTTCCTTGAATTATAGCCGAAAAAAGAATATAGCAATAATGTGAATATCTGACGTACAGAGTGTATGAGCTTGGGAATTTGTAGGATATTTTGGATGGATACCTGATTTGCAGTTAAAAATTGGTTAGATTAGTCTTCGTGCGAATGTTTCAACGTCATCTTGTGGAGCTTGCTTTGCTCTATCTATTCACTCTGCCGCAGTAGGACGGACACTTGCATTAATTTTGGAACACGTTCACGATCATACGACCCGCGGTGGAACGTACGTGTGCTGCCGTTCCGCACGATATGACCCAACCGTGGGTCGTACGTTTTCGGTTCTACAATACCGCTCACATTTTTTGAAAAATAGACGCGAATGTATGGACATGTATGGACATGTATGGACATCACCGTCGCGTAGCCATATCTCGCTTCAGAGTGGACGAATTCTGAATCCAAAGCCACCATTCGATTCAGCCCGGCGCGGAGAATTTTATGATATATTGGAAGTGGGAGTACGGTGTCTTCGATATTCCGTTTCCAGTTTTTTCAAATTGTTCTGCGGAGGTCCTTTCGTGAATATGAGAAGTAACGCCTACCCAACATATAGGACTTTACTAAGTACTATTCGATAATACTGTTCTTGTAGATTATTGTCCGTTAAAGAGTAGGCTCAGAATTTTTTTCCAAAGGAGATGGAAGCGTTGGTGAATTTTGGAAAAATCACGCGTTTTTAAATTCTACTCGCCATAACTTCCTTTGGAATAAGTACATTTGAATCCGAAAACAGCGCCTTGCTCAACTCATCAAGGCGAATCTTTCTATATACAGCACGTCCTTGATATTTCGAATTCAGTATTCTTGAATCTTTCTGAGGACGTCTTTTCGCGAAGGTGTAAAGCAGCGAGTATTGTCCCGAGTACATTCCAGCAAGGATCTTTCGATAGCACTTTTTTTGTAGATTATGATGTGCTAAATAGTAGCCGCGGATTTTTTTCCAAAGGAAACAGAACGGCTGGTGAGTTGTGGAAAAATCTTGTCGTCCCGAATTCTACTCGCCATAGTCCCAGGATACGAAGCTATCTTGCTAAGCAGATGTGAGTTTTGAAATCAGCAGGTCGGATAACCTCTGTGAGCAAGTTTTCCGATATGTTCGGGTTATTCCATTTTTTCTCGTTTTACGCTCCGGAAGCTCGCCGATGGATTTTGGTCAAAATGTTGATGCTCTTGAATTGTAAGGAAACTTCGCTTATAGAGGTTTTTCGAACACGCTCTTTACGAAAATCGTGGTCTTTGAGTATTACAGGGTCTTTTTGGAGAGATACGGTGAGATGACTGTAACTGCATCACGAAAGTGCGTAACTTTGCCCGCACTTCTCGCGTATCTGTCAGAAACCTTGTCTGCTTGCTTTTCTTAGTCAAAGTTACAAGGAACTATGCTATCGAATGGTGCATGACTCAGGCTCCAGTCTGTGAAATTCGCCGAATTACGAGCCTACGAAAACACGTCCTCATACATTTTGCCCAAAATGTAAAGATCGCATATTTCGTCGAAATTCCTCCGTGAGCGCTTGTATGACGCTCGTTGCAGATATTATGTTCGCTTCGTCCAACCACTCCCACTGTAATGAATATGGTGCTTGCGTGTGCTTCAGCTGCTCAATTGAATATCAAAGCTATTTCGTGGCTAGAACTTAAAGCACCAAATCTAACACAATAAGATCCATTAAAAATGTGGAAGGATTTGATCAGCGTGTTGTACGAGGCTCACGGAGGAATTTCGACGAAATATGCGATCTTTACATTTTGGGCAAAATGTATGAGGACGTGTTTTCGTAGGCTCGTAATTCGGCGAATTTCACAGACTGGAGCCTGAGTCATGCACCATTCGATAGCATAGTTCCTTGTAACTTTGACTAAGAAAAGCAAGCAGACAAGGTTTCTGACAGATACGCGAGAAGTGCGGGCAAAGTTACGCACTTTCGTGATGCGGTTACAGTCACCTCACGTATCTCTCCAAAAAGACTCTGTAATACTCAAAGACCACGATTTTCGTAAAGAGCGTGTTCGAAAAACCTCTATAAGCGAAGTTTCCTTACAATTCAAGAGCATCAACATTTTGACCAAAATCCATCGGCGAGCCTCCCGGAGCGTAAAACGAAAAAAAAAGAAATAACCCGAACATATCGGAAAACTTGCTTACAGAGGTTATCCGACCTGCTGATTTCGAAACTCACATCTGCTTAGCAAGATAGCTTCGTATCCTGGGGCTATGGCGAGTAGAATTCGGGAGGACAAGATTTTTCCACAACTCACCAGCCGTTCTGTTTCCTTTGGAAAAAAATCCGCGGCTACTATTTAGCACATCATAATCTACAAAAAAGGTGCTATCGAAAGATCCTTGCTGGAAGTACTCGGGACAATACTCGCTGCTTTACACCTTCGCGAAAAGACGTCCCCAGAAAGATTCAAGAATACTGAATTCGAAATATCAAGGACGTGCTGTATATAGAAAGATTCGCCTTGATGAGTTGAGCAAGGCGCTGTTTTCGGATTCAAAATGTACTTGTTCCGAAGGAAGTAATGGCGAGTAGAATTTAAGAACGCGTGATATTTCCAAAATTCACCAACGCTTCTATCTCCTTTGGAAAAAATTCTGAGCCTATTCTTTAGCGGACAATAATCTACAAGAACAGTATTATCGAATAGTACTTAGTAAAGTCCTATGTTGGGTAGAATAGGCGAAAAATTGGGTAGGCGTACTTCTCATATTCACGAAAGGACCCCCGCAGAACAATTTGAAAAAACTGGAAACGGAATATCGAAGACATCGTACCCCCCCCCCCCTTCCAATATATCAGAAAATTCTCCGCGCCGGGCTGAATCGAATGGTGGCTTTGGATTCAGAATTCGTCCACTCTGAAGCGAGATATGGCTACGCGACGGTGATGTCCATACATGTCGCTACATGTCCATACATGTAGCGACATGTCCATACATGTCCACACATGTCCATACATGTCCATACATTCGCGTCTATATTTCAAAAAATGTGAGCGGTATGTATAGGCGTTTCCCGTGCGTATAGCGGGCGTGGCCCTGCAGACATTTGAACACGTCGAGAAACTTGTTGAACCTCCACTTTGAAGCATTGGTTTTTGTAATCTCTAGCTACCAAAAACTGCCACGCGCATACGTTGGCAAACGTCGGCAAAGCTCCGCCCGCTATACTGTGGGGAATAGACGATAACATTGCTAGCGCACCATGGAAATTCATAAGATTTTGGCACTTGTTTAGAATACACGAGTTACGATTCTTCCACAAACGTAACTCCGATGAATTTGAAACAATAAAATATGTTTGCGAAAGAGTCTTAGAACGTGTACTCTAGACAGTTGCCAAAAATCAACGAAGTTCGTTTTCATCGACTCAGCTGATTTTAACAGTGCTGGAGGGCTCCGGTCCGGAACAGGCGAAATTGAGCAAAAATCCAAATTGTGGCGAATCAGTCAACCTAATTGCTTTTTAGTTTGTCCAGTTAAAAATTCATAAAGCATCGAATAAGAAGAGCGCGTCCTAAAATCGTCTTTATTGATGAAATGATCAGAACTAATGCTTTAATAACATAACAAAAAGAGCACTGAAACAGTTGAGATAGTCTGCATAATAGGAGAAAAGACAAATAAGTCTGCATAATCGAAGAAAGGAAAATACCATTGCATATTGGGTTCCAGATAGGTGTTTGTACACTTGCATAAAAAGGATGTGTAAGGTATTTCAAAATTTCTCCCGATAAAGGATAGATATTTTGTTTTATCCATATACTTATCAGAACCATCAAGCAGCATATTCTGGTCAAGTATAGTACAAAACATATGCTACTCGTTGGACATAACACAGATGCTGTTATTTCAGTAGCGCGCCGTCAGCGTCATGTTATAGTTGTGCCCATTGATTTTTGTAGGCTAAAAGAAAAAAGTTTTTCCTCTTCGATAGTCGACGAAAGTGTTGTTATGACAGGGATTTCAGCAAGTACTGAGAGTATAAATGCGAAGAAAGTGTCTTTTTTTACCCTCCCAAGAGGCAAAATACAGTCCTTTTCGGAGTGTCATAGTTTTGTATGGTAAACCTTTCAAGCTGATAAGCGTACATAATTGACATCATTGCGCATCAAAAACATCTCAAACCATCGCCTTTCCTTCGTGGATTTTTGTTCTACATTCAAGAATAGACAGAAATTTTTTAACGAACTAGTATATATGTAGTATGTGCCGTCATATCATCTAAAATACTACTTTTAAGGGAGTAATGTCTTTGCTAGCGCATTACCCCCCCCCCCCTTCGCAAAAATCTCGCTGAAATTACTTACTTGCAGATATCCTGATCATTTTAGTGTAGGGAAAAGACCCTTGTACATGCTTGCGAGAGAAAAATGCATTGGCCTATTGCAGTTTAGACGTCATCAAAGGTGGTATATTCAACGCAGTCAGCTTCTTTTGATAGAACCAAGCAATATATCAAGCTCATTACCTACGTCTACGGAATTTTGCAGTGAAATTATCCATTAGTCAAGGTTCAGGCGAGGAACTCTATTTAAATGAGATGTCGCTGCTCCTAATATGCTCACAGAGAGCCCGTTGATCTTATCAACCCACTTTCAAACACCTCTCAAAAGCGTTGGTTTGATGGTAAGATGCAGCTACAAGAATATGAATTACTAGCTGGCTTACCCGGCTCCGCCGTATCCGGACCAAACTTGGCACACATACACTTCGGGTCCCGGCGGGTGTCACAGTCCACTTTTCGTTATCGATCGATGTCGATTTTACCGATTTTTATCGATTTTTTTGCAGAGTTCACCTACAGGGCTAGGAGTTGGCACACGGGGGGAAGTGAGCATGGGGATTCCGAATACAATATTAGTTTTCAGAATTATCGATTACTTTTATTGATTTTATCGATTTTTTGTAAATTTTGACATGCGAGGCTGGGATTTTGCACAGGGGGTAATCGAGCATGCTGATTACGAACACAATATTAGTTTTCAGGATCGTCCATTACTTTTATCGATTTTATCGATTTTTTTGTAAAGTTTGACCTGCGGGGCTGGGAGTTTGCACAGGGGGTAATCGAGCATGCAGATTACGAATACAATATTAGTTTTCAAGATCGTCCATTACTTTTATCGATTTTATCGATTTTTTGAAAATTTGAGCTAGGGGGCTGGAATTTGGCACAGGGGTGTAATCGAGCATGCTAATCACCCCCCTTGGGAGTGATCAGCATGCTCGATTACCCCCCTGTGCCAACTCCCAGCCCCCTAGCTCAAACTTTGCAAAAAAATCGATAAAATCGATAAAAGTAATCGATAATCCCGAAAACCAATATTGTATTCGGAATCCCCATGCTCGATTACGTGCGAACTCCCAGCCCCGTAGCTCAAACTTTGCAAAAAATCGATAAAATCGATAAAAGTAATCGATAATCCTGAAAACCAATATTGTATTCGGAATCCCCATGCTCGATTACCCCCCTGCGTCAACTCCCAGCCCCGTAGCTCAAACTTTGCAAAAAAATCGATAAAATCGATAAAAGTAATCGATAATCCTGAAAACCAATATTGTATTCGGAATCCCCATGCTCGATTACCCCCTTGTGCCAACTCCCAGCCCCGTAGGTGAACTCAGCAAAAAAATCGATAAAAATCGATAAAATCGATATCGATCGATGACGAAAAGTAGCCTATGACACCCGCCGGGGCCCGTAGTGTATGTGTGCCAAGTTTGGTCCGGATCGGTTCAGAAATGGAATTTTCTATTCGGAACATACGTACAGACATACATACATACAGACAGACAAACAGACATTCAGCTTTATATATAAGACTAGCGACCCTACGGGTCGCTAGTAAGTGGGTGGGGGCAGATACATTGGTATCTGCCATTAATTAACTAAAATCCCAAGAAAGAGAATTTTCATCTTCCCAGCGACCTTTCGCATGTTGTGAGTAGTAGAAACAAAACACTATGCTCTTAGGAAAAGAAGCTACTACCACTGACTATGCGCAAAGCATCTTTGCTGTTTTCTTGCACATACCTTTGCCCAGATACCACAGCTCTTAAACAAGGAAGCTACCTCGAAGCACCTGTTTAGAGCAGCTGATTCATCCCAAAACTCAGATTGATTTCCAGGAAAGTGCCATGTTAAAGGAAGCGTCAATTTATGTCTTCCAGCAGCCAAAAACTCAGATATGTCGGTAAAAACGAAGCAGCATTTTCTTCGATGATGTCTTGCCAGTGAACGGGCTCATTTCTTGAACAGAAGCTGGCCCAGCGCCTTCTTTTGAAGGACAATCTTACCGAAACTGTCCTGTTGTATAAAACCCTAGTTCTTTCCTTCCCTCAAAACCAAGCTCCTTATGCTTCCGCTTTTAGCAGAAGTATGGTTGAGAAGAAGGGTAATTTTTCCAGCAAGTTTCTGTATAATCAAATATTGACACCTAAAAACTTTTAGCGCAATCATCTTGCTGCCCGAGCCCTGAGTCTTTTCTTCCCTCGAGACCAAGCTCCCTGTTTTTTGCTTCTAGGGACAAAAGTGTGGTTTTTGCAAAGTTCAGAAGGCCAGAATTTTCAGCAAAGATGATTTCCTGTCGCAAGAAGCTCATGGGTCTGTTTGGATGTATGTCAAGAGGCGCGATTCTTATTACCAGATGGGCAGTATATAGCACATACTTGTGTTTTATGAAGTTCCAGGATTATTTGAAATTTCAAAAGAAGTACATTAGAGAATTGCAGGAATTCTTCGATCTTATCATTTTGAAAGCGATTTAAAACAAAATTGTTGAAGGTCAAAAACCCATGAAAATGCAGTTTATAGCAATTTTGTAACTATTTCGGTCAGTTTTCTAGCAAAAGTCGTCGAACTTATCGAATGGTTACTTCAAACAGCTAGTAAGCCGATGGACTTTGTCCGACACTTTTTGAACACTCCCATAGCGAGAAACTGAAGTTTTAAGTTGGTGACAGCCAGAAAAATCGCGCCTCTTGACCGTCTCCCGGTCTGTCTTTTCCTCAAGACCACTCTTCTGTTTTCAGAGGCAGAAGTCTGGTTTTTGCAGAGTGGAATGGCCACAAGTGAATTTTAAACAAGTTTCTGTAGAATACACATTGACACCCAGAACTTTTCAGCGAAAATATCTTGCTGGCTGAGCTTATGAGTCTCTTTTCCTCGAAACCAAGCTATCTGTGCTGTTTTGCTTTTAGAAGTAGAAGTATGGATTTTGCAGAGTAGAATGGCCACGAATTTCAAACAAGTTTCTGTATAATGAAACATCGACAACCAGAAACTTCTGGCGAAAACATCTTGTTGCCTGAGGCCATAATCCTTACTTCCCTCGAGACCAAGCTCCTTGTGCTTTTTTGTTTTTTGGGCCAGAAGTGTGGTTTTTGAGTTTTATGGTTATTTGCGAAGTTTGGGAGTCAAAAGTCTTAGAAAATGTCCTGTCGGATGAAACTCATGGGTCTGTCTCTCCCTAGAGACTAAATCCCTGTGCTTTTCTTCTTTCAGGGCAGAAGTACTAGTTTTTGCGAAGTAGAAGGGGCCGAAAGTTTCTGTGAAAATGTCCTGTTGCAAGAAGCTCATGGGTCTGTCCTTCCTTAGAGACTAAATTCCGTGTGCTTTTCTGCTTTTAGGGGCAGAAGCACTGGTTTTTGCGAAGTCTAGGAGGTCAGACGCCCTAGCGAAAATGTTTGTCGCATGAAGCCTCATGGTTCTGCCATTTTCTCGAGACCAAGCTTTCTGTACTGTTTTGCTTTTAGAAGAAGAAGTGTGGTTTTTGCAAAGTAGAATGGCCAGAAGTAAATTTTAAGCAAGTTTCTGTATGATTATTGACACCCATAATCTTCTGGCGAGAATACCTTGTTGCCTGAAGCCATGATTCTTTCTTCCCCCGAGACTGGATTTTCTGTGCTTTTCTGCGTTTAGGGGCAAAAGTACTGGTTTTTGCGAAGTCTAGGGGGTCAAACGTCTTAGCGAGACTGTCCTGTCGGATGAAGCTCATGGGTCTGTCCTTCCCTCGAGAGCACTTTGTGATTTTTTTACTTTTAGAGGCAGAAGTATGGTTTTTTTGCAAAGTAGAAGGGCCAGAAGTAAATTTTTGAAGCAAGTTTCAGTATGAATAAACATTAACACCCAGAAAGTTTCAGCGGGGGGCAGCCAACATGAACGATAGATTGTGCCAGCCATATGCGTTGCGTAGGTCAAATATTTTCTAGATTCTATAATTACGCTATGATGATATCCAAAATTTTGGAAAAAACGCTGGGAGCTCGGTACCGCCTTATTCTTACTGCTCGACACCATTTTCAACCCAGTGAAGAACATATCGCTTCAAAAAATAAGAATTTAGGCGCTGCATATTGACAACCGCACGAGTACAGTATGCTTATTTCCAGCTATCGTTCATCTTGGCATACACCCAGTTTCAGCGAGAATATCTTGCTGGCTGAGCTTATTAGTGTTTTCTCCTCGAGACCAAAAGGGCCAGAAGTAAATTTCAAGCAAGTTCTGTATAATAATTGACACCCAGAAACTTCTGGCGAAAGTCTCTTGCTGCCTGAGGCCATAATTCTTTCTTCCATCGAGACCAAGCTCCCTGTCTTTCTGCTTTTAGGGCCAGATATGTGGTTTTTGAGTTTTGTGGTTTTTGCAGTTTGAGAGCCTAAAGTTTCGGTGAAAATGCCGTGCCGGATGAAGCTCATGGGTCTGTCCTTCCCCAGAGACCACTTTTCTGCTTTCAGAGGTAGAAGTATGGTTTTTGCAGAGTGGAAGGGACAGAAGTGAATTTAAGGAAATTTCTGTATAATTAGATATTGACTCGCAGAAATTCTTAGCGAAAATATCGGTACTTTTCCGTTATCCGGACCCATTTCTTCGAAAGGCTCCCATGTGATACTTTCTTTAGTCTAAGAATAATTTTTTATAGTTTCTACGAGGACTGCCTCCTTGCCACGTGTCACAAAAAAATTGATACTTTTCGGTTCATTCTGACATGACTTTTTTTTCGAAACCATTTCCGGGGAGGTGAAAGAGATTGTAGTCACTTTTGAGCTGTTTAATTGTTTTACATAAAAGCAAAACAATCATGAATTTGTTTTAGATCATCTTGCTTGCTTTCTGTGGTGAATTAATAATGCTTTTCTCTTCAAACCCTTTTGGCCATGCGATTTTAGCCAGAAAAGACTATAAATGAAGCTTGAAGTCCCTTGCTGCCGCTTATTTTGCCTCTTAAATGATTTCATCTCACGCACTTCTCTATTCCGAGCAAGTCTAGTCTGTTCATCGATAAGAGTATGTCGTTTATTATAACAATGTTCACTTTGAAATGCTTAATCGAAATGAGGTTGAAATTGACTACAAAACAGATTGAACGAAAACTCTTAGTAAAACCTGTTAAGCATGTAAATGACATTTTAAATTTTTTTGACACGTGGCAGAAGGTTGGCACTCCTCCCTGTAAAGCTGAGACCAAATATGGTACAAGGATGGGCAATACTCTTCTTTGAAAAAATGGGTCTAGATAACGGAAAAGTACCGAAATATCTTGCCGCCAGTGGCGGTCGCAGGATTTCGGACCGAGGGGGGCGCGACAAAAAATTTTTTAAATGAAGATGCGTGGCGTTAGCCACGCACTCCGAAAGAATTTTTGGGGTGCTTCTCTAAATTTTTGCGGGTCCCCAACCCCTAAAATCTGAAAAAAGGGGGCGTGGCTTAAAGCTAATTTGAATTTTTAAAAAATTTTAAAAATTATTTCAATTATTTACATAAATAAACAAGTCGTTTGCACATTTTTGTAACCCATATAGGTAAGTTTCAAAAATTTCGCGACCCATTCTCGGGGGGGGGGGGGCGCCCCCCCCCCCGCCCCCCCCTCGGTCCGCCACTGCTTGCCGCCTCAGTTTATAAGCATTTTCTTCCCTCGAAACCAGGCTCTATGTGCTTTTCTGATTTTGGGGGTAGAAGTAGGATTCAAAAAGGTAAAGGCGGGCCAAAGTGAATTTATAACAACTTTAGGTAAATTTACCGCCTTCGTCATTTCCGAGTGTGATTATAGAATTCTCAGCATGCTCACTTACCCCCGGATTAGTGCCATCTGAGCCTCGTAGCTACAGCTTTGAAAAAAAGATGAAATCAATAAAAGTAATGGAAATTCTCAAAAACTATCTTTGCAGTGAGCGTGCTCACATACAACTTTGTGCAATGTCAGCCGTGTAGCTCTAATTTTACAAAGAATAGAAAAATCGACAAAAATAATAGGTTCTTCTAAGAACACTTATTACAATCGTAATCGGCATGCTCGCTTTCTCCCATGTGCCAAATCCCAGTTCCTGGCTTAAACTTTGCAAAAAATCGATAAAGCCAGTGAAGGTAAGTGACAAGTTGTAAAATAAGAATGTGCTCGTGAGCAGCATGCTCAATTACCTGCCTGTACCAATCCCCAACGCCATAGTTCAAACATTGCAAAAAATCAATTAAACCAATAGAAGTAAGGGGTATTTTCTGAAATGTTATGATATTCGTAATCAGCATGTTCCCTTACCCCCGTATGCCAACTCCCAGTCACGTAGTTCAAAATCTGCAGAAAAATCGATAGAATGATAAAAGTAATGGGTATTTATGAAAATGGTTATCATATTCGTAATCAGCATGCTCGATTACCCCCGCGTGCCAAACCCCAGCCCCGTAGCTTGAACTTTGCAAAAAAATCGATAAAATGATAAAAATAACTGATAATCCTAAAAACCAGTATTGTATTCGTAATCAGCATGTTCGCTTACCCTCTCGTGCTAACTCCCAACCCCGTAGTCCAAAATTTGCAAACAAATCGATAAAATGATAAAAGTAATGGCCATTTTTTCGCTTACCCTCTTGTGCCAACTCCCAACCCCTAGTCCAAAATTTGCAAACAAATCGATAAAATGATAAAAGTAATGGGCATTTTTGAAAATAGTTATCATATTCGTAATCAGCATGCTCGATTACCCCCGTATGCCAACTCCCAGCCCCGTAGCTTGAACTTTGCAAAAAAATCGATAAAATGATAAAAATAACTGATAATTCTAAAAACCAGTATTGTATTCGTAATCAGCATGTTCGCTTACCCTCTCGTGCCAACTCCCAACCCCGTAGTCCAAAATTTGCAAACAAATCGATAAAATGATAAAAGTAATGGCCATTTTTTCGCTTACCCTCTCGTGCCAACTCCCAACCCCGTAGTCCAAAATTTGCAAACAAATCGATAAAATGATAAAAGTAATGGGCATTTTTGAAAATAGTTATCATATTCGTAATCAGCATGCTCGATTACTCCCGTATGCCAACTCCCAGCCCCGTAGCTTGAACTTTGCAAAAAAATCGATAAAATGATAAAAATAACTGATAATTCTAAAAACTAATACTGTATCGATAAAATGATAAAAGTAATAGGCATTTTTGAAAATAGTTATCATATTCGTAATCAGCATGCTCGATTACCCCCGTATGCCAACTCCCAGCCCCGTAGCTTGAACTTTGCAAAAAAATCGATAAAATGATAAAAATAACTGATAATTCTAAAAACCAGTATTGTATTCGCAATCAGCATGCTCGATTACCCCCGTGTGCCAACTCCTAGCTCCGTAGCTTAAACTTTGCAAAAAAATTGATAAAATGATAAAAATAACTGATAATTCTAAAAACCAGTATTGTATTCGCAATCAGCATGTTCGCTTACCCTCTCGTGCCAACTCCCAACCCCGTAGTCCAAAATTTGCAAACAAATCGATAAAATGATAAAAGTAATGGGCATTTTTGAAAATAGTTATCATATTCGTAATCAGCATGCTCGATTACCCCCGTGTGCCAAACCCCAGCCCCGTAGCTTGAACTTTGCAAAAAAATCGATAAAATGATAAAAATAACTGATAATTCTAAAAACCAGTATTGTATTCGTAATCAGCATGTTCGCTTACCCTCTCGTGCCAACTCCCAACCCCGTAGTCCAAAATTTGCAAACAAATCGATAAAATGATAAAAGTAATGGGCATTTTTGAAAATAGTTATCATATTCGTAATCAGCATGCTCGATTACCCCCGTGTGCCAACTCCTAGCTCCGTAGCTTAAACTTTGCAAAAAAATTGATAAAATGATAAAAATAACTGATAATTCTAAAAACCAGTATTGTATTCGCAATCAGCATGTTCGCTTACCCTCTCGTGCCAACTCCCAACCCCGTAGTCCAAAATTTGCAAACAAATCGATAAAATGATAAAAGTAATGGGCATTTTTGAAAATAGTTATCATATTCGTAATCAGCATGCTCGATTACCCCCGTGTGCCAACTCCCAGCCCCGTAGCTTGAACTTTGCCAGAAAATCGATAAAATGATAAAAGTAATGGGCACTTTTGAAAATGGTTATCATATTCGTAATCAGCATGTTCGCTTACCCTCCTGTGCCAACTCTCAACGGTGTAGCTCGAACTTTGAAAAAAATCGATAAAATGATAAAAAATAACTGATAATTCTAAAAACCAGTATTGTATTCGTAATCAGCATGTTCGCTTACCCTCTCGTGCCAACTCCCAACCCCGTAGTCCAAAATTTGCAAACAAATCGATAAAATGATAAAAGTAATGGGCATCTTTGAAAATAGTTATCATATTCGTAATCAGCATGCTCGATAACCCCCGTGTGCCAACTCCCAGCCCCGTAGCTTGAACTTTGCCAGAAAATCGATAAAATGATAAAAGTAATGGGCATTTTTGAAAATGGTTATCATAAGCATGTTCGATTACCCCCCTGTGCCAACTCCCAGCCCCGCAGTTCAAAATTTACAAATAATCGATAAATTTTGTAGAAGTAATAACAAGCTTCCATGCTAGAAAATGACAAACACGAAAACACCATCGAGGACCTACAGACAGCATCAACAAGCATGCTTATCCACCAGCGTACAGACAAGCCACCAGTGTACAGACAAAATCCCATTCGGTTTTATATATATAGAAGGATGACAGTGATTTTTCGATATTAAGTCATACAGGTTGTTATGATGACAAATTTATTGCCTAACATTTCGGCTTAACGCCGTCTCCTGAAACTTAGAAAGAACTCATCAAATGTGTCGTCTATGTATAGGCTGCTGCGGGGCGCCCCTCCCCCCCCCCCCCCCCGAGAACGGGTCGCGAAGTTTTTGAAAGTTACTTACATGAGTTATAAAAATGTGCAAATGACTTGTTTATTTTTGTAAACAATTAAAATAATTCTTAAAATTTTTTAAAAATTCAAATTAGCCTTCCCCCGAGGCGAAATCCTGGGTACGCCACTGGCTGCTGCATAACGAAGGCGCGATATCTTTGGGCGCAAACGCGGCTTCATCAGCCGCAGAGCGCATAGGGCATATGATTTGCAGTCGGCCTCATCTCAGAATAGGCGAAATATTCTAAGTGGAGCAGCGTGTGCACATCGCTAGAGATTTCGAGCGCATAGCGCTGGCATGTTGCCAAGCAAAGACTAAGGAGAGTGGAGAGACGCAAACTTGGGTTTTCAGCACGATATGAAATTCTGTGGCTGCGAAACGGCGCGAACCGTCGCGAGGCGGACGTCCGCCAATCCAATTACCGCCTCAAACGGGTATAAACTTTCTGTAGTACAACGGTGAAGATATGCCCGCGTCGCGTTTACGCCCGCTCAACTAATAGTGCTTCTGCGCCTTCGTCAGGCAGTAGCCTTTAGCTGGATGGACTGCTTGACTTGCTCTGACGTACTGTCGAAAATGAGGAGTCTCAATCTTGTGCGAATGTTTAAAAACGTGCGAGCAATCTTCGAATTGCAGGATGGCAGATGCGGCATTAAATTACTCGTAGTAGATAACCTCTCATTCCTGCTGTTGGATTTGAGACTACGTACAAGAAAAGGCTATCGTACTGAGATGTTTATGAACTGATTTTTCTGCACCTAATGTCGTGATTGATACCGCAAATCTTCTCCATGTTTTCCTTGAGGCTCATCAAGCTCTGCCGCTTAAAGGCAGCGTCCAGGCAAGTCTGGGCCTACAGGGATTTTACGTGGGAAGTAATTTTGGGGTCCTAACTAAGGCACTGTCCTGCCGGCACTCAGGCAGTGCTCTAACAGCTGAGATATTCCTTTCGAAACTGGACTTCAGGATCGCGCATGGATTCATAGCGCAACGCGTGGGTCCTCGCGAAACTGATGAATTGCGCCATGAATCCATGCGAATACGAACCTGGGGTCCAGTTTCGAGGGGAATATCTGAGCCATTAGAGCACTACCTGATGCCGGTTGGACATTGCCTTAGTTAAGGCCCCGAAATCACTATTTACGTGAGATTCCAAATCTGAACCCCACGTGTTCAGATTTGCCTGGAGGCTGCCTTTGAGTGGGAGCAGATTATTTTGCGCAAAATTTCGTAACAGAAAAACATAAAGTCGGGTTAGCGGTCTATTTTGAGTGACGATTAGTCAGTAACATTAAACTCGTGTCTCGGTTCATATGACTCCCCTCAACTATCCTTATCGACTTTACCATGACCACATCATAGATACTGCGAACCTGAGGTTCAGGTTTACTATTGATTTAATTAACATACTGCGAATTCCTTTTTTCATTCAAAACTCTCGTCAAAGTATAAAAGTGATTGAGCTTACAATAAAGCTATACTTATCTTTAGCTATAGAGCAGTTAAGAATGCGACACGCTATGACAACAGAGTAATGGTCATCTTTTTCTGGTGATATTTTATCAGTCACAATGACGGGAGATTAACTTACTTGCATAAATGTGCTCGTTAGTCATAATCCTTTGCTGAATCCAAAGCAGTGGCTGATAGACAGAATTACGTCAAGACCATTCCTAAACAATAGATTAGTCACATGTTGTCCCTCCAAAACTCACGTTTACATCGTGTAAGAGCCGCTAAAGTAACTCAAAATCCCTCCTTATAATTACTAACATTTTTGTACGACATTTGAAGCATCTTCTTCAGTGCAAAGCGGTACAACATTTACGATGATGCGAAAAGGGTATGCTTCTGTTAAACTGTTTGAATTCTCGCCCTAGGCCCTCGGTGACCTCAGGCTGGGACCCTTGAAAGAGTCTAAACAACAACTTTGGACTCAGTTTACATTAGTGTCGGAAACAAGGCATTTTGCAAATCAGTAGTGAGAAATTCACAGAAAAATTGTCACACCATTCAGTCACATGATTTTTCACAAATTTACGCGTTTTGTTCCTCCTAGGCAAGAATCATTAACTTCCAATGATTGTCACTTTTTTGCGAACATAGTGCGCGTGCCAGAAAGATGGTCTTCATTTTTCTTGATCGACTCAAAAATTATAATATCTGAAAAGTACTTTTCTGGTAGAGAAACCTGAGCCAACAAATTTCAAGCTCTTTTCAATTGGCCCATGGAGGAAAGTATAACATAAGTAGCAAAGTATCAAATTAACACGATGATTGAAAATAAAACAAATTCAACAATTCTAATCAACAAGATGATTAATCCTCAAAATCGTCTATCTTCTATATTTTAATCCCTTCATCTATGGGGAATATGAATGGCTCAATCCGCTGGATGACGCTAGTTTTCTGCACTAGAAATAAGAGCAACGCAATGCAAAGGGCCTTGAGAATATACGGCAGGCAATTGCGGCGTAACTTTGCTCCATAACGCCACGCTACGTGCGAGATGTGGGCTAACTCTTACAGTTATGATTAAGTAGCTACGATAGTGCGATGATGCGACCCAAGTCAGGAATTTTTTCATGAGCACCCTGTATGAAATCTTTCTTTACGTGCATGTGACCTTGATTGAAGGGTGATAAACTCAGCAGTTGCAAGAAAAACAGATAGCCTTGACTGTAGCAAACAAATGAAGCAAACATCTAGTTTCAAGCAAATTTATATATTTTAGGTATACCAGAAATTCCTTGGAAAAATAATGGAATACCGTTGTCCAAGTCAGCATCATCACCAAACAATGCGACCAAATCTTATTTTCCTGAATTGCCACAGGAGAAGAGCTATTGGTAAGGGTTTGCGATATTCTAAGGCTATCCACTTGCGTGTGTTATTTCCGTTGGGCGAGTTTCCAAATCAAAGCAGAGGTATAGGACTCATACCTGCGAGCTAGAGCTCCGCCTAGGTGATTTACTACATTTGCCGAAATCTCAAAGACTTTTATAGTCAACTAACAAGGGGCAGCCCCTTCAGGAATCGTGGAGGTGTCAGAAAAGGCAAGATACGGTATTTTATGGTGGACTCATAACTTGTCCAGCATCGTCAACGATACAATATATAATATTTTTCTTTTTTTCTTTTTTTCGTTGTATAATACACAAGCGTTTTCAAATCACCGCATCAAGAGTCAAACAAGCTGTCAACTTCTATGAAGAAATTGGTATGAAGCGTGCTAATAGGCAGCCTCCAAAATGGAAAATTCTGCAACCCCGCTCTTGATCTCCACCCATGTGCGACTTTTCCTCGCAGCATTACAGCACACATACCATAATCACAAGGATAGAGGACATTAAGTCCAGGGCCCGGCACGAGGTCGGCAAATGACAAGCTGGAAATCGTTCTGGGGCCAAAAAGCAAAGGGGAAATCGTTTTTGCGGGGTCCGGGGCAGAGCCCCGGAAAAAAATTGGTAGTTCATGCTCGCTACTTATCTTGACATGTTATGTGCCTCAACAGGCGAACACTGGAGTTCGCGCGCGTCAAACCGCGCCGTCGCTAAGTGCCGCACGCGCGACGTCGCCCAAGCGATGCTATTTGTAACTGCATACATGACTAGTTCTCAATGTGTGTGTAACGATATGGCACCAAATTTTGTGTGCGAACGGAAAGAGGCTAGTGGAAACACAGTATGAAAAATTATGAAAAACTTATGTGAACGGAACGAGTAATTAGCATTTTTTCCGAGAATTTCGCAAAACTGGTAAATGAAAATGTGAATTTAGACGGCTCGTTTGGAAAGCGCAGGTGAACGATATGGTGTGAAACTTGGTAAGTACATGCGCACGGGCTTGCAGGACTTAACTGAGGAGTTTCATTGATAAATTATGTGACTGAAGGTTGTGGCAAACTTTTTTCTGGAAATTTTGCGCTACCAAAGAAATGGAAAAATGGCTCGTTTGCAACGCAGAGGTAACGAAATCGCGCGGGCTTCGGTGTGTATATGCGCAATAGGACTAAGTAATAAAGTATGAAATATTATGAAAAACTTATGTGAATGAAGAGTTTCCTTAACTTTATTCCAAATTAGGTCGGCATTTGCCGACCTAATTCCCACCTGAGGTCGGCAAAACTCTCAATTCACATAATTTTCTCAAAATTTTTACATAAATCTGTTGTACACCTAAAGTTTACTACATGGTGAAATTTTGGTTCCGAAACTCCTCCTCTTGTCCTTGTTGGAGCCCAAAATGGCATCAGCAGCCCAGCTTTCTAAGATAGAAAGCGCGCCCCAGTCAATCGATACGCGCGGGAACGGCGTCTCTCATTCCTATGACTGCGTTTCTTTGATATTTTCTCATTCCCTAATCCTTTTTACTGCTTATTTTTCTTCCTGTTTCCTATCTTGGCACAGCAATTTGAGTAATATGAGGAACTAGCTGGCTTACCCGGCTCCGCCGTATCCGGACCAAACTTGGCACACATACACTTCGGGCCCCGGCGGGTGTCACAGTCCACTTTTCGTTATCGATCGATGTCGATTTTACCGATTTTTATCGATTTTTGGCAGAGTTCACCTACAGGGCTAGGAGTTGGCACAGGGGGGAAGTGAGCATGGGGATTCCGAATACAATATTAGTTTTCAGAATTATCGATTGCTTTTATTGATTTTATCGATTTTTTGGCAGAGTTCACCTACAGGGCTAGGAGTTGGCACAGGGGGGAAGTGAGCATGGGGATTCCGAATACAATATTAGTTTTCAGGATCGTCCATTACTTTTATCGATTTTATCGATTTTTTTGCAAAGTTTGACCTGCGGGGCTGGGAGTTTGCACAGAGGGTAATCGAGCATGCAGATTACGAATACAATATTAGTTTTCAAGATCGTCCATTACTTTTATCGATTTTATCGATTTTTTGAAAATTTGAGCTAGGGGGCTGGAATTTGGCACAGGGGTGTTCGAGCATGCTGATCACCCCCCTTGGGGATGATCAGCATGCTCGATTACCCCCCTGTGCCAACTCCCAGCCCCCTAGCTCAAACTTTGCAAAAAAATCGATAAAATCGATAAAAGTAATCGATAATCCTGAAAACCAATATTGTATTCGGAATCCCCATGCTCGATTACCCCCCTGTGCGAACTCCCAGCCCCGTAGCTCAAACTTTGCAAAAAAATCGATAAAATCGATAAAAGTAATCGATAATCCTGAAAACCAATATTGTATTCGGAATCCCCATGCTCGATTACCCCCCTGTGCCAACTCCCAGCCCCGTAGCTCAAACTTTGCAAAAAAATCGATAAAATCGATAAAAGTAATCGATAATCCTGAAAACCAATATAGTATTCGGAATCCCCATGCTCGATTACCCCCCTGTGCCAACTCCCAGCCCCGTAGGTGGACTCAGCAAAAAAATCGATAAAAATCGATAAAATCGATATCGATCGATGACGAAAAGTAGCCTATGACACCCGCCGGGGCCCGTAGTGTATGTGTGCCAAGTTTGGTCCGAATCGGTTCAGAAATGGAATTTTCTATTCGGAACATACGTACAGACATACAGACAGACAGACATACAGACAGACAGACAGACAGACAAACAGACATTCAGCTTTATATATAAGATTTGAGCAATTTGGGCGCTTTTGAGCGCTTTTAGGCGAAGTGTGGCCGGTAATCTCGTCGCACAAGCACAAAACGTCATTTTTGGGCTCAAGGGAGTATTCGTAAAACTTACTGGGATCAAAGGGGTATTCGTTTTGGAAAACCCCGTTTGCCCACCTTGTGCCGGGCCCTGATTAAGTCGTCGAAGAGGGCGGGCCCACATGGACATTTGCCCACGTGAACAATTTCATGCGCGTCTTCTCCATTACTGCCACATGATATCTGTCCGCTGGGTGCAGCCTAATGGCAGACCTAATGTCTGCTACCCCAATCATAGCGATCTCGTAACGACACGCGTTATTATTTTTGGCAAGAATTACGTCCACCCATAATCAAAAAAGCGCTTCAAAAATCCCTGTTTCTGCCAATTTTGCGCTCTCCAAGAGAGCTTTCGGGATTACTTGGGACGCTTTCAAAACAATGTGGTCACAATTTTGCGTACGAGGGGCATTTTTTGATATCATATTATGCAAGATCCCTTGGCATAAACGGTAAGAGCACGAACTTCTCTGAAAAAGAGGTGATGCGCTGGTATAAAAGAACATGCATACATAAGGTTGTTCTATTTATTAAGTCGTTTTAAAAGTTTCTAGCGTTTTCATAGACCAACGAAATGACTAGATTAAAGGCAGCGTCCCCTAAAAATGATGGACACCGCAATTTTACAATGTTGCAATGGTAGACCCTCCAACTAATCTATCAGTGAAGTTTGCAGCAAAAAAGCGTTTCTGGAAAGCCCAAAATCAGCTCCAGAAGTCTTACGGACGCCGCCCATTTCCAGACTCCTACTTATTACCCGTAATTTGGAACAACGCAGACATAAAGAGCTTTGGAAAAACTCATTCTCGCCGTTTTCAAGCGCTGAAGAGCTCAGATATGGCTTCAGCATGGCGAGAAGGCTCTGGAGAGGTGATAAACCGGAGAGCGAAATTTTGCCGGGACACTTTCTATAAGGCACCGTCCACCCAAAATCTCGACCTCCATGTTTTTGCCGTTCCAGGGCCTTCTCATACCCCTGATTCCGAATTAAGTTGAAAGTCGAAAACCACGAAAAACCCCCGTTTTGCCTCCGATATTCTACGGCAAAACCTCTGTTTTGCATTTCGCAACAAAGAAACGGGGGGGGGGTGGAGGTTCATTCGTCAGCGTATGTACATTAATAAGACAGTTCCCAACACAAGCAAAACCTAATACACGACTGCATACAGTAATATGATAATTCTCAATGCAAGTAATCAACTAATACACATGAGTATGTGATTATTCAGCGTCTTGAACACAAAGCAGGGTAACGTGAACACAAAGCAGGGTAACGTTATGAACGACAAGAAATTGCCTCAAAGAAGTCCGGTAAGAACAGCATAGCAAGGAGAAACTTATGAATTTGCGAGAGTTGCCTGCGAGACAGTTATACCCAACAACTATCAACAAAATCATTTCTCAATTTGCAACTCAGGATGTGATAACGATAATGACGGGTGCCGGATCCAGCCAGACGATGCTGCCCATAACTGTGGATGCCATCACTGCCCATATCGAATGTCGACCATTTCCAAGAAGCGGATAGTCGCGGCATTTGCATTCCGCATGTCGACCCTCACGTTGCGTCCTTCCATTGTTCATGCATATTGCTTCTGTGGTTCCGCGGCCCTAGAGAACCTGAAATTCTATCCTGGCCCGAAGGGACCTCTTCTACAGTCTATAGCAGCTGAGGCCTCAACAAGGGTGGGCGGGTGGGCTCTCAGCTGACGAAAGACCGGAATGGTCATCCAAAGGCCAAGCACGCATCTTGGCTTAAGCTCCGCCTCCTAACGCGTGCTTGGCCAACTGCCAGAGCACGTAGCGAAATTGCAAAACTCCATTTTTCAGAACCCGCAGAGCGAATTCTTCGGCACGGTGATTGGTTGGGCGTGCACGGATGGGTGGGACGAACGTCACGCCCACTCCGAAAGGGGAGGAGCCAGCGTCGCGAACGCGGCCTGAAGCGATTTCCGAAGCAATTTTCTCGGTTCGGAAGCTTAGGCAGCGCGAGTTGGGCAATCATACAGTTGGGGGCCTCGCATCTGCTAGGTATCATAATCTCACCAACCCCAATTTGGGTGGACGGTGCCTTTAAAGACAGTGGCCCGGGAAAATCGCGACTGCCGGCTTTTCACACCCACATGGCCTTCTGGACCAGCTGAGTCCGGTACTGCGCTTGAAAGATCAAAAAAGTGCTTTATGGCGTTTCCGGGCCTTCGAGATAGGGAGGCGGGGCGAGGGATTCACCCCAAAATGAGCAACCGGCTGCTGGAGACTGTAACTTCACCTATTTTGGCAGGATTGGATGATCAGCCTAGGCAGCCATCGCGATACAGTTCGCCGTCAAAATAGGTGGAGTTACAATCTCCAGCAGCCGATTGCTCATTTTGGGGTGAATCCCTCGCCTCGCTACCCCAGCAATCTCCAAGGCCCGGAAACTCCAAAAAAGCACTTTTTTGACTTTTCAAGCGCAGTACCGGACTCAGCTGGTCCAGAAGGCCATTAGTCGTGGAAAGCCCGCAGTCGAAATTTTCCCGAGCCACTGCGTTTAACATAGGCGATTCATCACACTCACAGACTGCGTTTGATCAAGATAGTTCGTGCATGGGAGAGAACGCAGACGGCGAAAGAGTAAAAGAGCGCTCGATCAGCGAGACGCCGACATCGTCCGTAGTGGCGCCCTATCTTTGCGTGCGATAAATCGCCTGTATCTCATTGATGCACATAAACTTTCGCCGCACCGGGTTTTCAGCCTCGTTTAGTGAAAGTTTAGCGGGTCTGATCTCCCAAAAACAGCCGTTTCAGCAGCCCTAAGATCGTTCACAATCAAAACAGGCCTCGTTCATATTTTTCGCAAGAGAGCGGGACAAGTGATGATTCGGTAGGGCGGGATCTGAGAACTCTGGATGACGTCCCTCTCAGTCGAAACGTAGATGCGAGTTTTGACGACGTTTGCCGTATGGAGGCATGTGCCATGCAAAAGAAGTTACTAGCCTCTTTATTAGGCGTCTTTTAGTGCAGAACGTCCTGCCCGTCCCACTAAAAGTCTTTGAACCGCTTTTTCTAAGCAATCAAATCAATTTTTGTCTCAAACCGGCTGCAAACGCCATCTATAATCGGCAAAAATTTGATGCAAAAAAGCTTCGTTCATGAGAAAATGAGCAGGTGCAACGAATGGCTTTGTGAACTCATCTTCAAAGACTGAGACGTCGAAGTAGATCAAATTTCCGTCGAAATCCATAAATTCATTTCAAATAGCATGATCAGGGAGGGCGCCCATTGCTTGCGGGTGTCAATTAATTGTTGCGATGCGGCGTTACAGTAACCTGGGCGAGAGGCAGCAGGGCAGAGAAAATGTCTCAGAGGAAATGCTTAGGGGTCACGTTAGTATTAGGTTGTCCGGAAATTTATGCCCGTTTTGAATTCCAACGGCTATAAACACTTCTTATTTCTAGATAGGTTGCAAGGCACCATTCGATAAAGCAAAGCAAGCTCTACAAGATGAAACTCTTGCTTTTGCAATAGCTCTGATCCACCTCCAGTTTCAAGCCAAAAACTAGAAAGATTCAACTGCTTGAAAAATCGAAAAAAAATCGTAGCTCAGTCTGTAAAAATCCTACAAAAATTCTAACTTGCCCACGTAAACACTTTCTACATAATACATTTATATAGCCATCGCCGTGTTTTTTCCTCTGTTAGAAATTAAAAAAAAGGAAATTTTCGTAAATTTGCCAAAGTGATGCTGTGCCATCCCCACATGAGTTGTATACTACAAACATGTATAAGTATAAACGTAAATTTCCAGTTTTCTACAAGCTTTAGTTCTCGAGAAATTCGAATTTTAACTTGGCCCACCTGAGTAGGGTAAGCTATATCCGATATTTCTCGAGAACCAAAGCTTGCACAGAGCTGAAAATTTACATTTGCACTTTTACAGGCTTGTAGTATACAGCTACCTATGTGGGAACAGCACAGCATCATTTTGACAAAAACATGAAAATTTTAGATTTCTCAATTACTAACAGAAGAAAAAATACGAAAACGGCGTATATAGATGTATTATTAGACAGCGTTTACGTAAACAAGTTAGAATTTTTGTAGGATTTTTAGACTGAGTTACGATTTTTTTCGATTTCTTAAGCAATTGAATCTTTTTGGTTTTTGGCTTGAAACTGGAGGTGGATCAGAGCTATTGCAAAAGCAAGAGTTTCATCTTGTAGAGCTTGCTTTGCTTTATCGAAAGGTACTTTGCGTACTTTCTAGACATGAAAAGTGTATGACTTGTTGCGTTTTGAATTCAAAACGGGCATTATTTTCCGGACAACCTTATAGAACAAAAAATACATATTCTGTCATCAGATAAATGGTAATCACCATAGATGCGATAGGTGGAGAAATTTCTCTGACCCTCTTCACTTTAGAGCCGGCATCTGGCTGACCCCTTTCACCTGAGGTTGAAACTAATCAAGGCAAACAGCTATTACAACGGAACTTTTGTTTGGAAAGGAAACGCCAGCTGCTCTTCTCCTCAGACATCAAGACTGCAAGAGAGTATCGAATAAACAACGTTTCGTTAAAAAACGCATGCTTGAGACCTTCTCCGCGCTCAAAGGGCGTTGATAACGAAACGTAATCAAAAAGTAAAAGGTGATTTTTTGAATAATTAACATTGTATCAATGGATACACTTTGCAAAAAAGAGTTGAGCAAGAGTAGAAAAATCTGAACCGATTAGCGATGGATGCATGTTTACTGATAAGAAATCATACCATATCTCTTTTCACTAGAGAAAATAATAACAAACAAAACAACAGCCAGATTGCTCGTTTTTCATGCTTTCGATTCATATATAAAGGTTCGATAAAGACCTTCTTGGTTGGAAAATATAATTATCCAAAATTGGCTGATATGCTAGATAAAACTGCTCGTATCTCGCTCTACAGAGAAGCTATGAAAAAAGAGACGGCGTACGTCGATTCTCCATAATCTTAGGTTTCGAACGGTGTGAAGCATGTTAGGGCTTTTTTGCTTCCCGGCTCTAAAAAGCACTTGCTCTGGTGACCGATAAAAGCCAATACATGGGGGGAGCTGGGTGGAGCAAGTTAATAGTAAATACCTCCACGCCATTTTTGAAAACTGACAAGTTTTTTCGCTCAGCAGTCTATATACCATTCGAAAGCTCAAGAAAAGGGGACTCGACGTAGACCGTCGAATTCTTTCTAGCCGCCCTTTATCGAGAGATACACTGCATTTTACTTGAAATCATGTTCATTTTCAACAGCAAATTTCTGCCAAACGAAGACCTAATCTGCTGGTTATCTATCTGCGTTACAGAGCAAGTCTTCATTAGCAGGTAGACCGTCGACTTTCTCGTAGCATTCTTTTGGAGAGCAGAAAGTGAGAACACAAAATTAGTTGACACATGAAGTACATAAAATCCCTCATATCTCGCGGCACAAAAGACCTAGGAAAAAGCCGACGGTTTATGTCGATTTTATATGACCTCAGTTTTCAAATGGTATGTAACTTGTTGAGACATTTTGCTCTCAGGGCTCACTTACCCCCTTCACCTTACAAGGATGGGAGTAGCAGAGACCCCCTTCACCTGGAGAGGGCCCGGCTCCCCCTATCGCACCTATGGTAATCACCATAATTCCATTCGCTATCTACTCCATTTTTACAAGATTTGGGGGGCAAACTTCCATTAAACAGTAAAATTTGATATAGTAGTGTGAAAACATATACAAAAGATGGGGTAGTATGCCTTGCGAGTCGGCTACCCGAGCTCTTCTCGCAACTGTTACTGCCAGCCTGTCGCGCGCGGCGCCTGCGCAATTGGCTGTCACAACTAATGAGATACACCCCATGACCAGCTCTTCTCAGCGAAATACGCTTCTTGCCTCAATCAACCGCTCCTCTATGTACAGTGACCGCCAAAAAGTTGCGGACAAACCCCTCTCCCTTTTTCATCGCTCTTTTTCAGAGGGAAAACAAGGATTAAAAAATGTAATGATTGCATGAGGCGATAGAGCTCTTCAAAATCTACAATATACACTTTGAGTTTTTTGAGAAACATGAGTTCTAAAAATTTTTAAAACCTTTTTCTAAAAAAAGTCCGAAAATGGCCGCGTCACAATGTCGCGGACAATAATTCTTCGAACGCAAAAATTTTCTTTTGAGTCCTATTTCGACGCGAAAACACAAGTTATCCGGAGGGGTAAGCATACTACTATACAGAGCTTGTCAAGAGCTACACACTGGTTATGGTTGCTTCCCCAAAAAACGCAAGCTTGAGTTTTGTTTTAGTTTTTTCAAAAAACAACTTCTAATTTTCTTGATCAAGCCAAATTTCTTCACACGGAAACCTGTTCAAGACATTCCAACAAGGCCGTCTGGATAAAATAGACGTTCTTTGCCATCCTCTATGCATCGGACGTGTGCTGATGAGTTTCTTGGCTGAAAATGGCCCTTGGCAGTGCTTGCACATGACCCCACCTGCACCTCACCACTGACTTGTACCGCTTGGCAGGCTTGTAGCTCGGCCGCCAGACACTATAAGAGTCTGCAGGTAGACTCATTCGAAAGAGCGTGAGTTTCTGGACACGATGATATGCAAATGAGTTGAGTTTGTGAAATTTCAGAGATTTGGCGGATGGGGTGAAAAAGTGCAGCCTTAGAGGTGATTGGAGTGAAAGCTCTTGTGAACACCAGAACAGTCTTAGAGCTTCGAAATGGATCTATTACAAGAAAATTGACAATTTTGAACTTCCAGGATGAAATTGGTGGCGAAAGGAGCTCTCTTCATCTTTAGCTGAAAAGTGCTTAGACTGCAACTGAAGCTGCCCTCTACCACCCCATCCGCCAAATCTCTGAAATTTCTCAAACTCAAATCATTTGCATACCGTCGTGTAGAGGAAGTCTCGTTCTTTCGAATGAGCCTAATTGCAGGCTCAAATATTGACTGCAGGCCGAGTTACAAGCCTGCAAAGCGGTACAAGTCAGTGGTGAGGTGCAGGTGGGGTCATGTGCAAGCACTGCCAAGGGCCATAGGGGATGGCAAAGAGCATCTATTTTATCCAGACGGCTTGTTGGAATGTCTTGAACAGGTTTCCGTGTGAAGAAATTTGGCTTGATAAAGGAAATTAAAAGTTGTTTTTTGAAAAAACCAAAATAAAACTCAAGCTTGCGTTTTTTGGGGAAGCAACCATAACCAGTGTGTAGCTCTTGACAAGCTCTGTACAGTAGTATGCTTACCCCTCCGGATAAGTTGTGTTTCCGCTTCAAAATAGGACTCGAAAGAAAATTTTTGCGTTCGAAGAATTATTGTCCGCGACATTGTGACGCGGCCATTTTCGGACTTTTTTTAGAAAAAGGTTCTTAAAATTTTTAGGACACATGTTTCTCAAAAAACTCAAAGTGCAGATTGTAGATCTTGAAAAGCTCTATCACCTCATGCAATCACTACATTTTTTCATCGTTGTTTCTCTGAAAAAGAGCGATGAAGAAGAGAGGGAGGCTTGTCCGCAACTTTTTGGTGGTCACTGTATGTTGTAAACTCAAACTCATGAAACGACCTAGCATTATACATTCTGAGACTATAATACTCGGATAATGAGGATACCATCGCCATATGGATTTCAAATAAATTACTGGTAAAGAAGTGGAAGTCTGTCATGAACATTTTAGGCCAAAGCAAACAGTATCATCCAGACCAACGCCGTTTAGACCATCTACGCCACAACACTCCACACGGTATATTTTCGCTGTTTTACGATTATACCATACACAAGTTACTGACATTCACATTTTAGTAAGCTGAATGGCGAGGATGCCGCTCATGTACGTCAGACGAGCGATCCAACAACGACGAAACCTCGAAGCTCAAATAAAACGGGGGCGAACTCTGTCTATAAAGAGAAGGGAGAAAGCTACTGGTAATAAACACCTGCCAAGTTGCCCAGTCGATGTTGTTGAATTTCAATACTGGCTTTTTGGGGCTCAGTCATTATCGCACCAAGGTGCCGATACGGTGGCTAAGATTTCTGTCCATGATCAACGGGATTTGAGTAATTGGTGATACCGCACTCTTCAAACAACACGGAGTTTAGTTTAACTAAATCAGCACACCTATTTAGGCCCAAGCAAACCACGTCATCTAAGTCCACAGCATCAGCTCCCCTACTACGACGGCGTACCACTCAGTTAGCAAGTGCCTATAAACCTAGGTACAAAAATCCTTTTTTTAATCTTGTAAAACAATATGTTGTAACGAATACAATCAAATGCGATTATTGCACAATTTCCGCTAATCTTTTTTCCAAGGAATCGAATACAAATATAATTGTATAGGCCTGAACAAACACTATCAGCCAGTACAACTACAGGGAAAACTTCCCCATTGCGTCAGCACTCAACCAGGTAGGGTTCGTTCATTTTGAATCCGTAAAAATCGACCATTGCAGTAAGGTATCTGTCGGAGTACAAAAGGAAGACTATGATGCAGCAAAACTTCCAAATCAACTAAGAGACAACGCTGAGCTCTCTAGTGATAAATCGCACCAGAATGGCAACCACCGGTATGAAAGACACTGTCTGATAGGACCATGAAAGTTTGATTATATTACACTGCGATTTTGGGACTCAATCCTACGGGTGAACTTTTTTTTTGCATAGTCATAGATTTTATGAACAATCGATTGGCCTGTCTTTACAAACTGCGCATCTATCAAAGCACATTCCACTCGTACAAGAATCGTACCCACCCACTCCTCATTTGTTTCAGTTTTCACGAGTGATTTTCAGGAAAACCATTTTAAGGTTCTTTGGGAGAGAATATGATTTGCAGTCTGTCCCAATAACCACGCCGATAGGTCGGCATAAATAAGCAAGTTATTCAGCGCAAGGGGTTTACCTGCACTTGCACATGAAAGGGGAGCGATATTTAGGGAGAAAGGGGTAGGGGAACGAAGGCCGCCAGTTTGAGCGGCTTTTCGCGGCCAACTGGTCCTTTTGCAGTGCTGTTGCATGTCGTTCCATGCATGATCAGCAGACCGCCGAGGCGGCTCAAACTGGCGGCTTTTGTTCCCCTACCCGGGAGAAAACAGAGGATCAAGCAGTGACGCATGTGTTGGCAATACGCATGCGCCTCACCCCTAATTTAGCCAGAGAAATGGGACCAGGATCCGGCGCAGATGGTCTAGGGTCAAACCGGACTTCGTTTTTGGGATATAAAGCAAAGAAGATATCATTTTCGCACGGTTCGGGGCAGAGCCCCGAAAGAAATCGACAAAAATATAAGGTTATAGGCATTGCACGTTTTTTTCGCAAGCGCACGAATTCCAGATACACGACCCAAACAGACGGCTTGTTTATAGCCAGGGCTCGGCACGAGGTGGCTTACAAGCAAGCTGGATATCGTTTTTGGGGCGAAAAGCAAAGGGATTTCGTTTTTGTGGCCGAAGAGACACGCAAAATTGGCGATTTGGCGACGTTTTTTTAGTCGACGTTTCGTTTTTTGGGGGATTTTGGGGATTTTTTTAGGTTTTTAGAGGAAATGTGGTTGAGGGTCAAAGGGGACTTCGTTTTTTGCATTTTCATCTAGCCACCTCGTGCCGAGCCCTGGTTTATAGCGCACAAGCCATCATATGACACCGAGTTCGCGCTATGTGTATACAATATTACTCCAAACACATTATATAAAAACTTTCGAAAACTTTTTATATGATGTGTTTTTTTCGTATTTCCTTTTTTCGCGGTTTTCATTTTGTGAGTGAAGTATTGCGGGCTTAACCACGAATGTCTGAAACAGTGAATGAACGCGAATTCGAACTGGAGCAGGTCGCTCGCGGCAGACCGCGGCAGACGTCGCCCTCGATTCAAACTTGCGCATATTTTTTCTGTTTACCTTGTTGTTAGCTACTCCCCGTGTTCTAACGATGTATGGACTGTTGCATGACGAAGGCGCAATATCTTTGGGCGCGAACGCGGCTTTATTAGCCGCCGAGCGCACGAGGAGCAGGATTTACAACGGCGGAGATACGCGCATCTCAGACAATCGATCGGACCCCTCCGCCGGACAGTCGAAATCTGCCACAGTCGCGCCGGACCCAGCTGACCAATGAGAGCGGGGCGATTGGGCGGTCCCTTCTTGTAGGTCGCGGTGACATCACCGGCAGGCGAGTGGGACCCTTCTCCGGATCTGCTGCAAAGGTACGCCATTTCTGCTCCGGAGGTACGCCAGATTTGGCAGAGCCGCGGCGGGTGGAGGACTATATGTCGCCGAAAAAGGGCGGTCCCCGCGGTCATTTGCGACAAATACGCACCCTTGTACATGCGCGGACATGCGTTCCTGCAGAGAATCCGCGCGGGACTCTTCCAAATTCGGCGACATATTGTCCTCCACCCAGCCGCGGCGGAGAAATTTGCCCGCCGCGAGTCCGCCAGATTTGGATGAGCCGCGGAGCAGAAAATCGGAGGTCTTCGGAGCAGAAAATGGGAGGTCTCCGGAGCAGAAAATGGGAGGTCTACGGAGCAGAAAATGGGAGGTCTCCGGAGCACAAAATGGGAGTCCTCCGGAGCACAAAATGGGAGGCCTCCGGAGCGCAAAATCGGGGGGCTCCGGAGCATGAGTGGCAGACACCCCGCTGGAGAAACCCCGCGGCCCTGCCATTTCTCCGCCGGAGGGGTCCGATCCGCTGTCTGAGATCACGTTTGCGTCCGCTCAACTAATTGTGCTTCTGCGCCTTCTTCATGAGTAAGTAGCCTTTACGTAATCAAAATTGGCAATTTTGATGTTGTTGAGTAGTATTTCTTACTTCTATCCCGTTTATTTGATTCTGAGTTTAGGTAAAGCTTGGAGATACGATGATTGGAAATTGGTTGGACATCCTGTTTGTTAATTCACATGTGTTAAACGTTGCTTTAGTGAATTTTATGTCACCGACTCCCATCTGCATCTTCCTTCAGCTTAGTTCAAAACAGAGTTGGAGAATTGAGAACATTGGTATGTAGAATCGCTCAAACAACCAAATCGTCAACTTCAATCGCGAACACTGTTATGGCATAAGAATCAGCGTGTAAACAACAAGAAAAACAAAAAAATCATGTGTAAGCTTGTATTTAGGGCTAAGAGGGTGGCGCGCTAAGTTTATCTGGACTCTGAGATGAATAAAGAGAATAGAAGCAACAAACATTCTCATCAACACTGAAATTTACTACGTACATCTTCAAAACAGGCAGCGTTTAACAACAAGGAAAACAGAAAAGTTTGATTAGCACGACGTCTGCCACGCTCACCGCCCGGCCTGCTCCAGTTCAAATTCGAATTAATTCACTATGTGACTAGTGGGTGAGAACGGCCATATCTACCAACCACTGAATGCGAAAAAAAGGCACGATTTTGGTTTGCTCCCAATTCCATGGTTCAGAGGTTATTCAGAATGGATTTCTAAGGTAAACAAAAATGGAGTATCGGACATTCGAAAAATCGCGACGATGGCGCGAACGTGCGCGACACGCACGCATGTCCAGGCCACTGCATTTTGTTGGTTTTCATCTCTATTTGAATGGTTTCTCTGCTTATTGTGATAGTATTTAATTGGAAGTGACTGAACGAAGCGTTGGGGTGATGTCTATTTTGAGTATTTTACGCTCCTGTGGGCGCAAAGCCACAGTCAAATCCGTCGTCACGATTTTAAAAATGACCTGTAGTTTTCATTGGGTGCGAAAACAGGTAGCTAGCTCACCTTCCAAACAAAGCTAATCACACTTGGCAACGAACGTTCCACTGAAAACGCGATACCTGGATATAGAAATTGCTGTAACATGGTTAGGGGTTACTTAACATCCTAGTTACGAAATGCTACTACCCTATTTTCAGGTGTATAAGCCGCACCCTTTTTGCTCTAAACGAGCAGACCCAGGCGTGGCCGCGCATATGTCTCGCGAGCGGTCGCCTTATCGCATACTGCTCTCACTTAACGTGCTTCATGATGACAGTCAGTCTTTTGGGTGTTCGCCTTTAGAGCGAAAAGGGTGCGGCTTCTACACCTGAAAATAGGGTAATGATGCTTGATAGGCCTCCCGTATTATGCTTATTGTACGTATACGACAGTGGCGGTCCGAGGGGGGGGGGGGCGGGGGGGAGGGGGCGCCCCCCCCCCCCGCGAGAATGGGTCGCGAAATTTTTGAAACTTACCTATATGGGTTATAAAAATGTGCAAACGACTTGTCTATTTTTTGTAAATAATTAAAATAATTTTTAAAAATTTTTAAAAATTCAAATTAGCCTTATAAAAAAAATTTTTTCGGGGGCTTTAGGGGTTGGGGACCCGCAAAAATTTTGAGAAGTACCCCTAAAATTCTTTCGGAGTGCGTGGCTAACGCCAGGCACCTTCATTTGAAAAAAATTTTTCCGCGCCCCCCCCCCAGTCCGAAATCCTGGGACCGCCACTGGTATACGATGGTAAGCCTATACCTTAGCGTACTTTCATTTTTGCATAGTGGGACTTCTCTTTGTTGCCACACTATGTTGCATCAGTCAAGAGCAGTGCTCCCGCAATGCGTCAGGGTCCCACCACCCTCCAGTTGACCTGGACAATACCTATAAGGCGGCCAGCGGAAGCAGGAAGATTGCTTCGGGAGAGAGGAGAGTGACTCCGCAGGGTGAAAGGCCCGCGCTGCTGTTTACTCTCCTGCGTTAGGCCCTTTTTCGCCATTCACATTCTCCGGTATGTATTCGGATTTGGCAAGCGAATAGGCCTAGGTGAGCGAGAAGTTTCAAAATCGACCTCTTGCCGGACACTGCCTTTAAAAGACTCTGCTTAAGATTCCGGCTTGGCCATAGTCAATGACTGTGAATCCCTACATTTGCTAAGGCTATATAATGTACTCCAGGAGTATGTACTAGTATAATGAATGCGGTCTAGTTTTCCTGTTCAGGTCTGAGCGAACCTTATCACCTAAGCCAGCGGTGAGATCGGCTACGCCAGTGCGAGGACGCTCCACTCGGTAAAAAAATTGGCTGAAGAAATGTTCATAGAAACGTTTCACTTCACAGAAAGTTAACCGGCGAAGTTGCTACACACATACAAAAAGAAAGCGACACAACAACAGAACCTCCAAGCTCAAATGCCGCAACTGAGATCTCTACGGACGAAACCCAGCAAGAACAAGATCACCGGTAAGATAAAGCAAGTTAGTAGAGAGTGAAATCCGGATCTCATTGCATTGGCGTGACAAGACATGTAAGGAAGCATTGAACATACTGGGCTGTACCATTGAAAGCAGAGTTTCCATAAACAAAGAAAAACCAAAATCCTATCAAAAAACCAATAACGTACATTCTGTTGTGCAGACCTTCAACAGCCCCTATGCTCTTCTTCATGATTCGAATGCATTTTAACTGATTTGCAAGAGAGTAATACAAATGTTAATCTGATGGAACAAGATTTGAGTAGCGTGAATACAAAAGTACCTCCCAGTCATATCTCGCGGGACAGTTTTGACAAGCTCTGCCGTAAAGGGGTCATGTTGTCATGTACGGACTCACTTGATCCCGCTGTCGGAGGTATGGCATCGTTTAGGCGGTGTGGATAGCGTACAGATTATGTTAACTCTCCCATTCTTTTTCAACAATTTCCAGCACAAAACGTCCTGTCAGCAAGAAATATGAAGTTTCCCTCATTTTGAAACCTGATTAACTCTTGGCTTAGGCTATTCTTAATACAAGGCATTCTTTTCTTTGTCTTTGAGGTACAAATCACAGTTTATAGGGGGCGAGTGGCACAGTGGTATGAAGCGCCGCTATGACCAAATCGGCCCAGGTTCGATCCCGTTCCTGTGCCAACCAAGCCCTCTACCCCCCCCCCCCCCCGGGGCCGGTAAATGGCTATCAGAGTAATTTGGGAGGATAAAAGCACACTGACTTGGTAATCGGCTGGCTCCCGCAAGTCACTGTGAAAGGCTCGCACACATATACTTGCCTCTTCGACTATGAAGTAGTGTGCATGCCCGCAGAGGGTACTGAAAACGCCGAATCCTTTATCCTTCATCCTAATCACAATTTATCATCCGCTATTCTACGCAAAACGCACCTGTACAAGGTGGTAATGAAGAGTGACTCGAAAACAATTCCATTACTTTGCAAAGACTCTCCAAAGATTTTTTCACAAGGAGGCAAAGCATCTTTGGGTCAGCCTTTTGGCAAAACGGCATATTCACAACTAGCTTGAAAGCTGAGTCCAAATTTGTTGTCTCTAACTGCGAAGCCTTATTCTAAAAAAAAATTATGAGCTTTTTATCACTAGCCGTTGACGCATTCCTGAATATGGGAAGACGCTTGTAAGTAGAAATCTGCTTGAAAAAGTTGCTGGAATATTTAAATAACAGCAGGTTTAGACTTCTGGTACTGATGTAGACATTATGCAATTGTATATCAGTAAATCGATAAAATTCCAAGTCCGACCGTCAATGAATCTTGGCATATCTTGATCAACTTTAGTAGATGTTATTGCAGCTGAGCCAAGATTGTTACACAACCTTTATTAGGCTTACGTTTCGGCGTCTCCGCCTTCTTCAGAGCCTGTGCGGGGAGTGATTTGAATATATCAATACCATAGCAGCGGCGCTTCACTGTGGATGGTCGCCTACTCTTGACTGCAAGGCTATAAGATAAGCGCTCACTGTTTTGCGTCTCTCGTTTGTTTCTGGCTCTGTCGGCTATTGAGTTGTATGGTGAGATAGAGCATTTGGAGGAATAGATTACAGATATCATCGTCCTTACAGGCTTTGAAGAAGGCGGAGACGCCGAAACGTAAGCCTAATAAAGGTTGTTTAACAATCTTGCAGCTGCAATAACATCTACTTGGTAAATCGATAGGCACGCAAATTTTGCACAAAAAGAGCCCATAAATTTGCACAATGCTTCATAAGAGATAGCAAATTGGAAGTCAGCGTTTCAAGTTGATTTTATACGTACCGTCTATCAAAAAGCCAACCTAATTTAGGTGCCTTCCCTCGTAATAAGACAAATTGCATGCTAAGTTTGTTATGAGAAGAATAAACAGGTTAACCTTTGCACTTTTTCTTACTCTGTTTCCCAATTTCGGCGTGATGTATTTCTGAGTAAATAAGTAAACGCTCTTTTCGAATGCAAAAATGACTAAATCATATGTAGATAACACTCGAACAATCACCGACAAAGTTGTTCAGCAATCTACTACTAAAGATTGTGATTAGCCTATCCAGATGGTCATTGTAGTATCTTAGATGTAATAAAACCATTTCGAATAATAAGAATCTTTTGTCAGCCTAACTACAGTGTGCTTTCACTATTCAGGTCTGAGGAAAAATCATCACCTAAGCCGACGCAGAGATCAACACCCCCGTTGCAACAACTAAGAAAAGAATCGGATACAGCATCTACACCCCCACCTTCCGATGAGGCTTCACAGGAATCGCAGCAGCAGGAAGAGGATCAGCGGTATGGAATAAAACATAGTTTAGAGGGCATATACGCTCCGCTGCTAATGTCTCATTGTTGTTCATTTTGGGACTGAGCCGGTTCCAGCATTTGCAGTTCTCCGTGAAGCTGACTATGTATCAATAGAGGAGCCGAGTTATCGGTGAACTTCTGTCTTTTGAAAGCAAATCAAGTGAACGCAAACGATTCTGTCAATTCAGGCCAGAGGAGAGGCCGCCCATACCTGAGCTGCCACCACCTCCACCACCGAAACCACGACGCACAACACAGTAAGAGCTCTTTTTGTACAAAAGAAATTGAAAAAATTCCATGTTTCAGCAAAGTAGATGGCGAGGATATTATCCAAGTACGAGGAAGAACCGATACGACAACGACGGTGCGAGTAGCTGAACATCTGCTCAAAGATCTTGATGCGGTTCTTGACAAAGAGGAATTCCCACCTGGATCAAAAGAAAGACTGGAAGTGATTGCGGAGAATATTCACCGTCAGTTTGAGAAGAAAAAACCTCCCCATCCTCCAATCCCTTTCAAACAAACTGAAGAGAGCAATGGTGAACAACAAGGTTGGACATAGAAATCACTCACACTTTACTCAGATACCATCGAGTTTCCAGAGAAGCAACACTCCCCCAAAAGCACTAATAGTTTGACGAAAAACCTTCCTCCTCCAGTTGCTCCCGATTTTAGCGATGACATTATGAAAGAGTTGCAAAGGTAAGAGAGATTTGAGATTATCCAGCATGACGGCAAAGTTTTAATACTTGACGACCATGCGCATTTTTGGTTGTCTGCCCTCTGGGACCAGTTTCTCACCCGTTTAAACTTTTCGATCAACCACGCAAGCTGTCATTTACAATATCAACAGTAGCTCTAAGAGGCTACCAACATAGAAGCCATTTCTAAATCCAGCAAGCTCGATAATTTGGAAAAAAAATCCTCGAGATGGTAATTTTACAAAGTCAGCCATGCTACACCCATGTGTGCTGCGCGATCGTCAATTGTCAAGTTTGTCCTTCCACCTCCCCCACTTTTTCATTCTACCATCTAGTTAGCTTAATCTTGGCATTGGCTCTTCCTTCCTTCTCCAGGTGTAGTTACACAATGTCAGGTGTCGGATGACTTCTGTTGCACTTTTATCTATTTTTTCTGGAAATGCAAAAGCCTCCCGAAAACCCCAAATGCGATACACATACGACATAGCAGGATCTAACCACCACCAAGATTGAGCACAAATAATCAACAATTTTACGGCATAACACATTCAAATTTTCGGTTCCCCTCTGATAATCTCTGCACCTACTTGTGCTTTTCCTCTTCTAAAATCTTTTTAAATGGATTTTGGCGTGGTCTTTTATATGGAAGTACCTGGTGCCTCTAGCGTTTGAAAAAAGAAGGGTGAAGAAATATCCAAAATTCAAAAAATTTCCCTAAATTCTGCTTTTTATGTGAATCTGTGAAAAATAATCACAAGAAGCTTGAATATGATTTTTTCAAATTTTTTGAAGACGTTTTTTTGTTAGAATGTCGATGATTGCAAAGATGGTGCACACCGACTATGGCTCAAATAAACGTTTTTAGAATGGTGTGTCACCCCTCCCCCCCCCCTCCATTGCTGAGTGTCCGATATCACTTCGTCTGGTCTCTCGATCATCGCTTGGAAAAATGCATTTACAAAAATGGAAACAAAATGGATCTTCAGAAACAAAATGGAGTTTTGCGCACGAACCGCGAATACGACGGTACCCACGTATAGACCTTTTGACCCTGTACATGCCGTGAACATAAAATCTTTCGAAAGCCCCTGAAATTTTTAAGAATCAAAATAGAAAGCGTGACAGAGGTTGTTCGACAACCTGATAGTGTGGAAATCGGGTTTATTGAAGCTCGTTTATAACAGGACACAGACTGAAGGAGCTCAGATCAAGCCGTGGCCCACTGAGGAAGATCCCCCCCCCCCCCACCCTTCTCCCTACGATTAGGACGACTTGTGAAAGGTTCGCGAACTTGCGGAGAGTGCTCCTTAACTGCTTTTTAACAAACTCGAACGCGTCTCGATTCGAGACGCGTTGCACAGCATAAGAAGCAAGACTCTTCAGGCAGTATAAAAATGCGACTCAGCTCTCTCTGTTTTAGTAAGCGAACCCCAGGCGTAGCAGTCTTGCAGGAGGATTTTGAAAGTACAGGAAAGCGGCGACATTAGAAATAGCAGAAGGAAGATGTCTCAGGAGAAGCGGGACATATGGGAATCCACCGTACCGCTGGTACTTTTCCCTACATAGAATGAAACTGATCGCGTAGACCTTCTATAACAACCTTATCTGCTCAGCATGCCATCAACTCCTCTTGTTCCACCACCATGGATTCTTCGCTGCTGAAGTGTGCATCGCGCACCGCGCACCTTTAGACTATGAAGACATCATGCATCATGACTCCAGGATCCGATCATCTTTCTGTCGAGGTTCTGCGAACCAGAAGACATATACACTATTTTCGCAGACCATTGACTCTTACCCTCAAGATGAAAGTATTGCCGACCAAAGAACCTCAAGAACCGCCCTTCTCTTGAAGAAAGGCGGAAAGATCTTCGAAAATAAAGTCAAATATGTTGAGTCCATTCCATAAGTGCACGCTTCCCTGACATCCTTGCTCGCAGATCAAGGATACGAGATGATGTCTAGCATTCGAAACAAGTCAGGTTCAGAAAGGGACTTGGCAGCAAGGACAAAATGAGAATTTCGAGGGTCACTGAAGTCTGCACTGAGTAACGACTGCTTCTTGTCCTGACTATGGAAAGGCCTTTGACAGTGTCAAAACGAACGCCTTCCCACTAACCAATCGAGGAGTGGACCGGCTTATCTGATGACGTTGGCAGACTACTGCAAGCGCCGTACAACAGTGCAATAGGAAGGATGAGTGCATAGCTATCAGTAATGAGTTGGGCGCCTGTCAAAACTTTACCGCTTCTAGAGTCAAGTGCTAGGTCACCGAATTACTACTTAAGAACCTAAACAGCTCATGGCTGACTAGACAGCCATCAGCTGTTTAGATGAGCACTGGTTCGCTCTTGGTTTAGTGACGCATTGAAGGTCTTTCCCAGTAAGAAGATACTATTCCTGTCGTGCAGCTAAAGCAGTCTCCTCAAAAAGCTTCAACAATGCCGAGTTGAGCGACGGTCGAACTCGGATGAAACTGTGCAGCTAATCCATCGCCACCTAACCATTTCAACTGGGGAAAGGACGACAAGACAACACAGTTTCTTCGAAGCTGCTTACGCGACCTTGCGGGAGTGATGAAGCACGGGCCTGGGACGTCAAAGGCATACGTGATGAGAACTCCTCTCGAGTTTTCGTCTTGCGAACAACATCTTTTTTATATCGAGCAGTACTATTGAAGAAAAGACGTCGCTGAAGGAAGTAAGATAGGGAAGATCTTGAAAGTTCTTTTGGATGCGGAGGAAATAGAAGGCTTTTCTTCACAACGAAACGTCTTCTTACGCGTACGTTGATGAATGTGGAAAAGAGTGGGAACCTGACAGGAACAAAAAAGCCTCCTTCGATTTCTTTAAAGAAATCCACCGACCACTGGAGCTTCGAGCCCAAATGTTCGATTCCACTATCCGAGCGCTCCGCTACGCAGCTGAGATTGGATCCACAATCCAGTCACGTCCAATGCTCTATGAACCATCCGTGCGCTTGAGCGTAGTCTTTTGTAGATAACACAACACAAGCAACGTTTCGCCGGCCCTCGCGACGCGGAAGAGAAAAGATGTCCCGTATTCGTGACCAAACGGTTAGTTGCAAAAGCAAAGCACAGATGGACTAGTCACATTATGAGAAAAACAGATGACAATCTAGCAGCATCAGAGTAGTTTCCTCACAAACCGAAAAACACCACCACAGCGAACAATCAAGTCCCGTCATACACCACTACAGTTCGAAAAATATTTTTTTGGGAGGGGGGAGAGGGAGAGGCGCGACGAAAATTTCCTTCGAATGAAGAGGCGTGGCGTTAATTCCGCCTATCGAAAAGAAACATGGGATTTCCAGATTCGCGAGCCCATAACCCCGAAAATTGCGAAAAAGGGGCGTGACTGCCACCACAAGCTAATTTTTCTTCAAATTTGAAAATTACTTTTATTACTCACAACTGGAAGAAAGTCACAAACGCAATTTTGGGGAGAACTTACCTCAAATTAAATGGTCTCATTCCTTTGAAACAAGTTGCCTCTGATGTTGGAATCTCTAAACTAAGATTTTTACAGTTCCAAAAATAAAGATAGCGTAGCAATGAACGAGCTCCGCAAAACCTTGGTAGAGAAGAAATACAAAGAGGTAAGTGACAAGAAGCGTACATTGTGTAAGTGTAATAGGTCTCAGATTTCAAGAGCGTCTTCTAGAAAACCCATCATCTCTTCAGATCCCCGATTTTTTTTGACTCTGTAGCTCGGAGTCAATTATCCCTCAATAATGTATTGATAGCTATGTAATACTGTTTATTCTAATACTTACTGTTCTTGGTAACAGAAACAATAAGTATAAAGATAACAAGAATCCTGATTGCTAAGCTCCAAATGGAGACACTACTTTTCTTGACGATTTTTCACTTTCTCCACAAAGATACTGTCCCAATAGCAGAGACAGCTCTTGGTGTGTATCATTTCAAACTAACTCAGTTACGGCTGACCAAAGAATACTCTTCATATCAGGTTGAAAAAAGCATCGAAGAGGCAAAACGATATTATTCCCCAGAATATTTCACTGAAATCAAGGTGAGAGCCTACTCATCTTTGATGATTCGCTTTCTCATAATTCTTATTCAGAGCAATGCACCAGGCATACCACCTTGGAAACGCGATCTGCTAGCAAAACGATTTTCTACTGAGGCAATCGAACAATTCGAGGAATGCGTATGGGTACGTCAAGAAAATCCTAAAGCTATAATAACAGCCTATTTTAGAGAGACTTTACGGAATGGAAGAAAAGAAATGCTCCAGGGGTAGAATTCAACCCGCCAACGAAAAATTTGAGCTCTGAATCATACATCACTTACTGAGAACATCTTTTCATCTTGCTGGATGACCAATAAAGCATACCTCAATTTCTCACAATAGTGTTTCACACAATTAGTAATTACTATTCTCCGATTTTTGAAGATAGAAGTAAAATCGTTAATAGAATTTTTTTTTATTTTCGAAATCGGGGACTCGATAAGATGTTATCGAATATGGGAAATTCTCAATCTCGAGAGGCATGAGCATGCTTCCAATTTACTTTTCTTCGATTAAGGAAATAAGGAAGAGAGGAAAGAATAAATCATCCAATGCTTTGCGCAGTCACGTTATAGTAGGTACGGATGTATACCCAAAACAAAACATCAAATCCTTCTCATTTCCTATTTTCGTGATAGTGAGAAATATTGACAAAGCTATACATATTGAAGAATGCATAAACTGGTCAAAACTAAATCTATGAAATAACATGGTTCTGGGTAAAACTACATCATCTACACCTGACTAATTCAACAATGGTTGAATTGGGTAAGAAGAAAACGAGTCTATAGCTAGGGTGTAGTCAAAACAGATCTCTCAAAACTTCGTCCCTATAAAAATCACTGAATATCGTCAGATATTATCGTTCATCCTTCCATTCAGGATAGTAATGCTGACGAATCCTTTGTAAGTAATGTCGAACTCGAGGAAACTCGTCCTCTAAGAGGTCAGTAATCAGTTGTCGATATGGTAGATAGAAAGTCGTTGCGAGCTGAGCAAACACAGCGCAGTCCGTCTGAAAAAAAAAGTTTCACAAGAACTTCCCTTGAGCTCCCTTGAAGGCAGTGTCCCAGCAGATTTTGCGTTTTCACCTTTCTGCATGTTGTAGGCTTTTTTAGTACCAAAAGACAAATTTGAGCTTTGAACCGGGCGAGAACTCCGTTTGTCCAAAAGGCAACTAGGATGAGAGTTTCAATGGAAAGTTGGGAGACCCTGGCCGGAAGACTATGCCGCTGTAATTTTTGCTCTGGATAACATGCACAATGCGGGAGCTATGGCCTCCTGGCCGAACAGTCAAGCTAAGGCGTCCGCGCGCGCGCCTGTCCAGGGGTTGTTTTCTCGACGCAAGGTGAACATCAACCAGCCGGACTGGGCCTGGAGGTTAGTAGGGCGACCAAGAACCACACCACAGCTATATCTTCCATGACGCGAATCTGCCGGGACACTTCCTTTGAGTACCACCTCTTTGATATGTGAGAGTATTTGAAAGAGATTTCAGAAATAATCTGAAAAAACTTACCACGGTCATTTTGCCACCAAATAAAAACTTGTTATCTTGAAGCACATCGTCTATGGCTCTGATATCTCGCCTTAGTAGTTCCTTGAGATTTTCTCTTGGTAATCCACCAAGTACTCCATTAACTCGTTTTTTGATCTGAATATCAAAAATCATATCTGAAGCTGAACTATCTAAAACTGAATCTGAGTAGTCTACATACAACATCAAATCGCAAAACAAAAATTGTTTGACTGAACCATTTCGCAGAGACAGTCTCAATAAAAAAAAGACTACTCATAGACTGTAATCATAGGAACGCAATTAATTTCTTTCTAATACACCATTCCAGAGATTATTTTTATGACACGGGAATTGGCTGACATTTGATGCCGATATCTCTGATATGTAAACGCTTCGTGTCATCTTGCTGACTTATCAAGCTTCACATTCCAGTGCTAACACCAGAATACAAGGTAGCGGCGGAAAGGGAGCGGCAAGGGTCGCAAACTTTTTCAAATAGCCTATATGGATTAATTGCGCACGTGTTCAATCTTGGGATGTTTCCAAAAGTTTCAAAAACTGGAGTCAGTTTCAAAGATAAAAGTTTCGGAACGTGGAATCGCGATAATGAATACTGCAAATCGGATACGATTACTGATAGGGTGAGCCTACAACAACACTTTTACTATGCGATAGTAGTGCGAAGGCTATTCATTCAGGAGAACGAACAAAATCGCCAATCTATGATGGAGTGGGTGATTTAGTGATTGTACAATGTTGGATTGTACAATGTTGTACAATATAGTACAACAATAGTAATATAGTACAGTAATATAGTACATTGTACAATGAAGTTGGAACCGAATTTTTCCCAAATTTGTATTCGAATGACGAAATAGAAAAGTCGAATATTTAGGGAAGTGCATGTTTATTATTCGAATAGTCAAATGAATGAAAAAGACCTTTACTTGAATATTCGTCCATTCGACGAATCGATAAAGTAACTTATTCGAAACGCAATTCCATTCGGATATCCGAATAAGTTATTTTTCTGATCCGCCGACTAAGGAATTCGAATCAAAGTCTTCGTCATTTATTCGACTATTCGAATAATCAAATAAATGTACTTTCTGGATATTCGGTTATCCTATTAGGTTGTTGAGTAAGTTCGTTCGTTTTTGTTCCAGTTTTTTCTCACTATTTTACAGAGCACTTGGCATGATATTTGTATGCATTTGGAAACTCAAAGTCTGGTCTACCGAACTACGACCATTATATTCCCAGTTTTTGAAGTTGAATGAAGAGAAAAATCTAAGAGAGGGAAAATCCCGTCTTCGACATCTATATTACGCTGCGTCTCGAATGGGTTTGAACGCCTAAAAAAGAGTTCGAAAATCTAGCGATGTGTATAAATAAAATACTGTAGCTCCCGCAGTTATTTATAAGTGTTGAAATTTCTTGAAAATTCATATTGTAAGCTCAAAAATAGGTACGTTTTTGATGTCCCTTCGGGGGGACGGAACTTACCTACCCGTGATATTCTTGCACCTCATGGGTATGTGTCTGCGGGGTATAATTAGGCATAGCGAGGTGGCGAGATTTCGTAAGCTACAAGTCAATTCACCAAAGAATGTTTCGGCTCCTGTAAGGAAAGAGAGCGCAAAACTAATAGCATATTTGAAAAGAGCGCCCCAGAAAACCCCTATTTCCGGCCGAACACTCGAGGAACTGGCAGAACAATGTGGTCTATGATCGCTAAATCATCGAATAAATGTGTTATATAGTCAAAAATTCAGAATCTGGGGGACACACAGCCCAAGTACGCGAGACAACGAACGCCGCTGCGGCAAAGCCTTGCTACGCCGACTTTTGCAAAAATTGCATTGAAGGATGAAAGGAGGATTCGATGAAAGGAAGTGGGCAGTCGTAAACAGTTTTAGTAAGTGCTTAAATAATTAGTTTTGTATAAATTTCAATAATGAATAACGGAAAAAGTAAGGAAGAAAAAGATGTCGAAAATGGAATTTCTGTCTTCTTGGGTTTTTCGGTATGTAATCAAATTTTTTGTTCAACTTTTCAAGAATTGAAAATATCATAATAGAAGTTTGGTAGAGCAGACTTAGAGCTTCCGAACGCGTACTAACATTTTGCTGAATGCTTTGCAAAGTTTTGAGAAAAAAGTGAAAACAAAAAATGCGAACGAACTTATTACATAACCTAATAGTTTCAATGATTGTTCGATTACGAAAATTTGAATTATATTCGGTTTCAACTATATTGTACGATGACGCTCATTTGAAAGGCACAAATGTTACCGGAGTTTGCGACATTTACATCGCAGCGCCATTTCTCGTTTCAAAAAAAGACAAATTACGAATACAAGGGCATCAATAAACTTGACGCCGGGCATTTTATAGTATATTAAACTGCTTGTTTGGGTGCTGTAGCTATATTGTAGGTATCATCTTTCACAATTCTTTCTAGGTCTTGTTTACGGTAGGTTATTAATCACTTACACGGTCAGCAGCCGCTGGAAACTAAATGCCCAACGTGCATCTATCGTACCCGGACAGGCTATATAAAACAAAAGATGTGAGTCGTCAAGATGAACTGAATAATGCCTTTTATACAGGAATCGTCTACTCTGAATCGAAGATGGCGATTGGATAGGTGACAACTGCGTCGTTTTCTCGCAAATTATAGGCGGTATTGTAACCCAAGTACGACAGTCGCTCAATCTCTACATTGTAGAAATTGCTTTGAGGGCTTGAGCTTCACAGCGGGTTCAATAATTGCGTTCGACTAAAGATTTGGCTATACCGTCTTTTCAGAGTCTATAACAGTTGATGACTGTCTGGTCAGCAGACAGAATCGGTAGTGTAATCAAATGCTCACGTCTCATATTATAATCTCAAGATCCATCAATCATATAGACTAATTTAACTTACTTACCATCTATACCGCGTGGTAGTGGAGGCACCACCACAGATGCCTACATTCCCTGGTAATCAAAAAGTAACAAAACTTACTGTTTGTGAGAACTTTTTCGCCAGAAAGTTTGAAATGAAGCCAGGTAACGGTAAGCCGGACACAGTCCTGCTCATAAACGCAGGCGCGTTCAACACCGACTTGTCATATAACAGAGCGCTATAAATAGCTGTGAATGATTTCAGATCCATTCAGACGATGATAAGCTCACTAGAATGTGCTCACATCTACCATTCGTTCGAGAGCTCGAGCAGTACCACGCTCCGTACCAGTCAAACCATCCTGAATGGCTTAGCATTGAAAATTTGGGCAAGGCAAACGAATATCAATGCTAATGGAAAAATAATTTATTCGCTAGGTTCCGCTTATGCAAGGCCTGGTTTTCTGCAGATGTCTCCCGTTCTCCCATCTGGCAACGACTCCATCTATCGGGCTCCCACAGTTCAGGTTAATCTTGTCCATCCACCTCATCTTGAGTCTGCCCCTAAATCTTTTATTCTTCCTCTGCGCATAAGCCCATATTATCGCAACACGGTTTACTGGACTGGGCAATTAGAGCTACTTTCTTTGGACCCGTGCAGTGTCACTGCAGATATGGTCATTCACGGTACACCTAAGCTCCATTGCACATCCTTGTCTCGTGACAATAAGCTTGGGCTCCAAGTCTGCCGCACATGTGCAGTCACTGCCATACAGCAGTGCTGCTGGACGAATAACTGCTGGACGTTGCATGGCGGTCGCAGGATCCGTCCGGGGGGGGGGGGGAGGGGGGAAGGGGGGACCGCAAAACTTTTATCAAATGAAGGTGCGTGGCTAACGCACAATTCACTTCGGAAAAATTTGTTATGGTACTTCTTGAAGTTTTTGCTGGCGAGTCACTTGCACGTTTTTATAGCCTACGTAAGTAAATTTGGAAAATTTCACGACCCATTCTCGGGAGGGGGGGGGGGGACCCCATCTCTCCACGGTTTGCCAGTGGCGTTGGGCTTGAGCAACACCGGCATTCCTCGTATTCCGAGCTCCGATTGAGGCTTTCCATTTCACGTTGCGTTCACTTACTGCGACCTCCACTAGCGCTTCCTCTGATGAGATATGATGACTGCATAAGTGAACGCTACAGCACGACGAAGGCGCAGGAGCAGTATTATTTGAGAGGGCGCGAACGCGGCGCGTGCGTGTCCACACCGTCGTAGATCCTGCGCCTTATGTGCTCTGCGGCCAAAGAAGCCGCGTTCGCGCCCAAAGATATTGCGTCGTTGTGCGTCAGCCTATACTTGTATAAAAATTCTTCTTTAGCTCTTCAACATGCTTATGGTACTTGGAATTTGTTTCCCATTTCCACATATTTTGTCTTCAAGTGTTGAGCTCCAAGCCGTACACACAGTAGCCGTTCTTCCAGTTTTATACCTCTTGCAAATCTCTTCTAAAGTAGTGCCTGCTATCAAGACCACATCATTTGCGTAGAGAACTGTTCAAGAAAAATTCACATCTAAATAGCACAGCAATCATGCAGTGATGAGAGCAAGAGAGAAAGAGGTCTAAACCTTGAATACTCCAATCTTGGTATGGAACTCTGTCGATTGCTCTGTAGTTGTATGTTTTCCGTGACTAGCAGCGTTGTGGTACTGTCCATGTGTTTCCGTGAGGCCCAGCCATATGACGTCAGGGTGCACAGTAACGAAAGCTATCTCCAGACAAGGAAGGCTGCATGCCTTATCTGCTTCTCTCTATATTTCTCCACCACTATCCAAGCGGAGTAAATATCGGTCGTGCCTGTTCACTGATCCGCACTGATTCAGTGATAACTCTGTGAAATCTCGAAGCCGCGTTCCGATTATTCGCCCAAAGAGTTTCAGACTACGGTCATAAGGCGGATTAGTCAGTAGGGCTTTCACGTTCTCCTTTGTCCTTCCAGAAATCAATGCTGTTTATAACAGTCGCGAAGCATACTCTTGCTCTCTGTGATTTGATTGCAGAGACTTCTTAGCCATAAACCTCCGCACTGCCACACATCCCGTAGTTCGCGTATGTTGTCTAGATCAGTCACTCGCCATTCTTTGTTCTTCATACAGCTAGCCATACTTCCTTTTCGGAACTGCTGATACTGGTCCTTCTGTGGGATCACCTTTTGGTAGGGAGTTGAAATTTGCGGCTTGAGGTGGCCATCTCTTCAAAGTAGATTCTCCATCTTTCGGTAATGTCCTCCGAATTTCTTAGCGTCCCACCAAGCTTGTCCTTGATATGAAGGAATGCTCCATGCCTTTGAACCTCGCTCTTCTTCCTCGGTGTGTCTCGCGTTTTCCCGCGCGAGACTCCAATTTCTGTAAAGATCTTGCATGTACAAATGCTTTGCTTTCTTTACAAAAACATTCGGCGTGTTTAGCTTGTTGGTATGGAGAATTGTCCTCCTTCGTTCCTTTATGACTCTTTGCACTTCATCGTTCCACAATCATGTTTCTTAATTGATCCTTCCTTCTTCTGGCTCTGCACCAAATATGTGTGTGACCCAGTGCCTCTAGGTGGACCCAATCTTTTAAACTTGCTGAGTTCTCTTACAATTTGGAAGTTGTTAGTAGTGCTTGCTTTGCGGCGCTAGGTCTTTAATTCCCACCACTCGATGCGTGTCCTGGTCTCTGAGGCTAAGACATGATTGACAATGACGTTCAATGCTGATTTTAATGAATATCAACAAAAATAAGTACCAAGAATAAATATTCACGAAAAATCAAATTGATATCTAAAATTACAAAGAAAATATTAGGTTGATGCATAATACTTGCTCAATAGGTACAGAGCGCAATAACTCGGAAAAATCCTATATCCTAAGTAGGATTCGATATATCATTAGATAGCGCAAACCTAACTCTACAAGATGGTGCTCAAATATCTACACCAGCTTTGATCCATGCGAAGTTTTGAGCCGAAAACTGAAAAAAACCATGCGTTCGAAAACCTTAAGACCAATCAAAACAAAATTGTAACTTCGTTCAAAAAGCTCCTACAAGATTTCTTTCTTGCTCACGCGTAGACATTCCACGTAAGACATCTATCTATGCGGTTCCTGTATTTTTTTCCCAGCTAGACAATGAGAAAACGAAGTTTTTCATGTTTTTGCCAAATTAGTGCTGAGACGTTCTAGCACCAACAGTTGTATAGTACATGCCATTAGCAGTGAAACTTTGCATTCTCAGCCTTCTAGAGCAGCTAGTCCACAAGAAATGACGAATTTAGCTCTCTTCATCGGAAATTTTTCTTGCCTAGTTGCCAAAAATTCGATATTTCTCGTAAACCAGCTGCTGTATAGAGCTGAAAATCCACATTCACGCTTCTAAGGTCCTATAGTATAAACTGTGTTAGAACATCTCAGCATTGTTTTGGAAAAAACATGAAAAACTTCGTTTTCCCAATTTCTAGCTAACAGAAAAATACAGCAACTGCATAGAGAGATGTCTTATACGAAATGACAATGCATGAGCAAGTTAAATTTTTTCTTGGTTTTTAGGGCGCTTGGATCTTTTCGTTTTTGGGCGTCAATCATCTTGAATCAAACCTGCTGCAAAACTTTAGGCACTATCTTGTAGAGCTAGGTTTGCTTTACCTAATGATACATCGAGTCCTACTTAGGATATAGGATTATTCAAAGTTATTGCGGTCTGTACCTATTTTGGTGCAGGAATTAGGCATCAACCTAATAGAAAGTAATGACGCAATACTCATCAAAATAGATGATGTTAACTTATTATGATATTGAAAATACAGTATAACATCAACTAATTGCTGATGTTCTACCTCAAGTTTGAAGTGTCTCTGGAGTTCCCACAAAATAACTTGCGAATCCTCTATTCTTTGTCCATTCAGCTCAACAAATGGTAGTAGTCCACGCGAAGAACGGTATTGACGGTAGGAACCTATGACCTAGAATTATTTAGGAATTTTGACATAAGATAAGACACTAATTACACTCACTTCATATTTGATCTGATTCGCTCGCAGAAAAGTCTCCACTTTGAGACAAAACGGTGATAAATTAGGAACTACTGGTGACCTAGGAAACTGGTAGAGATAGACAGTTTCAGGTTTCCATCTTGTAGTTATTAGAGAGGTCGAGCTAGCCAGTCTAAAAGAATCAATATGCTTAGTTGACAAAACTTCAATTTCATCTTCAGCGATACAGAATTAATTACCTCAAAAAATCTAACGTCGTTTTGGTGGCGGCTACCCTAATTACTCGACCGCCAACGAAACTTGTGGTTATTAACATGACGATCTAAAACTGAGTTGGTATGTCTAAAACTTTTTGAACCCGATAGTACGATGCTAGATGTACACATTTCACACTTATAATATCTGCTCGCGCTAAATGGACACACTGGACATGTTATCAACAAAACCTTTCACACATGTGCAAACTAAGGACAGATGAGAAGGAGATGAGAGAGACAGACAAGAAGGACAGAATGAAAGGTGTGTTACCATATTCTCAGAAACCCCAAGAGAAGTTGAACGCATTTATGTCAAACATTTTATAAGCATTTCAACAAGGAATTAACGCAGCTGAAGTGAAAAAAAGGCTGAGTAGACTGCCTAAAAAAGTCAAAATCTGAACAATCTAACGATAAATACTAGATACCAGTAGACTACTGATTCAATTGAAAATATAATACCAGTAATTATAACGAATGAGCTTTCTTATATTCCTCATATCGTTGTTTCTGCTCTTCGTACTCTTGCATATTTTGTTGTTGTTGTATGGATTTTAATCGATATTTTACTCCTTCTTGTCGCCTCTCCCTTTGCCGCCGTTCATCCCAAAGAACAAGCGCTGAAAGATATCCTAGCATGTTCGAAGGAGAATAAAATAGCAGGGCGAACCTATAGTTATAGTGGTAAATATACAAGATCCAACAAAAACTCGAAATCCGTACTGCTTCTTGGGTTTGTACATACGCTAAGATGAGGCAGAAAATGAATGGAGATCTGAAATAAAATACCAACATGAGATACTACTTGTAAGTGCTGTAAAGTTTTACTGTATAGTATAACTAGAGCGTAAACATATACGGGTGTGATAAATAAAAACGCCTTCAGGTTGAAAGAGAGTCAAGGAAAAACGGACAGATAATAGTATACAATCTCATTTCAATACACAGACAAGAAAACTGCATAAGTTGCCGTCTTCTATCTGTAGCCTAATGATAAACGCAAGAAGCTCCACAACGAAATAGTCGCGAATTTTTACCAATTATTTGAGCATTTACGGCATGGATAAAAAGAATGTTATCTCAGTTTCCCAATGCAAATAGTCCATCTCGTAGGTAAATACGAAATCCATGACCTATGCATCTCTTTCTGATGCTACTGACAACAATTAGACACTAATTGTAGTAAGGAGGTCCAGGGCCAGATTATATAGAAATATATATTACTAGCTGGCTTACCCGGCTCCGCCGTATCCGGACCAAACTTGGCACACATACACTTCGGGCCCCGGCGGGTGTCACAGTCCACTTTTCGTTATCGATCGATGTCGATTTTACCGATTTTTATCGATTTTTTTGCAGAGTTCACCTACAGGGCTAGGAGTTGGCACAGGGGGGTAATCGAGCATGGGGATTCCGAATACAACATTAGTTTTCAGGATCGTCCATTACTTTTATCGATTTTATCGATTTTTTTTGTAAAGTTTGACCTGCGGGGCTGGGAGTTTGCACAGGGGGGTAATCGAGCATGCGAATTACGAACACAATATTAGTTTTCAGGATCGTCCATTACTTTTATCGATTTTATCGATTTTTTTTGTAAAGTTTGACCTGCGGGGCTGGGAGTTTGCACAGGGGGGTAATCGAGCATGCAGATTACGAACACAATATTAGTTTTCAGGATCGTCCATTACTTTTTCGATTTTATCGATTTTTTGAAAATTTGAGCTAGGGGGCTGGAATTTGGCACAGGAGTGTAATCGAGCATGCTGATCACCCCCCTTGGGGGTGATCAGCATGCTCGATTACCCCCCTGTGCCAACTCCCAGCCCCCTAGCTCAAACTTTGCAAAAAAATCGATAAAATCGATAAAATCGATAAAAGTAATCGATAATCCTGAAAACCAATATTGTATTCGGAATCCCCATGCTCGATTACCCCCCTGTGCGAACTCCCAGCCCCGTAGCTCAAACTTTGCAAAAAATCGATAAAATCGATAAAATCGATAAAAGTAATCGATAATCCTGAAAACCAATATTGTATTCGGAATCCCCATGCTCGATTACCCCCCTGTGCCAATTCCCAGCCCCGTAGCTCAAACTTTGCAAAAAAATCGATAAAATCCGATTACCCCCCTGTGCCAATTCCCAGCCCCGTAGCTCAAACTTTGCAAAAAAATCGATAAAATCCGATTACCCCCCTGTGCCAACTCCCAGCCCCGTAGGTGAACTCAGCAAAAAAATCGATAAAAATCGATAAAATCGATATCGATCGATGACGAAAAGTAGCCTATGACACCCGCCGGGGCCCGTAGTGTATGTGTGCCAAGTTTGGTCCGGATCGGTTCAGAAATGGAATTTTCTATTCGGAACATACGTACACACATACATACAGACAGACAAATAGACATTCAGCTTTATATATAAGATTAGGTCGTTCAGAAGTAATTTCGCTTTTTTCAAAAGGGCGCCACATCCGACGGAACAAAGTTGTCTAAAGATTTTGGTAGAGTTCGATACAGAATTTCATCCTCTTTCTAAAGGTTATAAACATATTCCAGAACAGTCAATAAGCTCTCGGAAAATCTCCAAAATCCGCGACCCATGCTTTTTGCCATGATCAAATTTAGCTATTTTTCAAAATTATTATATCAACCCTCCAGAGGAGCTTAAGCAACAAGTGGATAGAGCAACCCATACAAGACACAAAACAATTTTTTTCTTTCCCCATGTCTCGTCATATGTTTTTAATAGTATTTTAACTAATGCTACCAATTTCCATACTTGGTTAACTCAAACCTCGCAGAACATCAAACGGTGAGCAGCTCGGCTGTCATTCGATGCAGCTTTTTCTCCTCTTTCTAATGGTTGCTTTTTGTTTCCGATTTGTTTAGTCGCCGGAGATACAATCTTCATAACTCATTTTTTTTTTGAATTCGCCCCAGGCTGTACCCGAAAGATTCGAAATTAGATATTTCGATTCAGCAAACTCTCATTCGCTTTGTAAAATTAGTGTTAAACCATAATACCACCTCGGAATTACAGATTCCGACAATTTATTAGTGTTTGATGCGAATGTGGCTAACGTAGACCTGCCAAAATCGGATGGTTTTAGTAAAAAATCTTTCAAAAAATTATGACGATATATGAGAACGAAAAAAAAGTTGCGCCGTACCCTCTGAGGTTTGCCCTATCATACCATTGCTTGGATATTTCTGGAAGATCAATATAAAAAATCAGAAAAATTCTGAAACATGAGCATCTCAAAAAGCATGGGATTTTGGCAATTTTTCTAAAGTTCATTGGCTCTGTGCCAATGAGGCTATAATCATTAGAAAGAGGATGAATTTCTGCATCGAATGCTACAAAGATCTCTTAGAAATCTCTGTTCCATCAAATGTGGTGCCCTTTTGAAAAAAGCGAAAATTACTTTTGGAACGCCCTAATATATAAAATACTAGCTGGCTTACCCGGCTCCGCCGTATGTTCCGAATAGAAAATTCCATTTCTTAACCGATCCGGACCAAACTTGGCACACATACCCTCCGGGCCCCGGCGGGTGTCACAGTCCACTTTTCGTTATCGATCGATGTCGTTTTTATCGATTTTTTGCAAAATTTGAGCTACGGGGCTGGGAGGTGGCAGAGGGGTGTAATCGAGCATGCTGATTACGAATACTATATTAGTTTTTGAAACCATGCATTACTTTTATCGATTTTATCGATTTTTTGCAAAGTTTGAGCTAGGCATTGAGCTATCCCCACGGGGGTGATCAGCATGCTCGATTACCCCCTGTGCCAAATCCCAGCCCCCTAGCTCAAACTTTGCAAAAAATCGATAAAATCGATAAAAGTAATGCACGATTTTAAAAAGTAATATTGTATTCGGAATCCCCATGCTCACTTACCCCCTGTGCCAACTGCCAGCCCCGTAGCTCAAATTTTGCAAAAAATCGATAAAATCGATATCGATCGATACGAAAAGTAACCTATGACACCCGCCGGGGCCCGAAGTGTATGTGTGCCAAGTTTGGTCCCGATCGGTTCAGAAATGGAATTTTCTATTCGGAACATACGTACACACATACAGACAGACAGACAGACAGACATACAGACAGACAAACAGACATTCAGCTTTATATATAAGATACGCAAAAAAACGTAGACAGTAGCACCATTTTGAAGGTAAAAGATTCTCATTTGAAGTGCGATAGAAACTGTAAAACGCACAACCAACTGATCAATCCAATTCAGCTTCTAAACTTAGAGTCTCGAAGCTAATGAACCTATGGCCTTAATTCAGCTTAGTCAGCGATGGGACACTAAAAACGAAGAATCAACTTGGTGATATAAAAAAAATATATATATATCAGTGGCGTACCGAGGGGGGGGGGGCGGGGAGTACTCTGCGTTGATACCACTGCTT